>JASTWF010000239.1:490870-608894 GCA_030390025.1 Squalus acanthias
GGGAGAGAGCGAGGGGTTAGAGTGTGTGTTAAATGGGACAGGGTGTGATCGGGAGAGAGCGAGGGGTTAGAGTGTGTGTTAAATGGGACAGGGTGTGATCGGGGGAGAGCGAGGGGTCAGAGTGTGTGTTAAATGGGACAGGGTGTGATCGGGGAGAGCGAGGGGTTAGAGTGTGTGTTAAATGGGACAGGGTGTGATCGGGAGAGAGCGAGGGGTTAGAGTGTGTGTTAAATGGGACAGGGTGTAATCGGGGAGAGCGAGGGGTTAGAGTGTGTGTTAAATGGGACAGGGTGTGATCGGGGAGAGCGAGGGGTTAGAGTGTGTGTTAAATGGGACAGGGTGTGATCGGAGAGAGCGAGGGGTTAGAGTGTGTGTTAAATGGGACAGGGTGTGATCGGGGTGGGAGCGAGGGATTAGAGTGTGTGTTAAATGGGACAGGGTGTGATCGGAAGAGAGAGCGAGGGGTTAGAGTGTGTGTTAAATGGGACAGGGTGTGATCGGAAGAGTGAGCGAGGGGTTAGAGTGTGTGTTAAATGGGACAGGGTGTGATCGGGGGGAGAGCGAGGGGTTAGAGTGTGTGTTAAATGGGACAGGGTGTGATCGGGGAGAGAGCGTGGGGTTAGAGTGTGTGTTAAATGGGACAGGGTGTGATCGGGGAGAGCGAGGGGTTGGAGTGTGTCTTAAATGGGACAGGGTGTGATCGTGGAGAGACCGAGGGGTTAGAATGTGTGTTAAATGGGACAGGGTGTGATCGGGGGGGGAGCGAGTGGTTAGAGTGTGTCGTAAGAATGAGCCTTACGCGTGGTGAACTTAAAGTAAGCTTTAATCAACTAAAAAGGTGCTACATACAAAAGAGGTCTTACTCTATGCCTCTCCAGGATCCAACTGCTCAGTCCAGTATTTATCCTGGACTAATCACAGGAAGTGATGCAATAAAGTTCGAGTCACAGGAAGCTGTATTGTGTTACCACATTCTCCCCCCCCAAAAGATTAGGAGGCCGGGATGCTCCCTCCATTTCGTAGCCGCCGGACGAGGGAGAGCCGCACCCGTTTGGGTTCTCGTAGCGGTAGAGGGCCCCTAGCCCGTTTACCCGCCGCGGGCCGTGGACCAGAGTCCGAGTGATCCAGCCCGCTCTGTGAGGGGTCAGGACGATCCTGACTGTGTACTGGTGCCCGAACGGGTGTCGGGCAGGGCTGTGGCAGATCCGTTTCCGAGCGTATGGTACTGGGTGGATCGTGGCTGCGCGTGCGAGCCCCGACGGGCTCATAGTCAGTCTGCCCCAGGTCGGCACGCTGGAGTGAGGTACCAGCCGGCGTCAGATCCAGATCGTGATGAGAGGCACCTGGCGAGCCCAGAGATGTGCCTGGTACAATATCATCCCCTGGTGTCCCTCTATGTTTCGGCGGGCAGGGAGCCAGATCCCGCAATGACACGGTAGATTCCCGACCGTCAGGATACCGAATATAGGCGTAGGTAGGGTTGACGTCAGTGAGCTCAACTTCATCTACCAGGGGGTCATTCTTAGACGCCCGGACATATCTTCGGAGTAGCACTGGTCCCGGTGTAGTCAGCCACGACGGGAGAGATATCCCATAGGATGAGCGACGCTGAAATCGGAAGAACCGTTCATGAGGCGTCGTATTTGTGGCGGTCGAAAGGAGGGACCGTGTGGAGTGTAATGCGTCTGGAAGTACTGCTTCCCATTGCTGGTTGGGTAGGCCCCGAGATCTCAAAGCCAGACGTACCGCATTCCAGATGATAGCGTTAAAACGCTCGACTTGCCCATTCCCGACCGGATGATAAGGCGTCGTTCTGCTGGCAGCAATACCCCGTTCCGAGAGATAGGCCTTGAGTTCTCCTGACATAAAAGAAGGGCCCCGATCCGAATGAACATAGGATGCCATGCCACAGAAAGCAAATACCTGCTCAAGGCAGCTGATAACCGTGGTCGTCAGCATATTGGGGCAGGGAAAGGCAAACGGAAAACGGGAATACTCATCGACCATGGTCAATAGATAAGTGTTGCGAGTTGAAGAGGGCAACGGCCCCTTAAAATCGATGCTAAGCCGTTGCATTGGCTGGGTCGCATGTATGAGTATACCACCCGAGGGGCGGAAAAACTGAGGTTTCAATTCCGCACAGACTCTGCAGTCCGAGCACATCTTCTTTACATCCCCGGTAGAGAATGGGAGATTTCGGGACCGCACGAAGTGTAGCATGCGAGTAACGCCCGGATGACACAACCCATCATGGATGTCTACGAGCGTAGAGGGTGCCATGGCGGAGCAGAATGCTCGTGTGAGGGTATCCGGAGCCACATTCTCCTTGCCAGGTCGATAGTGGATGGTGTAACCAAAAGAGGCCAATTCCAGCCGCCAAAGCTGGATTTTATTATTTTTAATTTTGGTCCGTTTTCGATTATCGAGCATGAAGGCGACCGATCGCTGGTCCGTGATTAAGGTAAAGTGCTGGCGAGCTAGGAGATGACTCCACTTCCGTACTGCCTCTATGATGGCTGTAGCTTCTTTCTCGACTGGAGGATAATGTAGCTCAGCCCCTTGAAAAGTCCTGGACAAAAATGCCACCGGACGACCTTCCTGATTCAGAGTGGCCGAGATCGCCACTTCCGAGGCATCACACTCAACAACAAAAGGAAGACTCTCATCGATGGAGTGAAGAGCCGCTTTCTCCAACTGTTTTTTCAGGAGGTTAAAGGCTGCAACAGCCGCTGTGTCTAGTGGGAATGTGCTGGCCTTCAGTAGAGGTTGGATTCGGTCCGAGAAGTTAGGAATCCATTTAGCATAGTATGCAAACAGGCCGAGGGCCCGGCGCAAGGAGGCCGGATTCTTAGGTGGCGGGAGCTCTTGGAGTGGGCGAAGCCTTTCAGGGTCAGGTTTAATGATGCCATTGCCCACACAATAGCCAAGGATGTTGATGGTTGGTTGTGACTCAATGGATTTAGCCGCATTTAATGTCAAATTACGATGCTGGAGTGCATCCCAAAATCGTTGGAGATTGGCGTCATGTTCCCGCTGATTGCGACCTGCGACAGTAATATTGTCCAGATAAGGAAACGTATCCTTCAAGTCTTCCTGTTTGACCAGGTCATCCATTGCTCGCTGGAAGACAGCCACTCCATTAGTGACCCCAAAGGGGAGGCGACGAAATTGATACAGCCGTCCATTGGCTTCAAAGGCCGTATACTGCTTGTCTGAGACCTTCAAGGGTACCTGATGATAGGCACTTTTCAGATCATATGTTGAGAACACCGTGTACTCAGCCAGTTTATTAACCATATCATCGATGCGCGGCAATGGGTATGCGTCCAAGTCCGTATATTGATTGATGGTCTGTGAATAGTCAATGCACAGCCGTTTCTTGTGAGGTTGTAGAGGGTTCTTAACAATAACGACCTGGGCGCGCCATGGCGACGAACAAGGCTCGATGATATCCTCTGCTAAAAGCCGAGAAATCTCAGCCGCAATAAAAGACTGGTCTTCCTGACTGAAACATCGTGACTTTGTTATAATCGGTTTGCATCGAGGAGGGATACTGGTAAACAGTGAGGGTTCATCCAGTGAAGCTGCTGACAATGCACAGAACGGTAATCGAGGTCGTATATTAGAAATAGTGAGTTCAGGTTTGGATCCGCCGAACTCAATGGTGAGCTTCTTATGCTGCTTTTGAAAATCCAGCCCTAAGATAAGATCACTACATAAGTCCTTGAGCACCGAAAGCCGGGTGGAGGGATACCTGTGACCATTAAGTGTTATTTCAACCATACAAAAGCCAGAAATTCTGGTATTAAGTGATGACTGAGCCATCGCAATTGCCTGGTCCGATGGGAAAACATGTAGCTTTAACTCTGCAACAATCTGTTCCCTAATGAAACTATCAGTGCTACCTGAGTCAATTAAGGCATCTAAAGTATGTCCGATTAATTGATGCTTTTGTAGCTGCATGGAATAGGTTCTGAGGACAAGCAGCTGTAATTGGTGTCGTTGCACAAAGAGTGGCTGAAACTCTAGGTGTGTTTCTTCGAGAGAAAACCCGAGAGGAAGCACGATAGATTTTAGCCGGAACATCTTGATAGGCCCTTACCGGGGCAGTTCGGTAGGACTTAGCTTGATAAGCCCTCGTAGAGGCTCTTGATAGGCAAACCTTTGCAAAATGACCCTTTTTGTTGCAATGACTGCAAAACGCATTGCGAGCAGGGCAGAATTTCCGAGGGTGAAACTCATCACCACAAAAGAAGCATTTCTTAGATTGCCAAGAGGCTGCCACAGTGGGGTCATCATCCTCTTCATCAGTGAAGTCATCAGATTGATCATCAGGAATAAAGTCCTCCCTAATAGAGTTCACCTGTGGCCTCTTAAATTGCCTGACTGTAGTTAAGGCAGCAGACCGAGGTCTGGGCACTGTATAAAGGTCTGCATTTCTTTTTGCCAGATCTAGAGAGCAAGCCATGTCATAAGCTCTCTGAAGCTCAAGTGTCTTACTTTCCAGTAGACGCTGGCGTATAAATGGGGAGGCAAGCCCGCAGATGAAAGCATCACGGATCATTTCTTCACGGTACAGCTCAGCTGAGGCCGCCTGAAAGTTACAGTCCATACTAAGTCTGCGAAGCTCTTGGAGGAATTTATCAATGGATTCCTCTGGCCCTTGTTGGGCTGTAGCTAGTAGATGTCTGGCATAGACCTCATTCGGTGTCTTAGTATATAGTCTTTTAAGCGTCCGAATTGCCTCCTCGTAACTGCCCCATTCCTCAACATACTGAAATACATTCGGAGTGACACAGTTGATGAGTATCCGCAACTTTGTGTCATCATCAGCCTTGCAATATTCGAGAAAATTGTCAAACGTGCGATACCAGTGTTTCCACACCTTACCGGCTGCTGGGGTGTTTGAGTCCAAGTCAAGACGCGATGGTTTAAGGATGTTTTCCATGATGGGTGATTCCCTGGATCCTTAGTTCCGAGTTCGTCCAAAAAGTTTGAGTGCGAAGTTTTTCAAAGTTGATTAAATTGTCGTAAGAATGAGCCTTACGAGTGGTGAACTTAAAGTAAGCTTTAATCAACTAAAAAGGTGCTACATACAAAAGAGGTCTTACTCTATGCCTCTCCAGGATCCAACTGCTCAGTCCAGTATTTATCCTGGACTAATCACAGGAAGTGATGCAATAAAGTTCGAGTCACAGGAAGCTGTATTGTGTTACCACAGAGTGTGTGTTAAATGGGACAGGGTGTGATCGGGGGGAGAGCGAGGGGTTAGAGTGTGTGTTAAATGGGACAGGGTGTGATCGGGGAGAGCGAGGGGTTAGAGTGTGTGTTAAATGGGACAGGGTGTGATCGGGGAGAGAGAGCGATGGGTTAGAGTGTGTGTTAAATGGGACAGGGTGTGATCGGGGAGAGCGAGGGTTAGAGTGTGTGTTAAATGGGACAGGGTGTGATCGGGGAGAGCGAGGGGTTAGAGTGTGTGTTAAATGGGACAGGGTGTGATCGGGAGAGCGAGGGGTTAGAGTGTGTGTTAAATGGGACAGGGTGTGATCGGGGGGAGCGAGGGGTTAGAATGTGTGTTAAATGGGACAGGGTGTGATCGGGGAGAGCGAGGGGTTAGAGTGTGTGTTAAATGGGACAGGGTGTGATCGGGGAGAGCGAGGGGTTAGAGTGTGTGTTAAATGGACAGGGTGTGATCGGGGGAGAGCGAGGGGTTAGAGTGTGTGTTAAATGGGACAGGGTGTGATCGGGGGGAGAGCGAGGGATTAGAGTGTGTGTTAAATGGGACAGGGTGTGATCGGGGGGAGCGAGGGGTTAGAGTGTGTGTTAAATGGGACAGGGTGTGATCGGGGGGAGAGCGAGGGGTTAGAGTGTGTGTTAAATGGGACAGGGTGTGATCGGAGCGAGCGAGGGGTTAGAGTGTGTGTTAAATGGGACAGGGTGTGATCGGGGGGGGGAGAGCGAGGGGTTAGAGTGCGTGTTAAATGGGACAGGGTGTGATCCGGGGGGAGAGCGAGGGGTTAGAGTGTGTGTTAAATGGGACAGGGTGTGATCGGGAGAGAGCGAGGGGTTAGAGTGTGTGTTAAATGGGACAGGGTGTGATCGGGAGAGAGAGCGAGGGGTTAGAGTGTGTGTTAAATGGGACAGGGTGTGATCGGGGGTTGAGCGAGGGGTTAGAGTGTGTGTTAAATGGGACAGGGTGTGATAAGAGAGAGAGCGAGGGGTTAGAGTGTGTGTTAAATGGGACAGGGTGTGATAAGAGAGAGAGCGAGGGGTTAGAGTGTGTGTTAAATGGGACAGGGTGTGATCGGGAGAGAGAGCGAGGGGTTATAGTGTGTGTTAAATGGGACAGGGTGTGATCGGGGAGAGAGCGAGTGGTTAGAGTGTGTGTTAAATGGGACAGGGTGTGATCGGGGGGAGAGCGAGGGGTTAGAGTGTGTGTTAAATGGGACAGGGTGTGATCGGGGGGAGTGCGAGGGGTTAGAGTGTGTGTTAAATGGGACAGGGTGTGATCGGGGAGAGCGAGGGGTTAGAGTGTGTGTTAAATGGGACAGGGTGTGATCGGGGAGAGCGAGGGGTTAGAGTGTGTGTTAAATGGGACAGGGTGTGATCGGGGGGGGGAGCGAGGGGTTAGAGTGTGTGTTAAATGGGACAGGGTGTGATCGGGGAGAGCGAGGGGTTAGAATGTGTGTTAAATGGGACAGGGTGTGATCGGGGGGGGGAGCGAGGGGTTAGAGTGTGTGTTAAATGGGACAGGGTGTGATCGGGGAGAGCGAGGGGTTAGAATGTGTGTTAAATGGGACAGGGTTTGATCGGGATGGAGAGAGCGAGGGGTTAGTGTGTGTGTTAAATGGGACAGGGTGTGATCGGGGGGGGAGCGAGGGGTTAGAGTGTGTGTTAAATGGGACAGGGTGTGATCGGGGAGAGCGAGGGGTTAGAGTGTGTGTTAAATGGGACAGGGTTTGATCGGGATGGAGAGAGCGAGGGGTTAGAGTGTGTGTTAAATGGGACAGGGTGTGATCGGGGGGGGAGCGAGGGGTTAGAGTGTGTGTTAAATGGGACAGGGTGTGATCGGGGAGAGAGCGAGGGGTTAGAGTGTGTGTTAAATGGGACAGGGTGTGATCGGGGAGAGCGAGGGGTTAGAGTGTGTGTTAAATGGGACAGGGTGTGATCGGGGAGAGCGAGGGGTTGGAGTGTGTGTTAAATGGGACAGGGTGTGATCGGGGAGAGCGAGGGGTCAGAGTGTGTGTTAAATGGGACAGGGTGTGATCGGGGGGAGAGCGAGGGGTTAGAGTGTGTGTTAAATGGGACAGGGTGTGATCGGGAGAGAGAGCGAGGGGTTAGAGTGTGTGTTAAATGGGACAGGGTGTGATCGGGGAGAGCGAGGGGTTAGAGTGTGTGTTAAATGGGGCAGGGTGTGACCGGGGGGAGAGCGAGGGGTTAGAGTGTGTGTTAAATGGGACAGGGTGTGATCGGGGAGAGAGCGAGGGGTCAGAGTGTGTGTTAAATGGGACAGGGTGTGATCGGGGGAGAGCGAGGGGTTAGAGTGTGTGTTAAATGGGACAGGGTGTGATCGGGGGAGTGTGAGGGGTTAGAGTGTGTGTTAAATGGGACAGGGTGTGATCGGGGAGAGCGAGGGGTTAGAGTGTGTGTTAAATGGGACAGGGTGTGATCGGGGGGAGTGTGAGGGGTTAGAGTGTGTGTTAAATGGGACAGGGTGTGATCGGGGAGAGCGAGGGGTTAGAGTGTGTGTTAAATGGGACAGGGTGTGATCGGGGAGAGCGAGGGGTTAGAGTGTGTGTTAAATGGGACAGGGTGTGACCGGGGGGAGAGCGAGGGGTTAGAGTGTGTGTTAAATGGGACAGGGTGTGATCGGGGAGAGCGAGGGGTTAGAGTGTGTGTTAAATGGGACAGGGTGTGATCGGGGATAGAGCGAGGGGTTAGAGTGTGTGTTAAATGGGACAGGGTGTGATCGGGGAGAGAGCGAGGGGTTAGAGTGTGTGTTAAATGGGACAGGGTGTGATCGGGGGTGAGCGAGGGGTTAGAGTGTGTGTTAAATGGGACAGGGTGTGATCGGGGAGAGAGCGAGGGGTTAGAGTGTGTGTTAAATGGGACAGGGTGTGATCGGGGAGAGCGAGGGGTTAGAGTGTGTGTTAAATGGGACAGGGTGTGATCGGGGAGAGAGCGAGGGGTTAGAGTGTGTGTTAAATGGGACAGGGTGTGATCGGGGAGAGAGCGAGGGGTTAGAGTGTGTGTTAAATGGGACAGGGTGTGATCGGGGGGAGTGCGAGGGGTTAGAGTGTGTGTTAAATGGGACAGGGTGTGATCGGGAGAGAGCGAGGGGTTAGAGTGTGTGTTAAATGGGACAGGGTGTGATCGGGGAGAGCGAGGGGTTAGAGTGTGTGTTAAATGAGACAGGGTGTGATCGGGGAGACCGAGGGGTTAGAGTGTGTGTTAAATGGGACAGGGTGTGATCGGGGAGAGAGCGAGGGGTTAGAGTGTGTGTTAAATGGGACAGGGTGTGATCGGGGGGAGAGAGCGTGAGGTTAGAGTGTGTGTTAAATGGGACAGGGTGTGATCGGGGGGAGAGCGAGGGGTTAGAGTGTGTGTTAAATGGACAGGGTGTGATCGGGGAGAGAGCGAGGGGTTAGAGTGTGTGTTAAATGGGACAGGGTGTGATCGGGGAGAGAGCGAGGGGTTAGAGTGTGTGTTAAATGGGACAGGGTGTGATCGGGGGGAGAGAGGGGTTAGAGTGTGTGTTAAATGGGACAGGGTGTGATCGGGAGAGAGCGAGGGGTTAGAGTGTGTGTTAAATGGGACAGGGTGTAATCGGGAGAGAGCGAGGGGTTAGAGTGTGTGTTAAATGGGACAGGGTGTGATCGGGGAGAGCGAGGGGTTAGAGTGTGTGTTAAATGGGACAGGGTGTGATCGGGGGGAGAGAGCGAGGGGTTAGAGTGTGTGTTAAATGGGACAGGGTGTAATCGGGAGAGAGCGAGGGGTTAGAGTGTGTGTTAAATGGGACAGGGTGTGATCGGGGAGAGCGAGGGGTTAGAGTGTGTGTTAAATGGGACAGGGTGTGATCGGGGAGAGCGAGGGGTTAGAGTGTGTGTTAAATGGGACAGGGTGTGATCGGGGAGAGCGAGGGGTTAGAGTGTGTGTTAAATGGGACAGGGTGTGATCGGGGAGAGAGAGCGAGGGGTTAGAGTGTGTGTTAAATGGGACAGGGTGTGATCGGGAGAGAGCGAGGGGTTAGAGTGTGTGTTAAATGGGTCGGTGTGTTAATTGGTTACCCGCTTGACTGTGCTGCTCTTGTTTTTTTTATTTATTCATGGGATGTGGGCATCGCTGGCAAGGCCAGCATTTGTTGCCCTTGAGAAGGTGATGGTGAGCCGCCTTCTTGAACCGCTGCAGTCCGTGTGGTGAAGGTACTCCCACAGCGCTGTTCGGGAGGAAGTTCCAGGATTTTGACCCAGCGACGATGAAGGATCGGCGATATATTTCCAAGTCAGGATGGTGTGTGACTTGGAGGGGAATTTGGAGGTGATGGTGTTCCCATGCCCCTGCTGCCCTTGTCCTTCGAGTTCAGGAGTGGGCAATTATTTGGGCTGGAGGGCCACTTAACAAGTGTTTGTGAACATAAGAACATAAGAATTAGCAGGAGGAGTCGGCCATATGGCCCCTCGAGCCTGCTCCACAATTCAATAAGATCATGGCTGATCTTTGACCTCAACTCCTCCACTTCTCCCCCGATCCCCATATCCCTTGATTCCCCTAGAGTCCAAAAATCTATCAATCTCAGCCTTGAATATACTCAATGACTGAGCATCCACAGCCCTCTGGGGCAGAGAATTCCAAAGATTCACAACCCTCTGAGTGAAGAAATTCCTCCTCATCTTAGTCTTAAATGGCCGACCCCTTATCCTGAGACTATGCCCCCTAGTTCTAGACACTCCAGCCAGGGGAAACAACCTCTCAGCATCTACCCTGTCAATCACCCTCAGAATCTTATATGTTTCAATGAGATCACCTCTCATTCTTCTAAACTCCAGAGAATATAGGCCCAATCTACTCAATCACTCCTCATAGGACAACCCTCTCATCCCAGGAATCAATCTAGTGCACCTTCGTTGCACCGCCTCTAAGGCAAGTATATCCTTCCTTAGATAACGAGTCTGAACTGGGTTATATACAGCACTGTACAGAGTTATATACCGGGTCTGAACTGGGTTATACACAGCACTGTACAGAGTTATATACCGGGTCTGAACTGGGTTATACACAGCACTGTACAGAGTTATATACCGGGTTTGAACTGGGTTATGCACAGCACTGTACAGAGTTATATACCGGGTCTGAACTGGGTTATGCACAGCACTGTACAGAGTTATATACCGGGTCTGAACTGGGTTATACACAGCACTGTACAGAGTTATATACCGGGTCTGAACTGGGTTATACACAGCACTGTACAGAGTTATATACCGGGTCTGAACTGGGTTATACACAGCACTGTACAGAGTTATATACCGGGTCTGAACTGGGTTATACACAGCACTGTACAGAGTTATATACCGGGTCTGAACTGGGTTATACACAGCACTGTACAGAGTTATATACCGGGTCTGAACTGGGTTATACACAGCACTGTACAGAGTTATATACCGGGTCTGAACTGGGTTATATACAGCACTGTACAGAGTTATATACCGGGTCTGAACTGGGTTATATACAGCACTGTACAGAGTTATATACCGGGTCTGAACTGGGTTATATACAGCACTGTACAGAGTTATATACCGGGTCTGAACTGGGTTACATACAGCACTGTACAGAGTTATATACCGGGTCTGAACTGGGTTACATACAGCACTGTACAGAGTTATATATCGGGTCTGAACTGGGTTACATACAGCACTGTACAGAGTTATATACCGGGTCTGAACTGGGTTACATACAGCACTGTACAGAGTTATATACCGGGTCTGAACTGGGTTACATACAGCACTGTACAGAGTTATATACCGGGTCTGAACTGGGTTACATACAGCACTGTACAGTTATATACCGGGTCTGAACTGGGTTACACACAGCACTGTACAGAGTTATATACCGGGTCTGAACTGGGTTATACACAGCACTGTACAGAGTTATATACCGGGTCTGAACTGGGTTATATACAGCACTGTACAGAGTTCTATACCGGGTCTGAACTGGGTTACATACAGCACTGTACAGAGTTATATACCGGGTCTGAACTGGGTTAAATACAGCACTGTACAGAGTTATATACCGGGTCTGAACTGGGTTACATACAGCACTGTACAGTTATATACCGGGTCTGAACTGGGTTACACACAGCACTGTACAGAGTTATATACCGGGTCTGAACTGGGTTATACACAGCACTGTACAGAGTTATATACCGGGTCTGAACTGGGTTATATACAGCACTGTACAGAGTTATATACCGGGTCTGAACTGGGTTATATACAGCACTGTACAGAGTTCTATACCGGGTCTGAACTGGGTTACATACAGCACTGTACAGAGTTATATACCGGGTCTGAACTGGGTTACATACAGCACTGTACAGAGTTATATACCGGGTCTGAACTGGGTTACATACAGCACTGTACAGAGTTATATACCGGGTCTGAACTGGGTTACATACAGCACTGTACAGAGTTATATACCGGGTCTGAACTGGGTTATACACAGCACTGTACAGAGTTATATACCGGGTCTGAACTGGGTTATATACAGCACTGTACAGAGTTATATACCGGGTCTGAACTGGGTTACATACAGCACTGTACAGAGTTATATACCGGGTCTGAACTGGGTTACATACAGCACTGTACAGAGTTATATACCGGGTCTGAACTGGGTTACATACAGCACTGTACAGAGTTATATACCGGGTCTGAACTGGGTTACATACAGCACTGTACAGAGTTTTTTACCGGGTCTGAACTGGGTTACACACAGCACTGTACAGAGTTATATACCGGGTCTGAACTGGGTTACATACAGCACTGTACAGAGTTATATACCGGGTCTGAACGGGGTTACATACAGCACTGTACAGAGTTATATACCGGGTCTGAACTGGGTTACATACAGCACTGTACAGAGTTATATACCGGGTCTGAACTGGGTTACATACAGCACTGTACAGAGTTATATACCGGGTCTGAACTGGGTTACATACAGCACTGTACAGAGTTATATACCGGGTCTGAACTGGGTTACATACAGCACTGCACAGAGATATATACCGGGTCTGAACTGGGTTATATACAGCACTGTACAGAGATATATACCGGGTCTGAACTGGGTTATATACAGCACTGTACAGAGTTATATATAACCGGTAAAGTGCAGTCTCCAGCGGATGGTCACGCTGTGTCTCAGTAGATTGCTCGATCCTGGAGTCAGCTCCCTGTGTCAATCCTCAGATATCAGCCCACAATTCACTATTTGTCAATTTGACCCTGTGACCATTCTATTCTATGGCATTACTTTAAATTAATACTAACTTAATAAAGTTTCTAACAGATGCTGTACCTGCCCAGGGAGTGTTTGATGGGACAGTGTAGAGGGAGCTTCACTCTGTCTCTAACCCGTGTTGTACCTGCCCTGGGAGTGTTTGATGGTGATGATGCGGAGATGCCGGTGTTGGACTGGGGTGGACAAAATTGAAAGGTCGCACAACACCAGGTTATAGTCCAACAGTTTTATTTGAAATCACAAGCTTTCGGAGCTTACTACTCCTTCGTCGGGTGAAGTAAAAAGATACAGAATCGCCAAAGCATATATAGATAGAGAACAATGCATGTGTACCTTACAATTGCAGACAACTAAATTAAATCATCCCGACTATCTGCCGAGGTGTGATAAAGTTAATCAGGTCAGCCAGGAAGGTACCACATCAAAGACAGTGTAGAGGGAGCTTTACGCTGTATCGAACCCGTGCTGTACCTGCCCTGGGAGTGTTTGTTGGGACAGTGTAGAGGGAGCTTCACTCTGTATCTAACCCGTGTTGTACCAGCCCTGGGAGTGTTTGATGGGACAGTGTAGAGAGAGCTTTACTCTGTATCTAAACCGTGCTGTAGCTGCCCTGGGAGTGTTTGATGGGACAGTGCAGAGGCAGCTTTACTCTGTATATAACTCGTGCTGCACCTACCCTGGGACGGTTTGATGGGACAGTGTAGAGGGAGCTTTACTCTTTATCTACCCCATGCTGTGCCTGCCCTGCGAGTGTTTGATGGGACAGTGTAGAGGGAGCTTTACTCTGTATCTACCCCGTGCTATACCTGCCCTGGGAGTGTTTGATGGGACAGTGTAAAGGGAGCTTTAATCTGTATCTAATCCATGTGGTACCTGCCATGGGCGTGTTTGATGGGACAGTGTAGAGGGAGCTTTACTCTGTATCTAAACCATGCTGTACCTGCCCTGGGATTGTTTGATGGGACAGTGTAGAGGGAGCTTTATTCTGTATGTACCCCATGCTTTACCTGCCCTGAGAGTGTTTGATGTGACAGTGTAGAGGGAGCTTTACTCTGTATCTAAGCCGTGCTGTACCTGCCCTGGGAGTGTTTGATGAGACAGTGTAGAGGGAGATTTACTCTGTGTCTAACCTGTGTTGTACCTGCCCTGAGAGTGTTTGATGTGACAGTGTAGAGGGAGCTTTACTCTGTATCTAAACCGTGCTGTAGCTGCCCTGGAAGTGTTTGATGGGACAGTGCAGAGGCAGCTTTACTCTGTATATAACTCGTGCTGCACCTACCCTGGGAGGGTTTGATGGGGCAGTGTAGAGGGAGCTTTACTCTTTATCTACCCCATGCTGTGCCTGCCCTGCGAGTGTTTGATGGGACAGTGTAGAGGGAGCTTTACTCTGTATCTATTCCATGCTATAGCTGCCCTGGGAGTGTTTGATGGGACAGTGTAGAGAGAGCTTTACTCAGTATCTAACCCGTGCTGTACCAGCCCTGGGAGTGTTTGTTGGGACAGTGTAGAGGGAGATTCACTCTGTATCTAATCCGTGCTGTACCTGCCCTGGGTGTGTTTGATGGGACAGTGTAAAGGGAGTTTTAATCTGTATCTAATCCATGTGGTACCTGCCCTGGGAGTGTTTGATGGGACAGTGTAGAGGGAGCTTTACTCTGTAACTAACCCGTGCTGTACCTGCCCTGGGAGTGTTTGGTGGGGCAGTGTAGAGGGAGCTTTACTCTGTACCTAATTAATTAAGAGGGGGAAAATAGAGTATGAGAGTAAGCATGCAGGGAACATAAAAACTGACCGTAAAAGCTTCTATAGATATGTGAAGAGAAAAAGATTGGTGAAGTCAAGCGTAGGTCCCTTGCAGTCAGAATCAGGGGAATTTATAATGGGGAACAAAGAAATGGCAGAACAATTAAATACATACTTTGGTTCTGTTTTCACAAAGGAGGACACAAATAACCTCCCAAAGATGTCGGGGAACATAGGACCTAATGAGAGGGAGGAACTGAATGAAATCAGTATTTGTAGGGAAATGGTGTTAGGGAAATTGATGGGATTGAAGGCCAATAAATCCCCAGGGCCTGATAATCTACATCCTAAGGTACTTAAGGAAGTGGCCCTAGAAATAATAGATGCATTACTGGTCATCTTCCAAAATTCTATAGACTCTGGAACAGTTCCCATGGATTGGAGGATAGCTAATGTAACCCCACTATTTAAAAAAGGTGGTAGAGAGAAAACGGGGAATAGTAGACCGGTAAGCCTGACATCGGTAGTGGGGAAAATGCAAGAGTCTATTATAAAAGATGTAATAGCAGAGCACTTGGAAAACAGTGACAGGATCGGACAAAGTCAACGTGGATTTACAAAAGGTAAATCATGCTTGACTAATCTACTGGAATTTTTTGAGGATGTAACTGGTAGAATAGATAAGGGAGAACCAGTGGATGTGGTGTATTTGGACTTTCAGAAGGCTTTCGATAAGGTCCCGCGTAAGAGATTAGCGTGCAAAGTTAAACCACATGGAATTGGGGGTAAGGTACTGACTTGGATAGAGAACTGGTTGGCAGACAGGAAGCAAAGAGTTGGAATAAACGGGTCTTTTTCCGAGTGGCAGGGAGTGACTAGTGGGGTACCGCAGGGATTAGTGCTAGGACCCCAGTTATTCACAATATATATAAATGATCTAGACAAGGGAACTAGATGTAATATCTCCAAGTTTGCAGATGACACAAAGCTGGGTGGGCGTGTGTGCTGTGAGGAGGATGCAGAGAAACTCCAGTATGATTTGGACAGGTTGGGTGATTGGGCAGATGCATGGTAGATGCAATATAACGTGGATAAATGCGAGGTTATCCACTTTGTTGTCAAAAACAGGAAGGCAGATTATTATCTGAATGGCAATAGATTGGGAAAAGGGGAAGCGCAACGAGACCTGGGTGTCCTTGTGCACCAGTCGCTGAAGGTAAGCATGCAGGTGCAGCAGGCGGTTAAGAAGGCAAATGGTATGTTGGCCTTCATAGCGAGAGGGTTTGAGTACAGGAGCAAGGATGTCTTGCTGCAGTTGTACAGGGCCTTGGTGAGACCTGTGGAAGTGTATTTTCTTACTTGGACACAAAATGGCTTCCTAGACACAGAATATAAGATCCAAAATGGCCGACATCATGTCTGTTAGAAAGATTAGCCAATTGTTTATAGTTTCGACCTAATGAAGGAATTTCAGTTTGTAGACTGTTTAATTGCCCCCAATAAATAGCTTAGATGTGCAGAACAAAGAGTCTCTCTCTAACGAGCTTAAGACAGCCAAGGCCATAGTGTAAATCATCACCAGCCTTTGATTCCAGATGGCATGGTGGGAGGAGAACAAGCTTCCTCCGTGAGAAGAGATTAGCTAGCCTTAACTCAAGGTATTCCTGCTCCTTTAACCTTTCGGACCTTTTAGAAAGTCCTCCTTAAACATACACAGACTCCTTTTAACTTGTTTTTGTAGGTGCTATGCTTTCAGAAGGGCTTCGACAAGGTCCCACACAAGAGATTGGTGAGCAACGTTAAAGCACATGGGATTGGGGGTAATGTGTTGATGTGGATTGAGAACTGGTTGGCACACAGGAAACAAAGAGTAGGAGTAAATGGGTACTTTTCAGAATGGCAGGCAGTGACCAGCGGAGTACCGCAGGGTTCGGTGCTGGGACCCCAGCTGTTTACATTATATATTAATGATTTGGACGAAGGGATTAAATGTAATATCTCCAAATTTGCGGATGACACTAAATTGGGAGGCAGTGTTAACAATGAGGAGGATGCTAGGAGGCTACAGAGTGACTTGGACAGGTTGGGTGAATGGGCAAATGTATGGCAGATGAAGTACAATGTGGATAAATGTGAGGTTATCCACTTTGGTGGTAAAAATAGAGAGGCGGACTATTACCTGAATGGTGGCAGATTAGGGAAAGGGGACGTGCAACGAGACCTGGGCGTCATGGTACATCAGTCACTGAAGGTGGGAATGCAAGTGCAGCAGGCAGTCAAGAAAGCAAACGGAATGATGGCCTTCATAGCAAGGGGATTTGAGTACAGGAGTAGGGAGGTGATGCTACAGTTGTACAGGGCCTTGGTGAGGCCACACCTGGAGTATTGTGCGCAGTTTTGGTCTCCTAACTTAAGGAAGGACATTCTTGCTATTGAGGGAGTGCAGCGAAGGTTCACTAGATTGATTCCTGGGATGGCCGGACTGACATATCAAGAAAGATTGGGTCAACTGAACTTGTATCCTCTGGAGTTCAGAAGAATGAGGGGGGATCTTATAGAGACATTTAAAATCCTGACTGGTTTAGACAAATTAGATGCGGGCAGAATGTTCCCAATGGTAGGGAAAACTAGAACCAGGGGTCACAGTCTAAGGATTAAGGGGAAGCCATTTAGGACTGAGCTGAGGAGGAACTTCTTCACCCAGAGAGTGGTGAATCTATGGAATTCTCTTCCACAGAAGGTTGTTGAGGCCAGTTCGCTAAATATATTCAAAAGGGAGTTAGATATAACACTCACAACTAAGGGGATCAAGGGGTATGGCGAGAAAGCAGGAATGGGGTACTGAGGTAGCATGTTCAGCCATGAACGCATTGAATGGCGGTGCAGGCTCGAAGGACCGAATGGTCTACTCCTGTACCTATTTTCTATGTTTCTATGTTTCTAATCAACTGTGATTTAATACCATGTCATGTGATATAGAAAGCTTGTATTTTCAGTGCATAAAGATGCTGCATTTTTCTGTAATTCATCAGAGTGTCATCGTAGCCTTTGACTACATGCATTCTCCTTGCGAGCAAGTAAATAATAAAGCCTGTCTTTGACGATACTTTATGTTTCAAGAGTCTTACTCGGGAGTCGAAACTTCGACAGACCACACCTTGAGTACTGTGTGCAGTTTTGGTCGCCTTATCTGAGGAAGGATGTTCTTGCCATGGAGGGAGTGCAGCGAAGATTCACCAGACTGATACCTGGGATTGCAGGAATGACATATGAAGAGAGATTGGGTCGATTGGGCTTATATTCGCTAGAGTTTAGAAAAATGAGAGGGGATCTCATTGAAACTTATAAAATTCTAACAGGACTAGACAGACTAGATGCAAGAAGGATGTTCCCGATGGCGGGGGTGTCCAGAACCAGGGGTCACAGTCTAAGATTAAGGGGTAAGCCATTTAGGACTGAGATGAGAAGGAATTTCTTCACCCAGAGAGTGGTGAACCTGTGGAATTCTCTACCACACAAGGCAGTTGAGGCCAATTCCTTAAATATATTCAAGAAGGAGTTAGATATATTTCTTAAGGCTAAAGGGATCAAGGGATGTGGGGAGAAAGCAGGGACAGGGTACTAAATTTGCATAATCAGCCATGATCTCATTAAATGGTGGAAAAGGCTTGAGGGGCCGAATGGCCTCCTCCTGCTCCTAT
Organism: Squalus acanthias; assembly: GCA_030390025.1. NCBI lineage: Eukaryota > Metazoa > Chordata > Chondrichthyes > Squaliformes > Squalidae > Squalus > Squalus acanthias. Next base: position 508,822 of record JASTWF010000239.1, read on the forward strand.
CTTCTATGTTTCTATGTTTCTAATCCATGCTGTACCTGCCCTGGGAGTGTTTGATGGGACAGTGTAGCGGGAGCTTTACTCTGTATCTAACCCGTGCTGTAGCTGCCCTGAGAGTGTTTGATGGCACAGTGTAGCGGGATCTTTAGTCTGTAAGTAACCCATGCTGTACCTGTCCTGGGAGTGTTTGATGTGACAGTATAGAGGGAGATTTACACTGTATCTAACCCATGCTGTACCTGCCCTGGGAGTGTTTGATGGGACAGTGTAGAAGGAGCTTTATTCTGTATCTAACCCATGCTTTACCTGCCCTGGGAGTGTTTGATGTGACAGTGTAGAGGGAGCTTTACTCTGTATCTAAACCATGCTGTACCTGCCCTGAGAGTATTTGATGGGGCAGTGTAGAGGGAGCTTTACTCTGTATCTAACCTGTGCTGTACCTGCCCTGGGAGTATTTGATGGGACAGTGTAGAGGGAGCTTCACTCTGTCTCTAACCCATGTTGTACCTGCCCTGGGAGTGTTTGATGGTGATGATGCGGAGATGCCGGTGTTGGACTGGGGTGGACAAAATTGAGAGGTCGCACAACACCAGGTTATAGTCCAACAGTTTTATTTGAAATCACAAGCTTTCGGAGCTGACTGCTCCTTCGTCGGGTGAAGTAAAAAGATACAGAATCACCAAAGCATATATAGATAGAGAACAATGCATGTGTACCTTACAATTGCAGACAACTAAATTAAATCATCCTGACTATCTGCCGAGGTGTGATAAAGTTAATCAGGTCAGCCAGGAAGGTACCACATCAAAGACAGTGTAGAGGGAGCTTTACGCTGTATCTAACCCGTGCTGTACCTGCCCTGGGAGTGTTTGTTGGGACAGTGTAGAGGGAGCTTCACTCTGTATCTAACCCGTGTTGTACCAGCCCTGGGAGTGTTTGATGGGACAGTGTAGAGAGAGCTTTACTCTGTATCTAACCCGTGCTGTACCTGCCCTGGGAGTGTTTGATGAGACAGTGTAGAGGGAGATTTACTCTGTATCTAAACCGTGCTGTAGCTGCCCTGGGAGTGTTTGATGGGACAGTGCAGAGGCAGCTTTACTCTGTATATAACTCGTGCTGCACCTACCCTGGGAGGGTTTGATGGGACACTGTAGAGGGAGCTTTACTCTTTATCTACCCCATGCTGTGCCTGCCCTGCGAGTGTTTGATGGGACAGTGTAGAGGGAGCTTTACTCTGTATCTACCCCGTGCTATACCTGCCCTGGGAGTGTTTGATGGGACAGTGTAAAGGGAGCTTTATTCTGTATGTACCCCATGCTTTACCTGCCCTGAGAGTGTTTGATGTGACAGTGTAGAGGGAGCTTCACTCTGTATCTAAACCGTGCTGTACCTGCCCTGGGAGTGTTTGATGAGACAGTGTAGAGGGAGCTTCACTCTGTATCTAACCCGTGTTGTACCAGCCCTGGGAGTGTTTGATGGGACAGTGTAGAGAGAGCTTTACTCTGTATCTAACCCGTGCTGTACCTGCCCTGGGAGCGTTTGATGAGACAGTGTAGAGGGAGATTTACTCTGTATCTAAACCGTGCTGTCGCTGCCCTGGGAGTGTTTGATGGGACAGTGCAGAGGCAGCTTTACTCTGTAAATAACTCGTGCTGCACCTACCCTGGGAGGGTTTGATGGGACAGTGTAGAGGGAGCTTTACTCTTTATCTACCCCATGCTGTGCCTGCCCTGCGAGTGTTTGATGGGACAGTGTAGAGGGAGCTTTACTCTGTATCTACCCCATGCTATACCTGCCCTGGGAGTGTTTGATGGGACAGTGTAAAGGGAGCTTTATTCTGTATGTAAACCGTGCTGTACCTGCCCTGGGAGTGTTTGATGAGACAGTGTAGAGGGAGATTTACTCTGTGTCTAACCTGTGTTGTACCTGCCCTGAGAGTGTTTGTTGTGACAGTGTAGAGGGAGCTTTACTCTGTATCTAAACCGTGCTGTAGCTGCCCTGGGAGTGTTTGATGGGACAGTGCAGAGGCAGCTTTACTCTGTATATAACTCGTGCTGCACCTACCCTGGGAGGGTTTGATGGGGCAGTGTAGAGGGAGCTTTACTCTTTATCTACCCCATGCTGTGCCTGCCCTGCGAGTGTTTGATGGGACAGTGTAGAGGGAGCTTTACTCTGTATCTATTCCGTGCTATATCTGCCCTGGGAGTGTTTGATGGGACAGTGTAAAGGGAGCTTTAATCTGTATCTGACCCGTGTTGTACCTGCCCTGGGAGTGTTTGATGGGACAGTGTAGAGAGAGCTTTACTCTGTATCTAACCCGTGCTGTACCAGCCCTGGGAGTGTTTGTTGGGACAGTGTAGAGGGAGATTCACTCTGTATCTAATCCGTGCTGTACCTGCCCTGGGAGTGTTTGATGGGACAGTGCAGAGGCAGCTTTACTCTGTATATAACTCGTGCTGCACCTACCCTGGGAGGGTTTGATGGGGCAGTGTAGAGTGAGCTTTACTCTTTATCTACCCCATGCTGTGCCTGCCCTGCGAGTGTTTGATGGGACAGTGTAGAGGGAGCTTTACTCTGTATCTATTCCGTGCTATATCTGCCCTGGGAGTGTTTGATGGGACAGTGTCAAGGGAGCTTTAATCTGTATCTAACCCGTGTTGTACCTGCCCTGGGAGTGTTTGATGGGACAGTGTAGAGAGAGCTTTACTCTGTATCTAACCCGTGCTGTACCAGCCCTGGGAGTGTTTGTTGGGACAGTGTAGAGGGAGATTCACTCTGTATCTAATCCGTGCTGTACCTGCCCTGGGAGTGTTTGGTGGGGCAGTGTAGAGGGAGCTTTACTCTGTACCTAATTAATTAAGAGGGGGAAAATAGAGTATGAGAGTAAGCATGCAGGGAACATAAAAACTGACCGTAAAAGCTTCTATAGATATGTGAAGAGAAAAAGATTGGTGAAGTCAAGCGTAGGTCCCTTGCAGTCAGAATCAGGGGAATTTATAATGGGGAACAAAGAAATGGCAGAACAATTAAATACATACTTTGGTTCTGTTTTCACAAAGGAGGACACAAATAACCTCCCAGAGATGTCGGGGAACATAGGACCTAATGAGAGGGAGGAACTGAATGAAATCAGTATTTGTAGGGAAATGGTGTTAGGGAAATTGATGGGATTGAAGGCCGATAAATCCCCAGGGCCTGATAATCTACATCCTAAGGTACTTAAGGAAGTGGCCCTAGAAATAATAGATGCATTGCTGGTCATCTTCCAAAATTCTATAGACTCTGGAACAGTTCCCATGGATTTTGGAGGATAGCTAATGTAACCCCACTATTTAAAAAAGGTGGTAGAGAGAAAACGGGGAATAGTAGACCGGTAAGCCTGACATCGGTAGTGGGGAAAATGCAAGAGTCCATTATAAAAGATGTAATAGCAGAGCACTTGGAAAACAGTGACAGGATCGGACAAAGTCAACGTGGATTTACAAAAGGTAAATCATGCTTGACTAATCTACTGGAATTTTTTGAGGATGTAACTGGTAGAATAGATAAGGGAGAACCAGTGGATGTGGTGTATTTGGACTTTCAGAAGGCTTTCGATAAGGTCCCGCGTAAGAGATTAGCGTGCAAAGTTAAACCACATGGAATTGGGGGTAAGGTACTGACTTGGATAGAGAACTGGTTGGCAGACAGGAAGCAAAGAGTTGGAATAAACGGGTCTTTTTCCGAGTGGCAGGGAGTGACTAGTGGGGTACCGCAGGGATTGGTGCTAGGACCCCAGTTATTCACAATATATATAAATGATCTAGACAAGGGAACTAGATGTAATATCTCCAAGTTTGCAGATGACACAAAGCTGGGTGGGCGTGTGTGCTGTGAGGAGGATGCAGAGAAACTCCAGTATGATTTGGACAGGTTGGGTGATTGGGCAGATGCATGGCAGATGCAATATAACGTGGATAAATGTGAGGTTATCCACTTTGGTGGCAAAAACAGGAAGGCAGATTATTATCTGAATGGCAATAGATTGGGAAAAGGGGAAGCGCAATGAGACCTGGGTGTCCTTGTGCACCAGTCGCTGAAGGTAAGCATGCAGGTGCAGGAGGCGGTTAAGAAGGCAAATGGTATGTTGGCCTTCATAGCGAGAGGGTTTGAGTACAGGAGCAAGGATGTCTTGCTACAGCTGTACAGGGCCTTGGTGAGACCTGTGGAAGTGTATTTTCTTACTTGGACACAAAATGGCTTCCTGGACACAGAATATAAGATCCAAAATGGCCGACATCATGTCTGTTAGAAAGATTAGCCAATTGTTTATAGTTTCGACCTAATGAAGGAATTTCAGTTTGTAGACTGTTTAATTGCCCCCAATAAATAGCTTAGATGTGCAGAACAAAGAGTCTCTCTCTAACGAGCTTAAGATAGCCAAGGCCATAGTGTAAATCATCACCAGCCTTTGATTCCAGATGGCATGGTGGGAGGAGAACAAGCTTCCTCCGTGAGAAGAGATTGGCTAGCCTTATCTCAAGGTATTCCTGCTCCTTTAACCTTTCGGACCTTTTAGAAAGTCCTCCTTAAACATACACAGACTCCTTTTAACTTGTTTTTGTAGGTGCTATGCTTTTAATCAACTGTGATTTAATACCATGTCATGTGATATAGAAAGCTTGTATTTTCAGTGCATAAAGATGCTGCATTTTTCTGTAATTCATCAGAGTGTCATCGTAGCCTTTGACTACATGCATTCTCCTTGCGAGCAAGTAAATAATAAAGCCTGTCTTTGACGATACTTTATGTTTCAAGAGTCTTACTCGGGAGTCGAAACTTCGACAGACCACACCTTGAGTACTGTGTGCAGTTTTGGTCGCCTTATCTGAGGAAGGATGTTCTTGCCTTGGAGGGAGTGCAGCGAAGATTCACCAGACTGATACCTGGGATGGCAGGAATGACATATGAAGAGAGATTGGGTCGATTGGGCTTATATTTGCTAGAGTTTAGAAGAATGAGAGGGAATCTCATTGAAACTTATAAAATTCTAACAGGACTAGACAGACTAGATGCAGGAAGGATGTTCCCGATGGCGGGGGTGTCCAGAACCAGGGGTCACAGTCTAAGATTAAGGGGTAAGCCATTTAGGACTGAGATGAGAAGGAATTTCTTCACCCAGAGAGTGGTGAACCTGTGGAATTTTCTACCACACAAGGCAGTTGAGGCCAATTCCTTAAATATGTTCAAGAAGGAGTTAGATATATTTCTCAAGGCTAAAGGGATCAAGGGATGTGGGGAGAAAGCAGGGACAGGGTACTGAATTTGGATGTTCAGCCATGATCTCATTAAATGGCAGAAAAGGCTTGAGCGGCCGAATGGCCTACTCCTGCTCCTATCTTCTATGTTTCTAATCCATGCTGTACCTGCCCTGGGAGTGTTTGATGGGACAGTGTAGCGGGATCTTTAGTCTGTAAGTAACCCATGCTGTACCTGCCCTGAGAGTGTTTGATGTGAAAGTATAGAGGGAGATTTACACTGTATCTAACCCATGCTGTACCTGTCCTGGGAGTGTTTGATGTGACAGTGTAGAGGGAGATTTACTCTGTGTCTAACCTGTGTTGTAGCTGCCCTGGGAGCGTTTGATGGGACAGTGTAGAAGGAGCTTTACTCTGTATCTAACCCGTGCTGTACCTGCCCTGGGAGTGTTTGATGGGACAGTGTAGAGAGAGCTTTACTCTGTATCTAACCCGTGCTGTACCAGCCCTGGGAGTGTTTGTTGGGACAGTGTAGAGGGAGATTCACTCTGTATCTAATCCGTGCTGTACCTGCCCTGGGACTGTTTGATGGGACAGTGCAGAGGCAGCTTTACTCTGTATATAACTCGTGCTGCACCTACCCTGGGAGGGTTTGATGGGGCAGTGTACAGTGAGCTTTACTCTTTATCTACCCCATGCTGTGCCTGCCCTGCGAGTGTTTGATGGGACAGTGTAGAGGGAGCTTTACTCTGTATCTATTCCGTGCTATATCTGCCCTGGGAGTGTTTGATGGGACAGTGTAAAGGGAGCTTTAATCTGTATCTAACCCGTGTTGTACCTGCCCTGGGAGTGTTTGATGGGACAGTGTAGAGAGAGCTTTACTCTGTATCTAACCCGTGCTGTACCAGCCCTGGGAGTGTTTGTTGGGACAGTGTAGAGGGAGATTCACTCTGTATCTAATCCGTGCTGTACCTGCCCTGGGAGTGTTTGGTGGGGCAGTGTAGAGGGAGCTTTACTCTGTACCTAATTAATTAAGAGGGGGAAAATAGAGTATGAGAGTAAGCATGCAGGGAACATAAAAACTGACCGTAAAAGCTTCTATAGATATGTGAAGAGAAAAAGATTGGTGAAGTCAAGCGTAGGTCCCTTGCAGTCAGAATCAGGGGAATTTATAATGGGGAACAAAGAAATGGCAGAACAATTAAATACATACTTTGGTTCTGTTTTCACAAAGGAGGACACAAATAACCTCCCAGAGATGTCGGGGAACATAGGACCTAATGAGAGGGAGGAACTGAATGAAATCAGTATTTGTAGGGAAATGGTGTTAGGGAAATTGATGGGATTGAAGGCCGATAAATCCCCAGGGCCTGATAATCTACATCCTAAGGTACTTAAGGAAGTGGCCCTAGAAATAATAGATGCATTGCTGGTCATCTTCCAAAATTCTATAGACTCTGGAACAGTTCCCATGGATTGGAGGATAGCTAATGTAACCCCACTATTTAAAAAAGGTGGTGGAGAGAAAACGGGGAATAGTAGACCGGTAAGCCTGACATCGGTAGTGGGGAAAATGCAAGAGTCCATTATAAAAGATGTAATAGCAGAGCACTTGGAAAACAGTGACAGGATCGGACAAAGTCAACGTGGATTTACAAAAGGTAAATCATGCTTGACTAATCTACTGGAATTTTTTGAGGATGTAACTGGTAGAATAGATAAGGGAGAACCAGTGGATGTGGTGTATTTGGACTTTCAGAAGGCTTTCGATAAGGTCCCGCGTAAGAGATTAGCGTGCAAAGTTAAACCACATGGAATTGGGGGTAAGGTACTGACTTGGATAGAGAACTGGTTGGCAGACAGGAAGCAAAGAGTTGGAATAAACGGGTCTTTTTCCGAGTGGCAGGGAGTGACTAGTGGGGTACCGCAGGGATTGGTGCTAGGACCCCAGTTATTCACAATATATATAAATGATCTAGACGAGGGAACTAGATGTAATATCTCCAAGTTTGCAGATGACACAAAGCTGGGTGGGCGTGTGTGCTGTGAGGAGGATGCAGAGAAACTCCAGTATGATTTGGACAGGTTGGGTGATTGGGCAGATGCATGGCAGATGCAATATAACGTGGATAAATGTGAGGTTATCCACTTTGGTGGCAAAAACAGGAAGGCAGATTATTATCTGAATGGCAATAGATTGGGAAAAGGGGAAGCGCAACGAGACCTGGGTGTCCTTGTGCACCAGTCGCTGAAGGTAAGCATGCAGGTGCAGCAGGCGGTTAAGAAGGCAAATGGTATGTTGGCCTTCATAGCGAGAGGGTTTGAGTACAGGAGCAAGGATGTCTTGCTGCAGCTGTACAGGGCCTTGGTGAGACCTGTGGAAGTGTATTTTCTTACTTGGACACAAAATGGCTTCCTGGACACAGAATATAAGATCCAAAATGGCCGACATCATGTCTGTTAGAAAGATTAGCCAATTGTTTATAGTTTCGACCTAATGAAGGAATTTCAGTTTGTAGACTGTTTAATTGCCCCCAATAAATAGCTTAGATGTGCAGAACAAAGAGTCCTCTCTCTAACGAGCTTAAGATAGCCAAGGCCATAGTGTAAATCATCACCAGCCTTTGATTCCAGATGGCATGGTGGGAGGAGAACAAGCTTCCTCCGTGAGAAGAGATTGGCTAGCCTTATCTCAAGGTATTCCTGCTCCTTTAACCTTTCGGACCTTTTAGAAAGTCCTCCTTAAACATACACAGACTCCTTTTAACTTGTTTTTGTAGGTGCTATGCTTTTAATCAACTGTGATTTAATACCATGTCATGTGATATAGAAAGCTTGTATTTTCAGTGCATAAAGATGCTGCATTTTTCTGTAATTCATCAGAGTGTCATCGTAGCCTTTGACTACATGCATTCTCCTTGCGAGCAAGTAAATAATAAAGCCTGTCTTTGACGATACTTTATGTTTCAAGAGTCTTACTCGGGAGTCGAAACTTCGACAGACCACACCTTGAGTACTGTGTGCAGTTTTGGTCGCCTTATCTGAGGAAGGATGTTCTTGCCTTGGAGGGAGTGCAGCGAAGATTCACCAGACTGATACCTGGGATGGCAGGAATGACATATGAAGAGAGATTGGGTCGATTGGGCTTATATTTGCTAGAGTTTAGAAGAATGAGAGGGAATCTCATTGAAACTTATAAAATTCTAACAGGACTAGACAGACTAGATGCAGGAAGGATGTTCCCGATGGCGGGGGTGTCCAGAACCAAGGGTCACAGTCTAAGATTAAGGGGTAAGCCATTTAGGACTGAGATGAGAAGGAATTTCTTCACCCAGAGAGTGGTGAACCTGTGGAATTTTCTACCACACAAGGCAGTTGAGGCCAATTCCTTAAATATGTTCAAGAAGGAGTTAGATATATTTCTTAAGGCTAAAGGGATCAAGGCATGTGGGGAGAAAGCAGGGACAGGGTACTGAATTTGGATGTTCAGCCATGATCTCATTAAATGGCAGAAAAGGCTTGAGCGGCCGAATGGCCTACTCCTGCTCCTATCTTCTATGTTTCTAATCCATGCTGTACCTGCCCTGGGAGTGTTTGATGGGACAGTGTAGCGGGATCTTTAGTCTGTAAGTAACCCATGCTGTACCTGCCCTGAGAGTGTTTGATGTGAAAGTATAGAGGGAGATTTACACTGTATCTAACCCATGCTGTACCTGTCCTGGGAGTGTTTGATGGGACAGTGTAGAGGGAGCTTTACACTGTATCTAACCCGTGCTGTACCTGCCCTGGGAGTGTTTGATGGGGCAGTGTAGAGGGAGCTTTGCTCTGTATGTAACCCAAGCTGTACCTGCACTGAGAGTATTTGATGTGACAGTGTAGAGGGAGATTTACTCTGTGTCTAACCTGTGTTGTAGCTGCCCTGGGAGCGTTTGATGGGACAGTGTAGAAGGAGCTTTACTCTTTATCTAACCCGTGCTGTACCTGCCCTGGGAGTGTTTGATGGACAAAATTGAGAGGTCGCACAACACCAGGTTATAGTCCAACAGTTTTATTTGAAATCACAAGCTTTCGGAACTATCGCTCCTTCCTCATTTGATGGGACAGTGTAAAGGGAGTTTTAATCTGTATCTAATCCATGTGGTACCTGCACTGGGAGTGTTTGATGGGACAGTGTAGAGGGAGCTTTACTCTGTATCTAACCCGTGCTGTACCTGCCTTGGGAGTGTTTGATGGGACAGTGTAGAGGGAGCTTTACTCTGTATCTAACCCATGCTGTACCTGCCCTGGGAGTGTTTGATGGGACAGTGTAGAGGGAGCTTTACTCTGTATCTAACCCGTGCTGTACCTGCCCTGGGAGTGTTTGATGGGACAGTGTAGAAGGAGCTTTACTCTGTATCTAATCCGTGCTGTACCTGCCCTGGGAGTGTTTGATGGGACAGTGTAAAGGGAGTTTTAATCTGTATCTAATCCATATGGTACCTGCCCTGGGAGTGTTTGATGGGACAGTGTAGAGGGAGCTTTACTCTGTATCTAAACCATGCTGTACCTGCCTTGGGAGTGTTTGATGGGACAGTGTAGAGAGAGCTTTACTCTGTATCTAACCCGTGCTGTACCTGCCCTGGGAGTGTTTGATGGGACAGTGTAGAGAGAGCTTTACTCTGTATCTAACCCGTGCTGTACCTGCCCTGGGAGTGTTTGTTGGGACAGTGTAGAGAGAGCTTCACTCTGTATCTAATCCGTGCTGTACCTGCCCTGGGAGTGTTTGATGGGACAATGCAGAGGCAGCTTTACTCTGTATATAACTCGTGCTGCACCTACCCTGGGAGGGTTTGATGGGGCAGTGTAGAGGGAGCTTTACTCTTTATCTGCCCCATGCTGTGCCTGCCCTGCGAGTGTTTGATGGGACAGTGTAGAGGGAGCTTTACTCTGTATCTACTCCGTGCTATATCTGCCCTGGGAGTGTTTGATGGGACAGTTTAAAGGGAGCTTTAATCTGTATCTAACCCGTGTTGTACCTGCCCTGGGAGTGTTTGATGGGACAGTGTAGAGAGAGCTTTACTCTGTATCTAACCCGTGCTGTACCTGCCCTGGGAGTGTTTGTTGGGACAGTGTAGAGGGAGATTCACTCTATATTTAATCCGTGCTGTACCTGCCCTGGGAGTGTTTGGTGGGGCAGTGTAGAGGGAGTTTTAATCTGGATCTAATCCATGTGGTACCTGCCTTGGGAGTGTTTGATGGGACAGTGTAGAGGGAGCTTTACTCTGTATCTAAACCATGCTGTACCTGCCCTGGGACTGTTTGATGGGACAGTGTAGAGGGAACTTTACTCTGTATCTAACCTGTGCTGTACCTGTCCTGGGAGTGTTTGATGGGACAGTGTAGAGGGAGCTTTACTCTGTATGAACCCGTGCTGTACCTGCCTTGGGAGTGTTTGATGGGACAGTGTAGAGAGAGCTTTACTCTGTATCTAACCCGTGCTGTACCTGCCTTGGGAGTGTTTGATGGGACAGTGTAGAGGGAGCTTTACTCTGTATCTAACCCGTGCTGTACCTGCCCTGGGAGTGTTTGTTGGGACAGTGTAGAGGGAGCTTTACTCTGTATCTAATCCGTGCTGTACCTGCCCTGGGAGTGTTTGATGGGACAGTGCAGAGGCAGCTTTACTCTGTATATAACTCGTGCTGCACCTACCCTGGGAGGGTTTGATGGGGCAGTGTAGAGGGAGCTTTACTCTGTACCTAATTAATTAAGAGGGGGAAAATAGAGTATGAGAGTAAGCATGCAGGGAACATAAAAACTGACCGTAAAAGCTTCTATAGATATGTGAAGAGAAAAAGATTGGTGAAGTCAAGCGTAGGTCCCTTGCAGTCAGAATCAGGGGAATTTATAATGGGGAACAAAGAAATGGCAGAACAATTAAATACATACTTTGGTTCTGTTTTCACAAAGGAGGACACAAATAACCTCCCAGAGATGTCGGGGAACATAGGACCTAATGAGAGGGAGGAACTGAATGAAATCAGTATTTGTAGGGAAATGGTGTTAGGGAAATTGATGGGATTGAAGGCCGATAAATCCCCAGGGCCTGATAATCTACATCCTAAGGTACTTAAGGAAGTGGCCCTAGAAATAATAGATGCATTGCTGGTCATCTTCCAAAATTCTATAGACTCTGGAACAGTTCCCATGGATTGGAGGATAGCTAATGTAACCCCACTATTTAAAAAAGGTGGTGGAGAGAAAACGGGGAATAGTAGACCGGTAAGCCTGACATCGGTAGTGGGGAAAATGCAAGAGTCCATTATAAAAGATGTAATAGCAGAGCACTTGGAAAACAGTGACAGGATCGGACAAAGTCAACGTGGATTTACAAAAGGTAAATCATGCTTGACTAATCTACTGGAATTTTTTGAGGATGTAACTGGTAGAATAGATAAGGGAGAACCAGTGGATGTGGTGTATTTGGACTTTCAGAAGGCTTTCGATAAGGTCCCGCGTAAGAGATTAGCGTGCAAAGTTAAACCACATGGAATTGGGGGTAAGGTACTGACTTGGATAGAGAACTGGTTGGCAGACAGGAAGCAAAGAGTTGGAATAAACGGGTCTTTTTCCGAGTGGCAGGGAGTGACTAGTGGGGTACCGCAGGGATTGGTGCTAGGACCCCAGTTATTCACAATATATATAAATGATCTAGACGAGGGAACTAGATGTAATATCTCCAAGTTTGCAGATGACACAAAGCTGGGTGGGCGTGTGTGCTGTGAGGAGGATGCAGAGAAACTCCAGTATGATTTGGACAGGTTGGGTGATTGGGCAGATGCATGGCAGATGCAATATAACGTGGATAAATGCGAGGTTATCCACTTTGGTGGCAAAAACAGGAAGGCAGATTATTATCTGAATGGCAATAGATTGGGAAAAGGGGAAGCGCAACGAGACCTGGGTGTCCTTGTGCACCAGTCGCTGAATGTAAGCATGCAGGTGCAGCAGGCGGTTAAGAAGGCAAATGGTATGTTGGCCTTCATAGCGAGAGGGTTTGAGTACAGGAGCAAGGATGTCTTGCTGCAGCTGTACAGGGCCTTGGTTAGACCTGTGGAAGTGTATTTTCTTACTTGGACACAAAATGGCTTCCTGGACACAGAATATAAGATCCAAAATGGCCGACATCATGTCTGTTAGAAAGATTAGCCAATTGTTTATAGTTTCGACCTAATGAAGGAATTTCAGTTTGTAGACTGTTTAATTGCCCCCAATAAATAGCTTAGATGTGCAGAACAAAGAGTCTCTCTCTAACGAGCTTAAGATAGCCAAGGCCATAGTGTAAATCATCACCAGCCTTTGATTCCAGATGGCATGGTGGGAGGAGAACAAGCTTCCTCCGTGAGAAGAGATTGGCTAGCCTTATCTCAAGGTATTCCTGCTCCTTTAACCTTTCGGACCTTTTAGAAAGTCCTCCTTAAACATACACATACTCCTTTTAACTTGTTTTTGTAGGTGCTATGCTTTTAATCAACTGTGATTTAATACCATGTCATGTGATATAGAAAGCTTGTATTTTCAGTGCATAAAGATGCTGCATTTTTCTGTAATTCATCAGAGTGTCATCGTAGCCTTTGACTACATGCATTCTCCTTGCGAGCAAGTAAATAATAAAGCCTGTCTTTGACGATACTTTATGTTTCAAGAGTCTTACTCGGGAGTCGAAACTTCGACAGACCACACCTTGAGTACTGTGTGCAGTTTTGGTCGCCTTATCTGAGGAAGGATGTTCTTGCCTTGGAGGGAGTGCAGCGAAGATTCACCAGACTGATACCTGGGATGGCAGGAATGACATATGAAGAGAGATTGGGTCGATTGGGCTTATATTTGCTAGAGTTTAGAAGAATGAGAGGGAATCTCATTGAAACTTATAAAATTCTAACAGGACTAGACAGACTAGATGCAGGAAGGATGTTCCCGATGGCGGGGGTGTCCAGAACCAGGGGTCACAGTCTAAGATTAAGGGGTAAGCCATTTAGGACTGAGATGAGAAGGAATTTCTTCACCCAGAGAGTGGTGAACCTGTGGAATTTTCTACCACACAAGGCAGTTGAGGCCAATTCCTTAAATATATTCAAGAAGGAGTTAGATATATTTCTTAAGGCTAAAGGGATCAAGGGATGTGGGGAGAAAGCAGGGACAGGGTACTGAATTTGGATGTTCAGCCATGATCTCATTAAATGGCAGAAAAGGTTTGAGCGGCCGAATGGCCTACTCCTGCTCCTATCTTCTATGTTTCTAATCCATGCTGTACCTGCCCTGGGAGTGTTTGATGGGACAGTGTAGCGGGATCTTTAGTCTGTAAGTAACCCATGCTGTACCTGCCCTGAGAGTGTTTGATGTGACAGTATAGAGGGAGATTTACACTGTATCTAACCCATGCTGTACCTGTCCTGGGAGTGTTTGATGGGACAGTGTAGAGGGAGCTTTACACTGTATCTAACCCGTGCTGTACCTGCCCTGGGAGTGTTTGATGGGACAGTGTAGAGGGAGCTTTGCTCTGTATGTAACCCAAGCTGTACCTGCACTGAGAGTATTTGATGTGACAGTGTAGAGGGAGATTTACTCTGTGTCTAACCTGTGTTGTAGCTGCCCTGGGAGCGTTTGATGGGACAGTGTAGAAGGAGCTTTACTCTGTATCTAACCCGTGCTGTACCTGCCCTGGGAGTGTTTGATGGGACAGTGTAAAGGGAGTTTTAATCTGTATCTAATCCATGTGGTACCTGCACTGGGAGTGTTTGATGGGACAGTGTAGAGGGAGCTTTACTCTGTATCTAAACCATGCTGTACCTGCCCTGGGATTGTTTGATGGGACAGTGGAGAGGGAACTTTACTCTGTATCTAACCTGTGCTGTACCTGCCCTGGGAGTGTTTGATGGGACAGTGTAGAGGGAGCTTTACTCTGTATGAACCCGTGCTGTACCTGTCCTGGGAGTGTTTGATGGGACAGTGTAGAGAGAGCTTTACTCTGTATCAAACCCGTGCTGTACCTGTCCTGGGAGTGTTTGATGGGACAGTGTAGAGGGAGCTTTACTCTGTATCTAACCCGTGCTGTACCTGCCTTGGGAGTGTTTGATGGGACAGTGTAGAGAGAGCTTTACTCTGTGTCTAACCCGTGCTGTACCTGCCCTGGGAGTGTTTGTTGGGACAGTGTAGAGGGAGCTTCACTCTGTATCTAATCCGTGCTGTTCCTTGCCCTGGGAGTGTTTGATGGGACAGTGCAGAGGCAGCTTTACTCTGTATATAACTCGTGCTGCACCTACCCTGGGAGGGTTTGATGGGGCAGTGTAGAGTGAGCTTTACTCTTTATCTACCCCATGCTGTGCCTGCCCTGCGAGTGTTTGATGGGACAGTGTAGAGGGAGCTTTACTCTGTATCTATTCCGTGCTATATCTGCCCTGGGAGTGTTTGATGGGACAGTGTAAAGGGAGCTTTACTCTGTATCTAACCCGTGCTGTACCAGCCCTGGGAGTGTTTGTTGGGACAGTGTAGAGGGAGATTCACTCTGTATCTAATCCGTGCTGTACCTGCCCTGGGAGTGTTTGGTGGGGCAGTGTAGAGGGAGCTTTACTCTGTACCTAATTAATTAAGAGGGGGAAAATAGAGTATGAGAGTAAGCATGCAGGGAACATAAAAACTGACCGTAAAAGCTTCTATAGATATGTGAAGAGAAAAAGATTGGTGAAGTCAAGCGTAGGTCCCTTGCAGTCAGAATCAGGGGAATTTATAATGGGGAACAAAGAAATGGCAGAACAATTAAATACATACTTTGGTTCTGTTTTCACAAAGGAGGACACAAATAACCTCCCAGAGATGTCGGGGAACATAGGACCTAATGAGAGGGAGGAACTGAATGAAATCAGTATTTGTAGGGAAATGGTGTTAGGGAAATTGATGGGATTGAAGGCCGATAAATCCCCAGGGCCTGATAATCTACATCCTAAGGTACTTAAGGAAGTGGCCCTAGAAATAATAGATGCATTGTTGGTCATCTTCCAAAATTCTATAGACTCTGGAACAGTTCCCATGGATTGGAGGATAGCTAATGTAACCCCACTATTTAAAAAAGGTGGTGGAGAGAAAACGGGGAATAGTAGACCGGTAAGCCTGACATCGGTAGTGGGGAAAATGCAAGAGTCCATTATAAAAGATGTAATAGCAGAGCACTTGGAAAACAGTGACAGGATCGGACAAAGTCAACGTGGATTTACAAAAGGTAAATCATGCTTGACTAATCTACTGGAATTTTTTGAGGATGTAACTGGTAGAATAGATAAGGGAGAACCAGTGGATGTGGTGTATTTGGACTTTCAGAAGGCTTTCGATAAGGTCCCGCGTAAGAGATTAGCGTGCAAAGTTAAACCACATGGAATTGGGGGTAAGGTACTGACTTGGATAGAGAACTGGTTGGCAGACAGGAAGCAAAGAGTTGGAATAAACGGGTCTTTTTCCGAGTGGCAGGGAGTGACTAGTGGGGTACCGCAGGGATTGGTGCTAGGACCCCAGTTATTCACAATATATATAAATGATCTAGACGAGGGAACTAGATGTAATATCTCCAAGTTTGCAGATGACACAAAGCTGGGTGGGCGTGTGTGCTGTGAGGAGGATGCAGAGAAACTCCAGTATGATTTGGACAGGTTGGGTGATTGGGCAGATGCATGGCAGATGCAATATAACGTGGATAAATGTGAGGTTATCCACTTTGGTGGCAAAAACAGGAAGGCAGATTATTATCTGAATGGCAATAGATTGGGAAAAGGGGAAGCGCAACGAGACCTGGGTGTCCTTGTGCACCAGTCGCTGAAGGTAAGCATGCAGGTGCAGCAGGCGGTTAAGAAGGCAAATGGTATATTGGCCTTCATAGCGAGAGGGTTTGAGTACAGGAGCAAGGATGTCTTGCTGCAGCTGTACAGGGCCTTGGTGAGACCTGTGGAAGTGTATTTTCTTACTTGGACACAAAATGGCTTCCTGGACACAGAATATAAGATCCAAAATGGCCGACATCATGTCTGTTAGAAAGATTAGCCAATTGTTTATAGTTTCGACCTAATGAAGGAATTTCAGTTTGTAGACTGTTTAATTGCCCCCAATAAATAGCTTAGATGTGCAGAACAAAGAGTCTCTCTCTAACGAGCTTAAGATAGCCAAGGCCATAGTGTAAATCATCACCAGCCTTTGATTCCAGATGGCATGGTGGGAGGAGAACAAGCTTCCTCCGTGAGAAGAGATTGGCTAGCCTTATCTCAAGGTATTCCTGCTCCTTTAACCTTTCGGACCTTTTAGAAAGTCCTCCTTAAACATACACATACTCCTTTTAACTTGTTTTTGTAGGTGCTATGCTTTTAATCAACTGTGATTTAATACCATGTCATGTGATATAGAAAGCTTGTATTTTCAGTGCATAAAGATGCTGCATTTTTCTGTAATTCATCAGAGTGTCATCGTAGCCTTTGACTACATGCATTCTCCTTGCGAGCAAGTAAATAATAAAGCCTGTCTTTGACGATACTTTATGTTTCAAGAGTCTTACTCGGGAGTCGAAACTTCGACAGACCACACCTTGAGTACTGTGTGCAGTTTTGGTCGCCTTATCTGAGGAAGGATGTTCTTGCCATGGAGGGAGTGCAGCGAAGATTCACCAGACTGATACCTGGGATGGCAGGAATGACATATGAAGAGAGATTGGGTCGATTGGGCTTATATTCGCTAGAGTTTAGAAGAATGAGAGGGGATCTCATTGAAACTTATAAAATTCTAACAGGACTAGACAGACTAGATGCAAGAAGGATGTTCCCGATGGCGGGGGTGTCCAGAACCAGGGGTCACAGTCTAAGGATAAGGGGTAAGCCATTTAGGACTGAGATGAGAAGGAATTTCTTCACCCAGAGAGTGGTGAACCTGTGGAATTTTCTACCACACAAGGCAGTTGAGGCCAATTCCTTAAATATATTCAAGAAGGAGTTAGATATATTTCTTAAGGCTAAAGGGATCAAGGGATGTGGGGAGAAAGCAGGGACAGGGTACTGAATTTGGATGATCAGCCATGATCTCATTAAATGGCAGAAAAGGCTGGAGGGGCCGAATGGCCTACTCCTGCTCCTATCTTCTATGTTTCTAAGTTTCTAATCCATGCTGTACCTGCCCTGGGAGTGTTTGATGGGACAGTGTAGCGGGATCTTTAGTCTGTAAGTAACCCATGCTGTACCTGCCCTGAGAGTGTTTGATGTGAAAGTATAGAGGGAGATTTACACTGTATCTAACCCATGCTGTACCTGTCCTGGGAGTGTTTGATGGGACAGTGTAGAGGGAGCTTTACACTGTATCTAACCCGTGCTGTACCTGCCCTGGGAGTGTTTGATGGGGCAGTGTAGAGGGAGCTTTGCTCTGTATGTAACCCAAGCTGTACCTGCACTGAGAGTATTTGATGTGACAGTGTAGAGGGAGATTTACTCTGTGTCTAACCTGTGTTGCACCTGCCCTGGGAGTGTTTGATGGGACATTGTAGAAGGAGCTTTACTCTGTAGCTAATCCGTGCTGTACCTGCCCTGGGAGTGTTTGATGGGACAGTGTAAAGGGAGTTTTAATCTGTATCTAATCCATATGGTACCTGCCCTGGGAGTGTTTGATGGGACAGTGTAGAGGGAGCTTTACTCTGTATCTAAACCATGCTGTACCTGCCCTGGATTGTTTGATGGGACAGTGGAGAGGGAACTTTACTCTGTATCTAACCTGTGCTGTACCTGCCCTGGGAGTGTTTGATGGGACAGTGTAGAGGGAGCTTTACTCTGTATGAACCCGTGCTGTACCTGCCTTGGGAGTGTTTGATGGGACAGTGTAGAGAGAGCTTTACTCTGTATCTAACCCATGCTGTACCTGCCCTGGGAGTGTTTGATGGGACAGTGTAGAGAGAGCTTTACTCTGTATCAAACCCGTGCTGTACCTGTCCTGGGAGTGTTTGATGGGACAGTGTAGAGGGAGCTTTACTCTGTATCTAACCCGTGCTGTACCTGCCCTGGGAGTGCTTGATGGGACAGTGTAGAGGGAGCTTTACTCTGTATCAAACCCGTGCTGTACCTGCCCTGGGAGTGTTTGATGGGACAGTGTAGAGAGAGCTTTACTCTGTATCTAACCCGTGCTGTACCTGCCCTGGGAGTGTTTGTTGGGACAGTGTAGAGAGAGCTTCACTCTGTATCTAATCCGTGCTGTACCTGCCCTGGGAGTGTTTGATGGGACAATGCAGAGGCAGCTTTACTCTGTATATAACTCGTGCTGCACCTACCCTAGGAGGGTTTGATGGGGCAGTGTAGAGGGAGCTTTACTCTTTATCTGCCCCATGCTGTGCCTGCCCTGCGAGTGTTTG
The DNA here is from genome assembly GCA_030390025.1 of Squalus acanthias. Classification (NCBI taxonomy): domain Eukaryota; kingdom Metazoa; phylum Chordata; class Chondrichthyes; order Squaliformes; family Squalidae; genus Squalus; species Squalus acanthias. The sequence continues at coordinate 527,455 of JASTWF010000239.1, forward strand.
ATGGGACAGTGTAGAGGGAGCTTTACTCTGTATCTACTCCGTGCTATATCTGCCCTGGGAGTGTTTGATGGGACAGTGTAAAGGGAGCTTTAATCTTTATCTAACCCGTGTTGTACCTGCCCTGGGAGTGTTTGATGGGACAGTGTAGAGAGAGCTTTACTCTGTATCTAACCCGTGCTGTACCTGCCCTGGGAGTGTTTGTTGGGACAGTGTAGAGGGAGATTCACTCTATATCTAATCCGTGCTGTACCTGCCCTGGGAGTGTTTGGTGGGGCAGTGTAGAGGGAGTTTTAATCTGTATCTAATCCATGTGGTACCTGCCCTGGGAGTGTTTGATGGGACAGTGTAGAGGGAGCTTTACTCTGTATGAAGCCGTGCTGTACCTGCCTTGGGAGTGTTTGATGGGACAGTGTAGAGAGAGCTTTACTCTGTATCTAACCCGTGCTGTACCTGCCTTGGGAGTGTTTGATGGGACAGTGTAGAGGGAGCTTTACTCTGTATCTAACCCGTGCTGTACCTGCCCTGGGAGTGTTTGATGGGACAGTGTAGAGGGAGCTTTACTCTGTATCTAACCCGTGCTGTACCTGCCCTGGGAGTGTTTGATGGGACAGTGTAGAGAGAGCTTTACTCCGTATCTAACCCGTGCTGTACCTGCCCTGGGAGTGTTTGTTGGGACATTGTTGAGGGAGCTTCACTCTGTATCTAATCCGTGCTGTACCTGCCCTGGGAGTGTTTGATGGGACAGTGCAGAGGCAGCTTTACTCTGTATATAACTCCTGCTGCACCTACCCTGGGAGGGTTTGATGGGGCAGTGTAGAGGGAGCTCTACTCTTTATCTACCCCATGCTGTGCCTGCCCTGGGAGTGTTTGATGGGACAGTGTAAAGGGAGCTTTAATCTGTATCTAACCCGTGTTGTACCTGCCCTGGGAGTGTTTGATGGGACAGTGTAGAGAGAGCTTTACTCTGTATCTAACCCGTGCTGTACCTGCCCTGGGAGTGTTTGTTGGGACAGTATAGAGGGAGATTCACTCTGTATCTAATCCGTGCTGTACCTGCCCTGGGAGTGTTTGGTGGGGCACTGTAGAGGGAGCTTTACTCTGTACCTAATTAATTAAGAGGGGGGAAATAGAGTATGAGAGTAAGCATGCAGGGAACATAAAAACTGACCGTAAAAGCTTCTATAGATATGTGAAGAGAAAAAGTATGGTGAAGTCAAGCGTAGGTCCCTTGCAGTCAGAATCAGGGGAATTTATAATGGGGAACAAAGAAATGGCAGAACAATTAAATACATACTTTGGTTCTGTTTTCACAAAGGAGGACACAAATAACCTCCCAAAGATGTCGGGGAACATAGGACCTAATGAGAGGGAGGAACTGAATGAAATCAGTATTTGTAGGGAAATGGTGTTAGGGAAATTGATGGGTTTGAAGGCCGATAAATCCCCAGGGCCTGATAATCTACATCCTAAGGTACTTAAGGAAGTGGCCCTAGAAATAATAGATGCATTACTGGACATCTTCCAAAATTCTATAGACTCTGGAACAGTTCCCATGGATTGGAGGATAGCTAATGTAACCCCACTATTTAAAAAAGGTGGTAGAGAGAAAACGGGGAATAGTAGACCGGTAAGCCTGACATCGGTAGTGGGGAAAATGCAAGAGTCCATTATAAAAGATGTAATAGCAGAGCACTTGGAAAACAGTGACAGGATCGGACAAAGTCAACGTGGATTTACAAAAGGTAAATCATGCTTGACTAATCTACTGGAATTTTTTGAGGATGTAACTGGTAGAATAGATAAGGGAGAACCAGTGGATGTGGTGTATTTGGACTTTCAGAAGGCTTTCGATAAGGTCCCGCGTAAGAGATTAGCGTGCAAAGTTAAACCACATGGAATTGGGGGTAAGGTACTGACTTGGATAGAGAACTGGTTGGCAGACAGGAAGCAAAGAGTTGTAATAAACGGGTCTTTTTCCGAGTGGCAGGGAGTGACTAGTGGGGTACCGCAGGCATTAGTGCTAGGACCCCAGTTATTCACAATATATATAAATGATCTAGACGAGGGAACTAGATGTAATATCTCCAAGTTTGTAGATGACACAAAGCTGGGTGGGCGTGTGTGCTGTGAGGAGGATGCAGAGAAACTCCAGTATGATTTGGACAGGTTGGGTGATTGGGCAGATGCATGGCAGATGCAATATAACGTGGATAAATGTGAGGTTATCCACTTTGGTGGCAAAAACAGGAAGGCAGATTATTATCTGAATGGCAATAGATTGGGAAAAGGGGAAGCGCAATGAGACCTGGGTGTCCTTGTGCACCAGTCGCTGAAGGTAAGCATGCAGGTGCAGGAGGCGGTTAAGAAGGCAAATGGTATGTTGGCCTTCATAGCGAGAGGGTTTGAGTACAGGAGCAAGGATGTCTTGCTGCAGTTGTACAGGGCCTTGGTGAGACCTGTGGAAGTGTATTTTCTTACTTGGACACAAAATGGCTTCCTAGACACAGAATATAAGATCCAAAATGGCCGACATCATGTCTGTTAGAAAGATGAGCCAATTGTTTATAGTTTCGACCTAATGAAGGAATTTCAGTTTGTAGACTGTTTAATTGCCCCCAATAAATAGCTTAGATGTGCAGAACAAAGAGTCTCTCTCTAACGAGCTTAAGATAGCCAAGGCCATAGTGTAAATCATCACCAGCCTTTGATTCCAGATGGCATGGTGGGAGGAGAACAAGCTTCCTCCGTGAGAAGAGATTAGCTAGCCTTAACTCAAGGTATTCCGGCTCCTTTAACCTTTCGGACCTTTTAGAAAGTCCTCCTTAAACATACACATACTCCTTTTAACTTGTTTTTGTAGGTGCTATGCTTTTAATCAACTGTGATTTAATACCATGTCATGTGATATAGAAAGCTTGTATTTTCAGTGCATAAAGATGCTGCATTTTTCTGTAATTCATCAGAGTGTCATCGTAGCCTTTGACTACATGCATTCTCCTTGCGAGCAAGTAAATAATAAAGCCTGTCTTTGACGATACTTTATGTTTCAAGAGTCTTACTCGGGAGTCGAAACTTCGACAGACCACACCTAGAGTACTGTGTGCAGTTTTGGTTGCCTTATCTGAGGCAGGATGTTCTTGCCATGGAGGGAGTGCAGCGAAGATTCACCAGACTGATACCTGGGATGGCAGGAATGACATATGAAGAGAGATTGGGTCGATTGGGCTTATATTCGCTAGAGTTTAGAAAAATGAGAGGGGATCTCATTGAAACTTATAAAATTCTAACAGGACTAGACAGACTAGATGCAAGAAGGATGTTCCCAATGGCGCGGGAGTCCAGAACCAGGGGTCACAGTCTAAGATTAAGGGGTAAGCCATTTAGGACTGAGATGAGAAGGAATTTCTTCACCCAGAGAGTGGTGAACCTGTGGAATTCTCTACCACACAAGGCAGTTGAGGCCAATTCCTTAAATATATTCAAGAAGGAGTTAGATATATTTCTTAACGCTAAAGGGATCAAGGGATGTGGGGAGAAAGCAGGGACAGGGTACTAAATTTGGATAATCAGCCATGATCTCATTAAATGGTGGAAAAGGCTTGAGGGGCCGAATGGCCTCCTCCTGCTCCTATCTTCTATGTTTCTATGTTTCTAATCCATGCTGTACCTGCCCTGGGAGTGTTTGATGGGACAGTGTAGCAGGAGCTTTACTCTGTATCTAACCCGTGCTGTACCTGCCCTGAGAGTGTTTGATGGCACAGTGTAGCGGGATCTTTAGTCTGTAAGTAACCCATGCTGTATCTGCCCTGAGAGTGTTTGATGTGACAGTATAGAGGGAGATTTACACTGTATCTAACCCATGCTGTACCTGCCCTGGGAGTGTTTGATGGGACAGTGTAGAAGGAGCTTTATTCTGTATCTAACCCATGCTTTACCTGCCCTGGGAGTGTTTGATGTGACAGTATAGAGGGAGATTTACACTGTATCTAACCCATGCTTTACCTGCCCTGGGAGTGTTTGATGTGACAGTGTAGAGGGAGCTTCACTCTGTATCTAAACCTTGCTGTACCTGCCCTGAGAGTATTTGATGTGACAGTGTAGAGGGAGCTTTACTCTGTATCTAAACCGTGCTGTACGTGCCCTGGGAGTGTTTGATGGGACAGTGCAGAGGCAGCTTTACTCTGTATATAAATCGTGCTGCACCTACCCTGGGAGGGTTTGATGGGACAGTGTAGAGGGAGCTTTACCCTTTATCTACCCCATGCTGTGCCTGCCCTGTGAGTGTTTGATGGGACAGTGTAGAGGAAGTTTTACTCTGTATCTACCCCGTGCTATACCTGCCCTGGGAGTGTTTGATGGGACAGTGTAAAGGGAGCTTTAATCTGTATCTAATCCATGTAGTACCTGCCCTGGGAGTGTTTGATGGGACAGTGTAGAGGGAGCTTTACTCTGTATCTAAACCATGCTGTACCTGCCCTGGGATTGTTTGATGGGACAGTGGAGAGGGAACTTTACTCTGTATCTAACCTGTGCTGTACCTGCCCTGGGAGTGTTTGATGGGACAGTGTAGAGAGAGCTTTACTCTGTATCTAACCCGTGCTGTACCTGCCCTGGAAGTGTTTGATGGGACAGTGTAGAGGGAGCTTTACTCTGTATCTAACCCGTGCTGTACCTGCCCTGGGAGTGTTTGATGGGGCTGTGTAGAGGGAGCTTTACTCTGTATCTAACCCGTGCTGTACCTGTCCTGGGAGTGTTTGATGGGACAGTGTAAGAACATAAGGACATAAATAATAGGAGCAGGAGTAGACCAATCGGCCCCTCGAGCCTGCTCCGCCATTCAATGAGATCATGGCTGATCTGATCCACCTCAACTCTAAAGAACACAAGAAGTAGGAGCAGGACCAGGCCACTCGGCCCCTCGGCCCGCTCCGCCACCCACAGGGCCTTGACCGAGCCGAGTGTGAGTGTTTGATGGGACAGTGTAGAGGGAGCTTTACTCTGTATCTAACCCCGTGCTGTACCTGCCCTGGGAGTGTTTGATGGGACAGTGTAGAGGGAGCTTTACTCTGTATCTAAACCATGCTGTACCTGCCCTGGGATTGTTTGATGGGACAGTGGAGAGGGAGCTTTACTCTGTATCTAACCTGTGCTGTACCTGCCCTGGGAGTGTTTGATGGGACAGTGTAGAGGGAGCTTTACTCTGTATGAACCCGTGCTGTACCTGCCTTGGGAGTGTTTGATGGGACAGTGTAGAGGGAGCTTTACTTTGTATCTAACCCGTGCTGTACCTGCCTTGGGAGTGTTTGATGGGACAGTGCAGATGGAGCTTTACTCTGTATCTAACCCGTGCTGTACCTGCCCTGGAGTGTTTGATGGGACAGTGTAGATTGAGCTTTACACTGTATCTAACCCATGCTGTACCTGCTCTGGGAGTGTCTGATGCGGACAGTGTAGAGGGAGCTTTACTCTGTATCTAACCCATGCTGTACCTGTCCTGGGAGTGTTTGATGGGACAGTGCAGAGGGAGCTTTACTCTGTATCTAACCCATGCTGTACCTGCCCTGGGAGTGTTTGATGGGACAGTGCAGAGGGAGCTTTACTCTGTATATAACCCATGCTGTACCTGCCCTGGGAGTGTTTGATGGGGCAGTGTGGAGGGAGCTTTACTCTGTATCTACCCGTGCTGTACCTGCCCTGGGAGTGTTTGATGGGACAGTGTAGAGGGAGCTTTACTCTGTATGAACCCGTGCTGTACCTGCCTTGGGAGTGTTTGATGGGACAGTGTAGAGGGAGCTTTACTCTGTATCTAACCCGTGCTGTACCTGCCTTGGGAGTGTTTGATGGGACAGTATAGAGGGAGCTTCACTCTGTATCTAACCCGAGCTGTACCTGCCCTGGGAGTGTTTGATGGGACAGTGTAGAGGGAGCTTTACTCTGTATCTAACGCGTGCTGTACCTGCCCTGGGAGTGTTTGATGGGACAGTGTAGAGGGAGCTTTACTCTGTATCTAACCCCGTGCTGTCCCTGCCCTGGGAGTGTTTGATGGGACAGTGTAGAGGGAGCTTTACTCTGTATCTAACCCGTGCTGTACCTGCCCTGGGAGTGTTTGATGCTACAGTGTAGAGGGAGCTTTAGTCTGTATTCAACCCGTGGTGTACCTGAAATAAAAACAGGAAATGCTGGAAATACTCAGCAGGTCAGGCAGCATCTGTGGGGAGAGAAACAGAGTTAACGTTTCAGGTCGCTGAAGCTTTGTCAGACCTGGAAAATGTTAAAAATGTGACAGATTTTAAGCAAGTACAGGGGCAGGGAAAGGGGGAGGGGAGGAAAGAACAAATGGGAAGGTAGGAGAGATTAAATGACAAAAGGTATGATTGTACAAAGCAAAATGTGATGGTAATGGGACAAGTAAAGAAACAAAAGAGGAGTCTGGAAGAGGTGTAAATGGCACTGGCAGAATCATCAACAGCTGCCTTCCAAAAAAATGGGGCCGAGGTTATGATCTGAAATTGTTGAACTCGATGTTGAGTCCAGAAGGTTGTAAAGTGCCGAATGGAAAGATGAGGTGCTGTTCCTCGAGCTTACGTTGAGCATCGTTGGAACAGTGTAAGAGGCCAAGGACGGTGAGGTCAGAGTGGGAGTGGAGCGGAGAATTAAAGTGACAGGCGACCGGAAGTTCGTGGTCCCCCTTACGGACTGAATGGAGGTGTTCCGCAAAACGGTCACCCAATCTGCGTTTGGTCTCCCCAATGTAGGGGCGACCGCATCGTGAGCAGCAAATACAGTATACTAGATTACAAGAAGTACAAGTAAATCGCTGTTTCACCTGGAAGGAGTGTTTGGAGCCCTGGACAGTGGGAAGGGAGGAGGTAAAAGGGCAGGTGTTGTATCTCCTGCGCTTGCACGGGAAGGTGCCGGGCGAAGGAAGGGGGTAACCATGACCCCACTACCAAACATTAAACCATTGTTTCCAAGACTGTCACTGGCCTCATCTCCTCTGGAGATCTTCCCTCCACGGCCGTCAACCTCATAGTTCCCCAACCCCGCACAGCCCGCTTCTACCTCCTTCCCAAGATCCACAAACAGGCTGCCCTGGTAGACCCATCGTTTCAGCCTATTCTTGCCCCATGGAACCGATTTCTTCCTATCTCGACTCTCTTGTCCAGTCTCTTCCCACCTACATTCACGACTCTTCCAACACCCCTCCGCCACTTTAACAGTTTCCAGTTTCCTGGCCCTAACCGTCTCCTTTTCATCATGGACGTCCAATCCCTCTACACCTCCATCCCTCACCAGAACAGCCTGAGGGCGCTCGGCTTCTTCCTTGAACAGACGCCCAACCAGTCCCCATCCACCACCACCCTCCTCCACCTGGCTGAACTTGTTCTCACATTGAACAACTTCTCCTTTGACTCCACTCACTTGCTCCAAATTAAAGGTGTTGCTATGGGAACCCGCATAGGTCCCAGCTATGCCTGCCTTTCGTGGGATATGTGGAACATTCATCGTTCCAGTCCTACTCGGGTCCCCTCCCTCACCTCTTTTTCCGGTACATTGATGACTGTATCGGTGCCGTTTCCTGCTCTCGCCCTGAACTAGAACATTTCATTCACTTCGCTTCTAATTTCCACCCTTCCCTCACCTTCACATGGTCCATCTACGACTCTTCCCTTCCCTTCCTCAACTTTTCTGTCTCCATTTCTGAGGATAGGCTATTGACAAACGTTCACTATAAGCCCACAGCTACCTGGACTACACTTCCTCCCACCCCGCTTCCATTCTCCCAGTTTCTCCGTCTCCGCTGCATCTGTTCTGACGATGCCACCTTCCATACCAGTGCTTCCTTTTTCCTCAACCGAGGATTCCCCTCCACCATGGTTGACACAGCCCTTGTCACCGTCTGTTCCATCTCCCGCACTTCTGCTCTCACCCCTTCCCTTCCAGAACCACGATAGAGTTCCCCTTGTCCTCACCTTTCACCCCACCAGCTTCCACATTCAACGGATCATCCTCCATCATTTCCACCACCTCCAGCGTGATTCCACCACCAAACACATCTACCCCTCCCTTCCCCTTTCAGCATTCCGAAGGGACCGTTCTCTCTGCGACACCCTGGTCCACTCCTCAATCACTCACAGCACCCCCTCCCCTTTACAACAGCAAAATACTGCGGATGCTGGAAATCTGAAACAACAACAGAAAATGCTGGAAACACTCAGCAGGTCAGGCAGCATCTGTGGAGAGAGAAACAGAGTTAACGTTTCAGGTCGATGACCCTTCGTCAGAACTGGAAAAAGTTAGAGATGTAACAGATTTTAAGCAAATGCAGGGGCAAGGAAAGGGGGGAGGGGAGGAAAGAACAAAAGGGAAGGTCTGTGATGGGATGGAAGGCAGAAATGATTAAATGATAAAAGGGATGATGGTGCAAGGCAAAAGGAGATGGTGATGGGACAAGTTAAGAAACAAAGATGAGTCTAGATGAGGTGTAAATGGAAATGGCAGAATCATCAACACATGCCATGTGAGAATTTTTTTTTTAAAAAGGGGCCGAGGTTATAGTCTGAAATTGTTCAACTCGATGTTGAGTCCGGAAGTCTGTAAAGTGCCTAATCGAAAGATGAGGTGCTGTTCCTCGAGCTTACGTTGAGCTTCATTGGAAGTGTAGGAGGCCAAGAACAGAGAGGTCAGAGTGGGAGTGGAGCGGAGAATTAAAGTGACAGGCCACCGGGAGCTTGGGATCACGCTTGCGGACTGAATGGAGGTGTTCCGCAAAACGGTCACCCAATCTGCGTTTGGTCTCCCCAATGTAGAGGAGACAACATAGTGAGCAGCGAATACAGTATACTAAATTGCAAGAAGTACAAGTTTATCGCTGTTTCACCTGGAAGGAGTGTCTGGGGCCCTGGACGGTGAGAAGGGAGGAGGGAAGATAGCAGGTGTTGCATCGCCTGCACTTGTATAGGAGAGTACTGTGGGAAAGGGAGGGGGTGTTGGGGGTGATTGAGGAGTGGACCAGGGTGTCTCGGAGGGAGCGGTCCCTTCGGAATGCTGAGGGGAGGGGTAGATTTATTTGGTGGTGGGATCACGCTGGAGGTGGCGGAAATGCCGGAGGATGATCCGTTGAATGTGGAGGCTGGTGGGGTGAAAGGTGAAGACAAGGGGAACCCTATCGTGGTTCCGGGCGGGAGGGGAAGGGGTGAGGGCAGAAGTGCGGGAAATGAAACAGACAAGGCCGAGCATCATGTCAACCACGGTAGGGGGGAATCCTCGGTTGGGGATAAAGGAAGACATGTCGGAAGCACTGGTATGGAAGGTGGCATCGTCAGAGCAGATGCGACGGAGATGGAGAAACTGGGAGAATGGAATAGAATCCTTACAGGAAGCAGGGTGGGAGGACGTGTAGTCCAGGTAGCTGTGGGAGTCAGTGGGCTTATAGTAGATGTTTGTCGATAGCTTATCCCCAGAGATGGAGACGGAGAAGTTGAGGAAGGGAAGGGAAGAGTCAGAGATGGACCGTGTGATGGTGAGGGAAGGGTGGAAATTGGAAGTGAAGTGAATGAAATTTTCTAGTTTAGGGCAACAGCAGGAAACGGCACCGATACAGTCATCAATGTAAAAGAGGTGAGAGAGGGGACCTGAGTAGGACTGGAACAAAGAATGTTCCATGCTGTACCTGCCCGGGGAGTGTTTGATGCTGTAACATTTTCTAAGACACTTCATTTGAATAAACACAAAAATTCAGGAAAAAACATTATTTATTGAAAAATAGACTGACGATGTTTTGAAGTACAGAAATAAACCCCACTCCCTGAACCCCACTCCCTGAACCCCACTCCCTGAACCCCACACTCCCTGAACCCCACACTCCCTGAACCCCACACTCCCTGAACCCAACTCCCTGAACACCACACTCCCGGAACCCCACTCCCTGAACCCCACACTCCCTGAACCCCACTCCCTGAACCCCACACTCCCTGAACCCACACTCCCTGAACCCCAGTCACTGAACCCCACACTCCCTGAACCCCACTCACTGAACCCCAAACTCCCTGAACCCCACACTCCCTAAACCCCACACTCCCTGAACCCCACTCCCTGAACCCCACTCCCTGAACCCCACTCCCTGAACCCCACTCCCTGAACCCCACACTCCCTGAACCCCACTCACTGAACCCCACACTCCCTGAACCCCACACTCCCTGAACCCCACTCCCTGAACCCCAATCCCTGAACCCCACTCCCTGAACCCCACACTCCCTGAACCCCACACTCCCTGAACCCCACACTCCCTGAACCCCACTCCCTGAACCCCACACTCCCTGAACCCCACTCCCTGAACCCACACTCCCTGAACCCCACTCACTGAACCCCACTCCCTGAACCCCACACTCCCTGAACCCCACACTCCCTGAACCCCACTCCCTGAACCCCACTCCCTGAACCCCACTCCCTGAACCCCACTCCCTGAACCCCACACTCCCTGAACCCCACCCACTGAACCCCACACTCCCTGAACCCCACTCACTGAACCCCAAACTCCCTGAACCCCACACTCCCTAAACCCCACACTCCCTGAACCCCACTCCCTGAACCCCACTCCCTGAACCCCACACCCCCTGAACCCCACTCACTGAACCCCCACACTCCCTGAACCCCACACTCCCTGAACCCCACTCCCTGAACCCCACTCCCTGAACCCCACTCCCTGAACCCCACACTCCCTGAACCCCACACTCCCTGAACCCCACTCCCTGAACCCCACTCCCTGAACCCCACTCCCTGAACCCCAAACTCCCTGAACCCCACACTCCCTAAACCCCACACTCCCTGAACCCCACTCCCTGAACCCCACTCCCTGAACCCCACTCCCTGAACCCCACTCCCTGAACCCCACACTCCCTGAACCCCACACTCCTTGAACCCCACTCCCTGAACCCCACTCCTGAACCCCACTCCCTGAACCCCACACTCCCTGAACCCCACACTCCCTGAACCCCACTCCCTGAACCCCACTCCCTGAACCCCACTCCCTGAACCCCACACTCCCTGAACCCCACACTCTCTGAACCCCACTCCCCGAACCCCACACTCCCTGAACCACACACTCCCTGAACCCCGAAACCCCCAGAATCCCGAAACTCCCAGGACCCCACACTCACTGAACCCCACAGTCCCTGAACCCCACTCCCTGAACCCCACACTCCCTGAACCCCACTCCCTGAACCCCACACTCCCTGAACCCCACGCTCCCTGAACCCCACACTCCCTGAACCCCACACTCCCTGAACCCCACTCCCTGAACCCCACACTCCCTGAACCCCACACTCCCTGAACCCCACTCCCTGAACCCCACACTCCCTGAACCCCACTCCCTGAACCCCACACTCCCTGAACCCCACTCCCTGAACCCCGCACTCCCTGAACCCCACTCCCTGAACCCCACACTCCCTGAACCCCACTCCCTGAACCCCACTCCCTGAACCCCACACTCCCTGAACCCCACACTCCCTGAACCCCACTCCCTGAACCCCACTCCCTGAACCCCACACTCCCTGAACCCCACACTCTCTGAACCCCACTCCCCGAACCCCACACTCCCTGAACCACACACTCCCTGAACCCCGAAACCCCCAGAATCCCGAAACTCCCAGGACCCCACACTCACTGAACCCCACAGTCCCTGAACCCCACTCCCTGAACCCCACACTCCCTGAACCCCACTCCCTGAACCCCAAACTCCCTGAACCCCACACTCCCTGAACCCCACACTCCCTGAACCCCACACTCCCTGAACTCCACTCCCTGAACCCCACACTCCCTGAACCCCACTCCCTGAACCCCACACTCCCTGAACCCCACACTCCCTGAACCCCACTCCCTGAACCCCATAGTCCCTGAACCCCACTCCCTGAACCCCGCACTCCCTGAACCCCACTCCCTGAACCCCACACTCCCTGAACCCCACTCCCTGAACCCCACACTCCCTGAACCCCACACTCCCTGAACCCCACACTCCCTGAACCCCACTCCCTGAACCCCATAGTCCCTGAACCCCACTCCCTGAACCCCGCACTCCCTGAACCCCACACTCCCTGAACCCCGCACTCCCTGAACCCCACTCCCTGAACCCCACTCCCTGAACCCCACTCCCTGAACCCCACACTCCCTGAACCCCACACTCCCTGAACCCCACACTCCCTGAACCCCACTCCTGAACCCCACTCTCTGAACCCCGCATTCCCTGAACCACACACTCCCTGAACCCCACACTCCCTGAACCCCGCACTCCCTGAATCACACTCCATGAACCCCACACTCCCTGAACCCCACTCCATGAACCCCACACTCCCTGAACCCCACTCCCTGAACCCCACACTCCCTGAACCCCACACCCTGAACCCCACTCCCTGAACCCCACTCCCTGAACCCCACACTCCCTGAACCCCACTCCCTGAACCCCACACTCCCTGAACCCCACTCCCTGAACCCCACACTCCCTGGACCCCACTCCATGAACCCCACTCCCTGAACCCCACTCCCTGAACCCCGCACTCCCTGAACCCCACTCCCTGAACCCCACACTCCCTGAACCCCACACTCCCTGAACCCCACTCCCTGAACCCCACTCTCTGAACCCCGCACTCCCTGAACCACACACTCCCTGAACCCCACACTCCCTGAACCCCGCACTCCCTGAACCCCACACTCCCTGAACCCCACACTCCCTGAATCACACTCCCTGAACCCCGCACTCCCTGAACCCCACACTCCCTGAACCCCACACTCCCTGAATCACACTCCCTGAACCCCACACTCCCTGAACCACACTCCCTGAACCCCACACTCCCTGAATCACACTCCCTGAACCCCACACTCCCTGAACCCCACTCCCTGAACCCCACTCTCCCTGAACCCCACTCCCTGAACCCCACTCTCTGAAACCCGCACTCCCTGAACCCCGCACCCCCTGAACCCCACTCACTGAACCCCATAGTCCCTGAACCCCACTCCCTGAACCCCACACTCCCTGAACCCCACACTCCCTGAACCCCGCGCTCCCTGAACCCCACTCACTGAACCCCACACTCCCTGAACCCCGCACTCCCTGAACCCCAAACTCCCTGAACCCCGCACTCCCTGAACCCGACTCCCTGAACCCCACTCCCTGAACCCCGCACTCCCTGAACCCCACTCCCTGAACCCCACTCCCTGAACCCCACACTCCCTGAACCCCACACTCCCTGAACCCCACTCCGTGCTTGACTAATCTATTGGAATTTTTTGAGGGAGTAACTGGTAAAATAGATGGGGGAGAGCCAGTAGATGTGGTGTACCTGGACTTCCAAAAGGCCTTCGACAAGGTCCCACATAAAAGATTAGCATGGAAAATTGAAGCTCATGGGATAAAGGGGAAAGTATTGACGTGGATAGAGAACTGGCTGTCAGATAGAAAACAGAGAGTTGGAATAAACGGCTCATTTTCTGAATGGCAGGCAGTAACAAGTGGGGTACCACAGGGATCTGTCCTGGGTCCCCAGCTGTTCACAATTTACATTAATGACCTGGATCAGGGAGTCGGATGCAGCATTTCCAAATTTGCAGACGACACTAAACTAGGAGGGGGGGTGGGCTCAGAGGAGGAGACCAGGAAGCTCCAGAGCGATTTGGACAGACTGGGTGATTGGGCGGATAAATGGCAGATGCACTTTAATGTGGACAAGTGCGAAGTTATCCACCTTGGGTGCAGGAACGGGAGGGCAAATTATTATTTAAATGGCAATAAATTGGGAGAGGGGGAAGTACAGAGAGACCTGGGTGTTCTTGTACACCAGTCACTGAAGGCGAGCATGCAGGTGCAACAGGCGGTCAAGAAGGCAAACGGTATGCTGGCCTTCATAGCAAAAGGGTTGGAATACAGGAACAGGGATACCTTGCTGCAGCTGTACAGGGCACTGGTGAGACCACACCTCGAGTACTGTGTACAGTTTTGGTCGCCTCATCTGAGGAAAGATGTTCTTGCCATGGAGGGGGTGCAGCGGCGATTCACCAGGCTGATACCAGGAATGGCGGGATTGACCTATGAGGAGAAACTATGTAGTTTAGGGATGTACACACTGGAGTTTAGAAGATTGAGAGGGGACCTCATAGAAGTGTATAAAATTCTGACAGGTCTAGACAGACTAGATGCAGAAGGAATGTTTCCCTTGGCGGGTGAGAACAGAACTAGAGGACATAATTTAAGGATAAGGGCTAAACCATTTAGGACAGAAATGAGGGGGAATTTCTTCACTCAGAGGGTGGTGAACCTGTGGAACTCATTGCCACAGAGGGCAGTGTACGCCAGCTCATTAAATATATTTAAGAGGGAATTAGATATATTTCTAAAGGCAAAAGGGGTTAAGGGTTACGGAGAGAAGGCGGGGACGGGATACTGAATTGGAGGATCAGCCATGATCTCATTAAATGGCGGAGCAGGCTCGAAGGGCCGGATGGCCTACTCCTGCTCCTATCTTCTATGTATCTATGTATCTATGTATCTATGAACCCCACACTCCCTGAACCCCACTCCCTGAACCCCACACTCCCTGAACCCCACACTCCCTGAACCCCACTCCCTGAACCCCATAGTCCCTGAACCCCACTCCCTGAACCTCACACTCCCTGAACCCCACACTCTCTGAACCCCACTCCATGAACCCCACACTCCCTGAACCCCACTCCCTGAACCCCACTCCCTGAACCCCATAGTCCTTGAACCCCATAGTCCCTGAACCCCATAGCCTCTGAACCCCACTCCCTGAACCCCACTCTTCCCGAACCCCACTCCCTGAACCCCGCACTCCATGAACCCCACTCCCTGAACCCCACTCCCTGAACCCCGCACTCCATGAACCCCACTCCCTGAACCCCACTCCCTGAACCCCACTCCCTGAACCCCGCACTCCATGAACCCCACTCCCTGAACCCCACTCCCTGAACCCCACACTCCCTGAACCCCACTCCATGAACCCCACTCCATGAACCCCACTCCCTGAACCCCACTCCCTGAACCCCACTCCCTGAACCCCACACTCCCTGAACCCCACACTCCCTGAACCCCACTCCCTGAACCCCACTCCCTGAACCCCACTCCCTGAACCCCACTCCCTGAACCCCACACTCTCTGAACCCCGCACTCCCTGAACCACACACTCTCTGAACCCCACACTCCCTGAACCCCGCACTCCCTGAACCCCACTCCCTGAACCCCACACTCCCTGAATCACACTCCCTGAACCCCACACTCCCTGAACCCCACTCCCTGAACCCCACACTCCCTGAACCCCACTCCCTGAACCCCACTCTCTGAAACCCGCACTCCCAGAACCCCGCACTCCCTGAACCCCACTCACTGAACCCCATAGTCCCTGAACCCCACTCCCTGAACCCCACACTCCCTGAACCCCGCGCTCCCTGAACCCCACTCCCTGAACCCCACACTCCCTGAACCCCACACTCCCTGAACCCCACACTCCCTGAACCCCACTCCCTGAACCCCACACTCCCTGAACCCCACACTCCCTGAACCCCGCGCTCCCTGAACCCCACTCACTGAACCCCACACTCCCTGAACCCCACTCCCTGAACCCCAAACTCCCTGAACCCCACTCCCTGAACCCCAAACTCCCTGAACCCCGCACTCCCTGAACCCGACTCCCTGAACCCCACTCCCTGAACCCCGCACTCCCTGAACCCCGCACTCCCTGAACCCCACTCCCTGAACCCCACTCCCTGAACCCCACACTCCCTGAACCCCACTCCCTGAACCCCACACTCCCTGAACCCCACTCCCTGAACCCCACACTCCCTGAACCCCACACTCCCTGAACCCCACACTCCCTGAACCCCACTCCCTGAACCCCACACTCCCTGAACCCCGCACTCCCTGAACCCCACTCCCTGAACCCCACTCTCTGAACCCCACTCCCTGAACCCCACTCACTGAACCCCACTCACTGAACCCCACTCACTGAACCCCACACTCCCTGAACCCCACACTCCCTGAACCCCACACTCCCTGAACCCCACACTCCCTGAACCCCACACTCCCTGAACCCCACTCCCTGAACCCCACTCTCTGAACCCCACTCACTGAACCCCACTCACTGAACCCCACTCACTGAACCCCACACTCCCTGAACCCCACACTCCCTGAACCCCACACTCCCTGAACCCCACACTCCCTGAACCCCACACTCCCTGAACCCCACTACTGTATCGGTGGGTCTGGGGTCTGCGACCCGGTGACCCCGAGAGGCAGGAGCAGGAGACCGGTTTTGGGGTCACGGACGCAGGTTTGGGTCAGTTGGAGGTAGGTGAGGTTCCGCTGGGTGTTGGGGTCGAAGAAGCCCTTGGTGTCGTCGCTGGGGTTGGAGAGGGTGGCGTGCAGCTCCCGGTCAAATAGCCCACGCCGATAGGCTGCTTCCACTGGCAGGCGGTGACTGCGCTGGGGGTCGATGATGCCGCCCGTGGCCACCTGGGCCTCCAGGAGCCGGAGGGCGTGAGCACGGACAATGAAGCCCTTCCTCATGGCCTGGAAGAGCGAGATGAGGGCGCCTGAGTCAGGGTCGGTGTAGCCAGTGACTGCTCGCTCGGCCGACAGCAGCTTTTCCCTCAGCTCGCGGCCCACCAGACCCCTCCTCACCGCTTGGCCCACCGTCAGCTTCAAGCCCCGGACAGGGTCCACCATGAAGCCTGTGGCAGCCTGGGCCTCGAGCAGCAGTAAGCCTGTCCCCGGCCTTAACTTCTGCTCCAGGATGGCCTGGTAGATGGAGAGCTTCCTCCCGTCCTCCCTCACCAGGACTCCCGCCACGGAGCTGAGGCCCTCCAGGTAGGTGCGGATGGTACGGCTCACCTCCTCCACCGTGGCCTCTCCATCGTCCAGGTGTTGAGCCGTGGATGGGTCGATGATCTGAGCATCCAGCAGCTCCTCAATGGTCACCCGCCTGCGCAGCCCACGGAACCGCGGCCTCTTCTCTCTCTCCGCGCCCTCTCGCTGCTGTACGGCCGCCACAGCCTGGCGTTCCGGGCCGGACTCCCCCAGCCTGTCCCTCTCGCTCCCTGGAGTCGGATGGCAGACTCCAGAATCCCAACTGCTCCCGGCCGATCTGCTGAAGGATCCCACGGCTCTCACCGTCTACAAAACAGAAACCGGGATTCAGGGGCAAACTCGGAGACTCATTCATCCCTGCAGACACAAAGTCCCTCTTACATTCACCTTAAACTCTCTCTTAGATTCACCTTAAACTGCTTGCTATGAAAATTTGTGCTGGTGGGTGAGGAGGAGGGGGTGGGGGGAAATTTCAGAGCCTGGAAAGAGGAAAGTGTGTTGTTTACGGGACTCTGTGTTATTAAACTCACAATCACTGCTCACCTGGTGAAATATTGTCTCCAACACTGAGCTAGTTTGCTCCGTCCCCGGCCACACGTCTGGTTGGACCAAGCAGCCAAACACTGCCGTCTGCAGCTCGTACGTCTAGACAATGCAGCATGGAGGAGCAGAGCAGAAACATTCTCAGGAACAGGCACAGCAAGCTTGGCCAGACAAGATTAACCCCACGTACCCCCCACCACCGAACCCCACGTAGCCCCCCACCGAACCCCACGTAGCCCCCCCACCGAACCCCAACACCCCCCCGAAACCCCCCCCCCCCGACACCCCCCCCCTCCTGACCCCCCCGAACCCCAACCCCCCCGAACCCCAACACCCCCCGAACCCCAACACACACACCCCCCGAAACCCCCCCCCCCCCAAACCCCAACACCCCCCCCGAACCCCCCCCCCCGAACCCCAACACCCCCTGAACCCCAGCACCCCCGAACCCTCAACATCCCCCGAACCCAATCACCCCTCCCGCCGAACCCAAACACCCCGAACCCCAACCCCCGCGAACCCCAACCCATCCGAACCCCACATGCCCCCGAACCCCAACACCGCCAGCCGATACCCCACACACAGCCCCCCCCCCACGAAACTCCCCCCCGAACCCAACACCCCCCCGCGAACCGGCCCCCCCCCGACACCCCCCCCCCCCGAACCCAAACAGTACCCCGAACCGCAACCCCCCCTTGAACCCGAACAGTCCTGAACCCCAACCCCACCTCGAACCCCAACATCCCCGGACCCCAACATCCCTGAACTCCAACGCCCCCCTGAGACCCCAACCCCCCCCCCCAGAACCCAACCCCCGAACCCCAACACCCCCGAAGACCCCACCACCCCCCACCCCACCGACCCAGACCCCCCGAACCCAAACACGCCCGAACCCCAACACCCCGAACCCCACACCACCCCACCCCCCCGAACCCCACCCCCGAACCCAACACCTCCCGAACCCCAACACCCCCCACCCCCCCCGAACCCCAACCCTCCCCGAACCCCAACACCCCCGAACCCCAAACCCCCCACCCCCCCCCGAACCCCAACACCCCCGAACCCCAAAATCCCCCGAACCCCAACCCTCCCCGAACCCCAACACCCCGAACCCCAACACCCCCGAACCCCAAACCCCCGAACCCCAACACCCCCTGAACCCCGAACCCCAACACCCGACGAACCCCAACCCCCCCCCCCCCCGAACCCCAACACCCCCGAACCCCAAAATCCCCCGAACCCCAACACCCCGAACCCCAACACCCCCCCCCCACCCCCGAACCCCAACACCCCCCCAACCCCAACCCCCCCCCCCAAACGCCAACACCCCCCCCCCCGAACCCCGACACCCCCCGAACCCCAACACCCCTCGAACCCCAACACCCCCGAACCCCAACACCCACTGAACCCCAACACCCACTGAACCCCAGCACCCCCGAACCCCAAAATCCCCCAAACCCCAACACCCCGAACCCCAACACCCCCCAACCCCAACCCCCCCCCCCAAACCCCAACACCCCCCGAACCCCGACACCCCCCGAACCCCAACACCCCTCGAACCCCAACACCCCCGAACCCCAACACCCCTGAACCCCAACACCCCCGAACCCCAACACCCCCCCCGAACCCCAACTCCCCCGAACCCCAACACCCCTGAACCCCAACACCCCCGAACCCCAACACCCCCCCCCCCCCGAACCCCAACACCCCCCAAACCCCAACACCCCCGAACCCCAACACCCCCGAACCCCAACACCCCCGAACCCCAACAACCCCCCCCCCCCCAACCCCAACACCCCCGAACCCCAACACCCCCGAACCCCAACACCCCGAACCCCCAACAATCCTCCGAACCCCAACATCCCCGACCCCAACACCCCCGAACCCCGACATCCCCGAACCCCGACACCCCCGAACCCCAACACCCCCCAAACCCCAACACCCCCGAACCCCAACACCCCCGAACCCCAGCACCCCCGAACCCCAACACCCCCGAACCCCAACAACCCCCCCCCCAACCCCAACACCCCCGAACCCCAACACCCCCGAACCCCAACACCCCGAACCCCAACAATCCCCCGACCCCCAACACCCCCGACCCCAACACCCCCGAACCCCGACACCCCCGAACCCCAACAACCCCCCCGAACCCCAACACCCCCGAACCCCAACACCCTGAACCCCAGCACCCCTCGAACTCCAACACCCCCTGAACCCCAACACCCCCGAACCCCCCGAACCCCCCGAACCCCAACACCCCCCGAACCCCAACACCCCGAACCCTGGAGAAGGTGGTGCTGAGCCGTCTTCTTGAACCGCTGCATTCGGTGTGGTGAAGGTGCTCCCACAGTGCTGTTCAGGAGGGAGTTATAGAATCATAGAATGATACAACACAGAAGGAGGCCATTTGGCCCATCGAGCCTGTGCTGGCTCCTTGAAAGAGCTACCATAAGAACATAAGAAGCAGGAGCAGGAGTCGGCCAATCGGCCCCTCGAGCCTGCTCCGCCATTCAATAAGATCATGGCTGATCCAATCTTCTCCTCAACACCACTTTCCCGCTCTCTCCCCATACCCCTTGACTCCCTTGTAGTTCAAATGTCTGTCAATCTCCGCCTTGAATATATTCACTGACTCCGCCTCCACAGCTCTCTGGGGTAGAGAATTCCAAAGATTCACAACCCACTGAGAGAAGAAATTCCTCCTCATCTCCGTCTTAAATGGGCGACCCCCTTATTCTGAAACTATGCCCTAGTTCTAGATACCCCCCACTAGGGGAAACATCCTCTCAGCATCTACCCTGTCAATCCCCCTCAGTATCTTATATGTTTCAATAAGATCACCTCTCATTCTTCTAAACTCCAATGAGTATAGGCCCAACCTGCTCAACCTTTCCTCATAAGACAACCCCTTCATCCCAGGAATCAACCTCATGAACCTTCTCTGAACTGCCTCCAATGCAAGTACAGCTATTCAAAAAGGGGGGTAGGGAAAAAGCAGGTAATTACAGACCTGTAAGCCTTACATCAGTTGTGGGCAAAATGCTGGAGTCCATCATTAAGGATGAAATAGCAGAGCACTTAGCAAATGGGGACAGGATAGGACAGAGTCAACATGGATTTACAAAGGGTAAATCGTGCTTGACTAATCTATTGGAATTTTTTGAGGGAGTAACTGGTAAAATAGATGGGGGAGAGCCAGTAGATGTGGTGTACCTGGACTTCCAAAAGGCCTTCGACAAGGTCCCACATAAAAGATTAGCATGGAAAATTGAAGCTCATGGGATAAAGGGGAAAGTATTGACGTGGATAGAGAACTGGCTGTCAGATAGAAAACAGAGAGTTGGAATAAACGGCTCATTTTCTGAATGGCAGGCAGTAACAAGTGGGGTACCACAGGGATCTGTCCTGGGTCCCCAGCTGTTCACAATTTACATTAATGACCTGGATCAGGGAGTCGGATGCAGCATTTCCAAATTTGCAGACGACACTAAACTAGGAGGGGGGGTGGGCTCAGAGGAGGAGACCAGGAAGCTCCAGAGCGATTTGGACAGACTGGGTGATTGGGCGGATAAATGGCAGATGCACTATAATGTGGACAAGTGCGAAGTTATCCACCTTGGGTGCAGGAACGGGAGGGCAAATTATTATTTAAATGGCAATAAATTGGGAGAGGGGGAAGTACAGAGAGACCTGGGTGTTCTTGTACACCAGTCACTGAAGGCGAGCATGCAGGTGCAACAGGCGGTCAAGAAGGCAAACGGTATGCTGGCCTTCATAGCAAAAGGGTTGGAATACAGGAACAGGGATACCTTGCTGCAGCTGTACAGGGCACTGGTGAGACCACACCTCGAGTACTGTGTACAGTTTTGGTCGCCTCATCTGAGGAAAGATGTTCTTGCCATGGAGGGGGTGCAGCGGCGATTCACCAGGCTGATACCAGGAATGGCGGGATTGACCTATGAGGAGAGACTATGTAGTTTAGGGATGTACACACTGGAGTTTAGAAGATTGAGAGGGGACCTCATAGAAGTGTATAAAATTCTGACAGGTCTAGACAGACTAGATGCAGAAGGAATGTTTCCCTTGGCGGGTGAGAACAGAACTAGAGGACATAATTTAAGGATAAGGGCTAAACCATTTAGGACAGAAATGAGGGGGAATTTCTTCACTCAGAGGGTGGTGAACCTGTGGAACTCATTGCCACAGAGGGCAGTGTACGCCAGCTCATTAAATATATTTAAGAGGGAATTAGATATATTTCTACAGGCAAAAGGGGTTAAGGGTTACGGAGAGAAGGCGGGGACGGGATACTGAATTGGAGGATCAGCCATGATCTCATTAAATGGCGGAGCAGGCTCGAAGGGCCGGATGGCCTACTCCTGCTCCTATCTTCTATGTATCTATGTATCTATGTATCCCTCCTTAAATAAGGAGACCAATACTGTACGCAGTACTCCAGGTGTGGTCTCACCAGCGCCCTGTAAAGTTGCATCAAAACTGCCCTACTTTTATATTCCATACCCCTTGCAATAAAGGCCAACATTCCATTAGCCTTCCTAATTACTTGCTGTACCTGCATGCTAACTTTTTGTGTTTCGTGTACTCGGATCCCCAGATCCCTTTGTACCGCAGCATTCTGTAGTCTCACTCTACTTAAATAATAATTTGCTTTTTCATTCTTCCTTCCAAAGTGGATAACCTCACATTTTCCCACATTATACTCCATCTGCCAAATTTTTGCCCACTCACTTAACCTATCTCTATCCCTTTGCAGACTCTTTGGGCTGGATTTTCATAGACCCGTGGAGGTGGGTTTGGAGGCGTGTGAGGGGTTAAAATTGCAAAAAGTGGCGGGCGGACCTGATCCCACCTCCATTCCGCCTCCACGCAATTTTGATAAAATCGCGTGCGGTGTTCCCGACTCCGTCCCGCCTCCAAGAGGCGGGAGAGGCCATTAAAGCCCTTAACAAGCCCTAAATTGGCTCTGTAATGCCATTTTGAAACGTTTTAGCTAGTTTAACCCTTTTCCGACGTGAAGCACACCTGATGTGAAACACGCCAGTGAAACCTGGCGGGAGCACAAGTGGATAGCTGACTATCAGCTGCAGGTCCACTATTACAACGGAGATGTGATGAAGGTAGTAGTAGTATTAGGTCTGAATGTCGCCTCTGATGCTGCTGCATTGAATGTCTTCAGAGACTGCCTGGCCTTTGCTGTGAGAGGACCTGGATGCAAAAAAAATTCTCTCTCTCTCTCTCTCTCTCTGAGCTGCTGCTCATTTTGCATCCAGGTCCACTCACAGCAAAGGCCAGGCAGTCTCTGAAGACCTTCAATGCAGCAGCAATGATGACATCATCAGAGGTGACTTTCAGACTGAAACCACTAATTGGTTCATGGGTTCCCACATGCTGGAACTCAATTGCCCAATTAGGTGAAAATCGCATCGATCTCCCACATCCAATTGCAGTCGGGTGGATAACACGACCCCAACCCGCCCCAGTATCAAAATCCAGCCCTTTGAGTCCTCTGCACAACTTGCTAACCCACCTATCTTTGTATCATCAGCAAATTTGGCTACAGTACACTCGGTCCCTTCATCCAAGTCATTAATATAGATTGTAAATAGTTGAGGCCCCAGCACTGATCCCTGTGGCACCCCACTAGTTACAGTTTGCCATTTATGACCAATGACCCATTTATCCCGACTCTCTGTTTTCTGTCAGTTAGCCAATCCCCTATCCATGCTAATATATTACCCCCAACCCCGTGCACTCTTATCTTGTGCAGTAACCTTTTATGTGGCACCTTATCGAATGCCTTCTGGAAATCCAAATACACGACATCTACTGGTTCCCCTTTATCCACCCTGCTCGTTACATCCTCAAAGAACTCTAGCAAATTTGTCAAACACGATTTCCCTTTCATAAAACCATGTTGACTCTGCTTGATTGACTTATGTTTTTCTAAATGTCCTGCTATTACCTCCTTAATAATGGATTCCAGCATTTTCCCAATGACAGATGTTAGGCCTATAGTTTCCTGCTTTCTGTCTCCCTCCTTTCTTGAATAGGGGCGTTACATTTATGGTTTTCCAATCCGCTGGGACCTCTCCAGAATCCTGGGAATTTTGGTAGATTACAACCAACGCATCCACTATCTCTGCAGCCACTTCTTTTAAGACCCTAGGATGCTGGCCATCTGGTCCAGGGGACTTGTCGGCCTTTAGTCCCATTAGTTTGCCTAGTGCTTTTTCTCCAGTGATAGTGATTGTTTTAAGTTCCTTCCTCCCTATAGCCCCTTGATTATCTATTATTAGAAACATAGAAACATAGAAAAATAGGAGCAGGAGTCGGCCATTCGGCCCTTCGAGCCTGCTCCGCCATTCAATATGATCATGGCTGATCCTCTATCTCAATACCATATTCCCGCTCTCTCCCCATACCCCTTGATGCCTTTTGTGTCTAGAAATCGATCTATCTCCTTCTTAAATATATTCAGTGACTTGGCCTCCACAGCCTTCTGTGGTAGAGAATTCCACAGGTTCACCACCCTCTGAGTGAAGAAATTTCTCCTTATCTCAGTCCTAAATGTCCTACCCCGTATCCTGAGACTGTGACCCCTCGTTCTAGACCCCCCAGCCAGGGGAAACATCCTCCCTGCATCCAGTCTGTCTAGCCCTGTCAGAATTTTATACGTTTCAATGAGATCCCCTCTCATTCTTCTAAACTCAAGTGAATACAGGCCTAGTCGACCCAATCTCTCTTCATACGACAGTCCTGCCATCCCAGGAATCAGTCTGGTGAACCTTTGCTGCACTCCCTCTGTGGCAAGTATATCCTTTCTTAGGTAAGGAGACCAAAACTGCACACAGTACTCCAGGTGTGGTCTCACCAAGGCCCTGTACAACTGTAGTAAGACATCCTTGCTCCTGTACTCAAATCCTCTTGCAATGAAGGCCAACATACCATTTGCCTTCCTAACTGTTTGCTGCACCTGCATGTTTGCTTTCAGTGACTGGTGTACAAGGACACCCAGGTCCCTTTGCACATCAACATTTCCCAATCTATAACCATTTAAATAATACTCTGCCTTTCTGTTTTTCCTACCGAAGTGGATAATTTCACATTTATCCACGTTATACTGCATCTGCCATGTATTTGCCCACTCACTCAACTTGTCTAAATCGCCTTGAAGCCTCTTTGCATCCTCCTCACAACTCACAATCCCATTAGTTTTGTGTCGTCAGCAAACTTGGAAATATCACATTTGGTTCCCTCATCCAAATCATTGATATATATTGTGAATAGCTGGGGCCCAAGCACTGATCCCTGCGGTACCCCACTAGTCACCGCCTGCCACCCCGAAAAAGATCCATTTATTCCTACTCTCTGTTTCCTGTCTGTTAACCAATTTTCAATCCATGCCAGTATATTACCCCCAATCCCATGTGCTTTAATTTTACACACTAATCTCTTATGTGGGACTTTATCAAAGGCCTTCTGAAAATCCAAATACACCACATCCACTGGCTCTCCCTTGTCTTTCAGATACATCCTCAAAAAACCCCAGTAGGTTTGTCAAACACGATTTCCCTTTCATAAATCCATGTTGACTTTGTCTAATCCCGTTGATATTTTCTAAGTGTCCTGTTATCACATCCTTTATAATAGACTCTAGCATTTTCCCTACTACTGATGTTAGGCTAACCGGTCTGTAGTTCCCTGTTTTCTCTCACCCTCCTTTTTTAAATAGTGGGGTTACATTTGCCACCCTCCAATCTGCAGGAACTGTTCCATAATCTATAGAATTTTGGAAGATGACAACCAATGCATCCACTATTTCCATGGCTACCTCTTTTAGTACTCTGGGATGCAGATTATCAGGCCCTGGGGATTTATCAGCTTTCTGTCCCATTAATTTCTCCAGCACTATTTTTTTACTAATACTAATTTCCTTTAATTCCTCCTTCTCACTAGACCCTTGGTTCCCTAGCATTTCTGGGAAGTTATTTGTGTCCTCTTCCGTGAAAACAGATACCAATTTGATACCATCCTTAACTTCCACGGATGGTTCATCCTTCTCTTAGAGTCTTTCTTTCTCACTGGAATATACCTTTGCTGAGATTTATGAAATATCTCCTTAAATGTCTGCCACTGCTGATCTACCGTCTTACCCTTTCATCTATTTTCCCAGTCCACTTTAGCCAACTCTGTCCTCAAAACCTTGTAATTGCCTTTATTTAAGTTTAGGACACTAGTTTCAGACCCAAGTTTCTCACCCTCAAATTGAATTTGAAATTCTACCATGCTATGATCACTCTTCCCTTGAGGATCCTTTACTCTGAGATCATGAATTAATCCTGTCTCATTACACATTACCAGATCTAAGGTAGCCTGCTCCCTGGTTGGTTCCTCAACGTATTGCTCTAAGAAACCATCCCGAATACATTCTATGAACTCGTCCTCAAGTCTACATTGACCAATTTGATTTGTCCAATCTATATGATGATTAAAATCGCCCATGATTATTGCAGTACCTTTCTTACAAGCCCCCATTATTTCTTGATTTATACTCTGTCCTACAGTGTAGGTACTGTTAGGGGGCCTATATACTACTCCCACCAGTGACTTCTTACACTTACTATTTCTTATCTCCCCCCAAACTGATTCTACATCTTGCTGTTCTGAGCCAATATCATTTCTCACCACTGCAGTGATCTCATCCTTTATTAACAGAGCTACCCCACCTCCTTTTCCTTTTTGTCTATCCTTCCGAAATGTCAAATACCCTTGAATATTCAGTTCCCAGCCTTGGTCACCTTGCAACCACGTCTCTGTAATGGCTATCAGATCATACCCATTTATTTCTATTTGTGCTGTCAACTCATCTATCTTGTTACGAATGTTATGCCTTTATTTAAGTTTCGGACACTATCCAATTAGTCCCGCTTCCCTGCTCTTTCCCCATAGCCCTGCAAATTTCTCCTTTTAAGTTATTATCCAATTCCCTTTTGAAAGTTATTACTGAATCTGCTTCTAAGGAGAACAATCCCAGCTTCTCCAGTCTCTCCACATAACTGAAGTCCCTCATCCCTGGTACCATTCTAGTAAATCTCCTCTGCACCCTCTCCAAGGCCTGGACATCCTTCCTAAAGTGCGGGGCACAGAATTGGACACAATACTCCAGCTGGGGCCTAACCAGTGTTTTATAAAGTTCATCATAACTTCCTTGCTTTTGTTCTCTGCCTCTATTTATAAAACCCAGGATCCCGTATGCTTTTTAACAGCCTTTTCAACCTGTCCTACCACCTTCAGAGATTTGTGTGTGTGAACATCCAAGTTCCTGGAATTTTGACCCAGCGACGATGAAGGAACGGCGACATACTTCCAATGCAGGATGGTGTGTGACTAGGAGGGGAGCTTGGAGGTGGTGGTGTTCCCATGCGCCTGCTGCCCTTGTCCTTCTGGGTGGAAGAGGCCGCGGGTTTGGGAGGTGCTGCCGAAGAAGCCTTGGCGAGTTGCTGCAGTGCATCTTGTAGATGGTACACACTGCAGCCACGGTACGCCGGTGGTGGAGGGAGTGAATGTTTAGGGTGGTGAATGGGGTGCCAATCAAATGGGCTGCTTTGTCCTGGACGGTGTCGAGCTTCTTGAGTGTTGTTGGAGCTGCACTCATCCAGGCAAGTGGAGAGTATTCCATCACACTCCTGACTTGTGCCTTGTAGATGGTGGAAAGGCTTTGGGGAGTCAGGAGGTGAGACACTCGTAAGAGTAAACTATAGAAAGCCCCTGAGGCCTGAGGCTGCCCTGACGCTAAGAGTGATCCGTCGCTTACAGTGATGGATTACCTTACAGGCTTCGATATATTGCCCGGCAGACTCTTGCAATTCCATCAGCAGCTCCAATTCCTGCAACACAAGACTCAGCAAATCAACACTATCTGTAGCAGGCGAAACACTAGAGACCAGCTTGTATTGATATAGACAGTTGACCCTGTAGGTCCTCCCCCTTCCCTTTAACCTCACCCTATAGGTCCTCCCCTTTTACCCCAACCCCATAGGACTTCCCTTTACCCTCTGTAGCACCTCCACCTTCCCTTTGCCCCATCCTGCTCCTGAACCTCTCCCTACCTTTCCGCTGCTTTGCATGTTGTTTTGTTCAATGTCGCCACCATGTGTTGGCTCAGCCTGGTGCACACAGCTGAGAAGCTTCTGGTGACACTCCTGGTATTTGCTCAACTTCAGAGACACGTTCTCCAGTCTGCTTAACCTGTGAGAAACAAACAGCCATCACCCAACTCCAACAATAGATCGGAACACCCAACACCAACACCAGACCAGAACACCAGCACCAACACCAGACCAGACCAGACCAGAACACCAACACCAGACCAGACCAGAACACCAACACCAGACCAGACCAGAACACCAGCACCAACACCAGACCAGACCAGAACACCAACACCAGACCAGACCAGAACACCAACACCAGACCAGACCAGAACACCAACACCAACACCAGACCAGAACACCAACACCAGACCAGACCAGACCAGAACACCAACACCAACACCAGACCAGAACACCAACACCAACACCAGACCAGACCAGAACACCAACACCAACACCAGACCAGACCAGAACACCAACACCAGACCAGACCAGAACACCAACACCAGACCAGACCAGAACACCAACACCAGACCAGACCAGAACACCAACACCAGACCAGACCAGAACACCAACACCAGACCAGACCAGAACACCAACACCAGACCAGACCAGAACACCAACACCAGACCAGACCAGAACACCAACACCAGACCAGACCAGAACACCAACACCAGACCAGACCAGAACACCAACACCAGACCAGACCAGAACACCAACACCAGACCAGAACACCAGACCAGAACACCAACACCAGACCACACCAGATCAGACCAGAACACCAACACCAGACCAGAACACCAGACCAGAACACCAACACCAGACCAGACCAGAACACCAACACCAGACCAGAACACCAGACCAGAACACCAACACCAGACCAGAACACCAGACCAGAACACCAACACCAGACCAGACCAGAACACCAACACCAGACCAGACCAGATCAGACCAGAACACCAACACCAGACCAGACCAGATCAGACCAGAACACCAACACCAGACCACACCAGACCAGACCAGAACACCAACACCGGACCAGAAATCCCAACCCAGAAACTTCAGGTCAGTGCCATATCTTAAATTCCTCAACTCCAAACTAATCTCACCTACACCCCTCAATCTCACCCTATACTTCCCGAATGCTCCCCAATTGCACCCTATAGACCCCTACATCCCAAAATCACCCTATACTCCATCTCCTACACCCTCCAACCCCTGTCATCACTCTCTCAGTGACCCTCAGTTACTCACCTGCCATCCCTCTCTCCTAAGAACATAAGAAACAGGAGCAGGAGTCGGCCATACAGCCCCTCGAGCCTGCTCCGCCATTCAATAAGATCATGGCTAATCTTGGACCTCAGCTCCACTTTCCCGCCCGATCTGCATATCCCTTGATTCCCCCAGAGACCAAAAATCTATCGATCTCAGCCTTGAATATACTCAACGACTCAGCATCCACAGCCCTCTGGGGCAGAGAATTCCAAAGATTCACAACCCTCTGAGTGAAGAAATTCCTCCTCATCTCAGTCTTAAATGGCGGACCCCTTATTCTGAGACTATGGCCCCTAGTTCTAGACACTCCAGCCAGGGGAAACAACCTCTCAGCATTTACCCTGTCAATCCCCTTCAGAATCTTGTATGTTTCAATGAGATCATCTCTCATTCTTCTAAACTCCAGAGAGTATAGGCCCATTCTACACAATCTCTCATCATAGGACAGCCCTCTCATCCCAGGAATCAATCTAGTGAAACTTCGTTGCACCGCCTCCAGGGCAAGTATATCCTTCCTTAGATAAGGAGACCAAAACTGCGCACAGTACTCCAGGTAAGGCCTAAACAAAGCCCTGCACAATTGTAATAAGTGACCCTCGGCCCCTCACCTGCCGTCTCTCTCTCAGTAACTCCGTCTCTCACCTGCCGTCTCTCTCTCAGTGACCCTCGGCCCCTCACCTGCCATCCCTCTCTCAGTGACCCTCGGCCCCTCACCTGCCCTCCCTCTCTCAGTGACCCTCGGCCCCTCACCTGCCCTCCCTCTCTCAGTGACCCTCGGCCTCTCACCTGCCCTCCCTCTCTCTGTGACCCTCGGCCCCTCACCTGCCATCCCTCTCTCAGTGACCCTCGGCCCCTCACCTGCCCTCCCTCTCTCAGTGACCCTCGGCCCCTCACCTGCCATCCCTCTCTCAGTGACCCTCGGCCCCTCACCTGCCCTCCCTCTCTCAGTGACCCTCGGCCCCTCAACTGCCCTCCCTCTCTCTGTGACCCTCGGCCCCTCAACTGCCCTCCCTCTCTGTGACCCTCGGCCTCTCACCTGCCGTCTCTCTCAGTGACCCTCGGCCCCTCACCTGCTGTCTCTCTCAGTGACCCTCGGCCTCTCACCTGCCCTCCCTCTCTCAGTGACCCTTGGCCCTCACCTGCCATCTATCTCTTGACTTATCCTGCTCCAGCGTTGCAGTACGTGTCTCAGGCTGTCTGTGTACTGGGCCAGGTCAATGATCCTGCCCGGCCCACAGCCTCTCACTCTCTCATTCACTTCCTGGGCATCGTTTATGCTGCTTGCGATCTCCTCATAAATTGCCTGGTCCGATTCCATCTGATCGTGCAGGCTCTACAATAGCAGACACACAAAGGGTTAACCATGGGGACCCTACATTCCTCAACAAACCCTGTCAATCAGGACTGGACCTGGGGGTGAGGGTTGCGGGGGTGTGGCGGGAATGGGGGGGATGGAGGGGTGAGGGGGTGGGGGGGTGTGGGGAATGGGCGGGAATGGGGGGGCGTGAGGGGGGGGTGAGGGGGGTTGGGGGGATGGAGGGGTTGGGGGGGGTGTGAGGGGTGTGTGATGGGAGTGGGGGGGTGTGGGGGGGGGTGGCGGGAATGGGGGTGTGTGAGGGGGGGTGTGAGGGGGGTTGGGGGGTGAGGGGGTGGGGGGGTGTGAGGGGTGTGTGGCGGGAGTGGGGGGGTGTGGGGGGGTTGGCGGGAATGGGGGGGTGTGGGGGGGGTGGCGGGAATGGGGGGGTGTGGGGGGGGTGGCGGGAATGGGGGGGTGTGGGGGGGGGTGGCGGGAATGGGGGGTGTGGGGGGGGTGTGGGGGGGGTGGCGGGAATGGGGGGGTGTGGGGGGGGTGGCGGGAATGGGGGGGTGTGGGGAATGGGCGGGAATGGGGGGGTGTGGGGGGGGAGTGGCGGGAATGGGGGGGTGTGGGGGGGGGGGGGTGGGAATGGGGGGGTGTGAGGGGGTTGGGGAATGGGGGGGTGTGGGGGGGTGTGAGGGGGGGTGGAGGGGTGGGGGGGGGTGGTTTGAGTGGGGGGGTGTGGGGGGTGTGAGGGGGGTGTGTGTGTGTGAGTGTTGTGGGAGGCAGGGGTTTTGCTTCATGGGGCACTGGCACCAGTACCGGGGAAAGAGGGAGCTATTGTATTGGGACAGGCTCAGTGTCCTGGCGAATCGAATAACTAGGGCAGTAGACAGGGCTTTAAACTAATCAAGTAGGGGTGGGAGTAAATTTAAAAGCAGCAAGAGAAATGTCAAGGCTCTAGCGCAGAGTTTTGGGTAAAAATAAGCTGAGTGGCTCAGGGTGGCGGGGTGGGGTGTGAGGTGGGGGTGGGGGGGTGTGAGGTGGGGGTGGGGGGGTGTGAGGTGGGGGTGGGGGTGTGTGGGAGATGGGGATGTGTGGGGGGGGGGTGTGGGGGGTGGGGGTAGGGGTGTGTGTGAGGTGGGGGTACTGTGGGGGTGACGGGGTGTGGGGGGTGGGGGGGTGGGTGTGTGGGTGACGGGGTGTGGGGGTGAGGGGGTGTGGGGGGTGGGGGCGGGGGGCTGTGGGGGTGAGGGGGTGTGTGGGGGGGGTGAGGTGGGGGGGTGAGGCATCAGTGACTAAGGTGACATCAGGCAATAATAGAAAAGAGTCAAAGCTAAAGGCACTATAACTGAATGCATGAAGCTTTCGCGAAAAATAGCGCAGATAGAAATTAAATGGTTTGATCTAATAGCCATTACACGGACTGAAAGCCAATAAATCCCCTGGACCTGATGGCCTGCATCCTAGGGTTTTGAAAGAGTTGGCTATAGAGATAGTGAATGCATTGGTTGTCATTTTGCAAAATTCCATAGATACTAGTACCTCCAGCTGGCTCCTGCAGCTCTCAATCTCTCGAGGGTTGTTTAGAATCCTGCTGTTTGCCTCCACCAGCTCCTGCTCACATTCCTGGATTAATTTGCTGATCTGTGACGTGTTGTTCAGAGAACCTTCGATGACATTGAGCCTGAGACAGAAATCAGTCCAGGGTGAGAGTGGCCCACAGCTCAGCACGGCCAATCCAGGTCCCTGCTGATTGGATAACTATCTCCCTAACCTGCTCCATTCTCTTATCGATTGGCCAAGAATGCAGCAATATTGAGGGCTGCTGGGAGTGGGAGACAGACCCTCCGACAGTGCAGCACTCCCCCAGTACTGCCCCTCCGACAGTGCAGCACTCCCCCAGTACTGCCCCTCCGACAGTGCAGCACTCCCTCAGTACTGCCCCTCCGACAGTGCAGCACTCCCCCAGTACTGCCCCTCCGACAGTGCAGCACTCCCTCAGTACTGCCCCTCCGACAGTGCAGCGCTCCCTCAGTACTGAACCACCGACAGTGCGGCGCTCCCTCAGTACTGCCCCTCCGACAGTGCAGCACTCCCCCCAGTACTGCCCCTCCGACAGTGCACCGCTCCCTCAGTACTGCCCCTCCAACAGTGCGGCGCTCCCTCAGTACTGCCCCTCCGACAGTGCGGCGCTCCCTCAGTACTGACCCTCCGACAGTGCGGCGTTCCCTCAGTACTGCCCCTCCGACAGTGCAGCACTCCCTCAGTACTGAACCTCCGACAGTGCAGCGCTCCCTCAGTACTGCCCCTCCGACAGTGCAGCGCTCCCTCAGTACTGAACCTCCGACAGTGCAGCGCTCCCTCAGTACTGCCCCTCCGACAGTGCGGCACTCCCTCAGTACTGCCCCTCCGACAGTGCAGCACTCCCTCAGTACTGCCCCTCCGACAGTGCGGCGCTCCCTCAATACTGTCCCTCCGACAGTGCGGCGCTCCCTCAGTACTGCCCCTCCGACAGTGCGGCGCTCCCTCAATACTGCCCCTCCGACAGTGCGGCGCTCCCTCAGTACTGCCCCTCCGACAGTGCGGCGCTCCCACAGTACTGCCCCTCCGACAGTGCGGCGCTCCCTCAGTACTGCCCCTCTGACAGTGCAGCGCTCCCTCAGTACTGACCCTCCGATAGTGCAGCGCTCCCTCAGTACTGCCCCTCTGACAGTGCGGCGCTCCCTCAGTACTGCCCCTCTGACAGTGCGGCGCTCCCTCAGTACTGCCCCTCCGAGAGTGCAATATTCTCAGTACTGCACTGGGAGTGTCGGCCTGGATTATCTGCTCAAGTCTCTGGATTGGAACTTAAACTCATGACCTCTGACTCAGACGCACGAGTGCTACCCACTGAGCTGTGGCTGTGGGAATTCGAGTTTAGAATCGGGTGCTCAGCACCAGTCCTCAGGAAACTGCTGTCCCCTGCCCCACACCAAAAGAGCAGAGACCCAAAGAGGAGTTGTGGAGAGGGACGCCTCGTATCTTTGATTTTATTTCATTCTTATATTCATCTTCACAAGGCGTTTGGCAAAGTGTCACATAATAGATTTGTTGGCAAAGTTGAAGCCATGGGATTAAAGGGCAGTGGCAGCGTGGATACAGATTGGCTAAGGCACAGAAAGCAGAGAGTAGTGGTGAGAGCCTGTTGCATCTCTAACATTTTCCAGTCCTGATGAAAGGTCATCGACCTGAAAGGTTAACTCTGTTTCTCTCCCCACAGATGCTGCCTGACCTGCTGAGTATTTCCAGCATTTTCTGTTTTTATTTCAGATTTCCAGCATCCGCAGTATTTTGCTTTTGTCGTGGCGAAGGGATATTTATCAGACTGGAGTACACAGTGGTGTTCCCCAGGGGTCGGTATTGGGACCACTGCTCTTTTTGATATATATTAATGACCTGGACTTGGGTAGACAGGGCATCATTTCAAAGTTTGCAGGTGACAAGAAACTCGGAAATGTAGCAAATAATGAGGAGGATAGTAACAGACTTCAGGAGGACAGAGACAGACTTCAGGAGGACAGAGACAGACTTCAGGAGGACACAGACAGACTTCAGGAGGACACAGACAGACTTCAGGAGGACAGAGACAGACTTCAGGAGGACAGAGACAGACTTCAGGAGGACACAGACAGACTTCAGGAGGACACAGACAGACTTCAGGAGGACACAGACAGACTTCAGGAGGACACAGACAGACTTCAGGAGGACAGAGATAGACTTCAGGAGGACACAGACAGACTTCAGGAGGACACAGACAGACTTCAGGAGGACACAGACAGACTTCAGGAGGACAGAGACAGACTTCAGGAGGACAGAGATAGACTTCAGGAGGACAGAGACAGACTTCAGGAGGACAGAGACAGACTTCAGGAGGACACAGACAGACTTCAGGAGGACAGAGACAGACTTCAGGAGGACAGAGATAGACTTCAGGAGGACAGAGATAGACTTCAGGAGGACAGAGACAGACTTCAGGAGGACAGAGATAGACTTCAGGAGGACAGAGACAGACTTCAGGAGGACAGAGACAGACTTCAGGAGGACACAGACAGACTTCAGGAGGACAGAGACAGACTTCAGGAGGACAGAGATAGACTTCAGGAGGACACAGACAGACTTCAGGAGGACACAGACAGACTTCAGGAGGACACAGACAGACTTCAGGAGGACACAGACAGACTTCAGGAGGACAGAGACAGACTTCAGGAGGACAGAGATAGACTTCAGGAGGACAGAGACAGACTTCAGGAGGACAGAGATAGACTTCAGGAGGACAGAGACAGACTTCAGGAGGACACAGACAGACTTCAGGAGGACACAGACAGACTTCAGGAGGACAGAGACAGACTGGTGAAATGGGCAGGCACATAGCAGATGACATTTAACACAGAGACGAGTGAAGTGATACATTTTTGAAGGAAGAATTAGGAGAGCCAACAACAAAATCAACAACTTGCATTGATATAGAGCCTTTAACGTAGTAAAACGTCCCACGGCGCTGCACTGGCGTGATGTCAGGGCCTTGGAGAGGGTGCAGAGGAGATTTACTAGAATGGTTCCGGGGATGAGGGACTTCCATTATGTGGAGAGACTGGAGAAGCTGGGATTGTTTAATGTATTCGCTGCTCACAAAGCGGTCTTCTCTACATTGGGGAGACCAAACGTAGATTGGGTGACCGTTTTGCGGAACACCTCCGTTCAGTCCGTAAGGGGGACCCCGAGCTCCCGGTGGCCTGTCACTTTAATTCTCTGCTCCACTCCCACTCTGATCTCTCCATCCTCGGCCTCTTACACTGTTCCAACAAAGCTCAACGTAAGCTCGAGGAACAGCGACTCATCTTTCGATTAGGCACTTTACAGCCTTCTGGACTCAACATCGAGTTCAACAATTTCAGACTATAAATTGGCCCCTGTATTTCTTTATATATATTTTTCTCTCTTGTTTCCTCACATGGTAACTGTTAATGTTGCTGCCATCATCATCCACACATCATCTCGAGCCATCTTTTGTTTCTTAACTTGTCCCATCACCTCTCCTTTTGCCTCGCACCATCATCCCTTTTGTCAGTCAATCTTTCCTGCCTTCCATCCTATCACAGACCTTCCCTTTGTTCTTTCCTCCCCTCCTCCCTGCCCCTGCTTAAAAATCTCTCCTCCCGAACCTTTTCCAGCTCTGACGAAGGGTTCGACCCGAAATGTTGACTCGGTTTCTCCTCTCCTCGATGCTGTCTGACCTGCTGAGTGTTTCCAGCACTTTCTGTTGCTATTTTAGGTTAAGGGGAGATTTGATAGAGGTGTTCAAAATCATGAGGGGTTTTGATCGAGTAAATAAGGAGAAACTGTTTCCAGTGGCAGGAGGGTCGGTAACCAGAGGACACCGATTTAAGGTGTTTGGCAAAAGAACCAGAGGAAACACTTTTTTACACAGCGAGTTGTTGTGATCTGGAATGCGCTGCCTGAAAGCAGATTCAATAGTAACTTTCAAAATGGAATTGAATAAATACTTGAAGGGAAAAAATTGCAGGGCTCTGGGGACAGAGCGGAGGGAGTGGGACTAATTAGAGAGCTCTACCAAAGTGCCGGCACAGACACAATGGGCCGAATGGCCTCTGTCTGTGCCGTATCATTCTATGATTTGGTTTACCCACATGTCCAGGTAGAGTGTGGCCAGGCTGCGGAGATGATCCAGTTTGGAGAGAGTATCCAGGAGCTCGCTCAGGAACGTTCTCCCTCGTCCAGGGACATTGAATCTGTCCAACGTCTCTCCAGCCTCCTGCCGCACTTCCTCGACCTTCGACCTCTGCTCCTGCAGCCCTGAGCGCGCGACCTTTCAAAGAGAACGGAGAAGGTCTGGATTATCAAATTGGGTCACGGTGAGAAGTCAGACTCAGCTGCAACAATTCAGCTCAACGCCATTTAACAAACACTTTGTACAGGAGTGTGGCCAATACTCTCCATTGTATTGGCATTCCACTCACACAGGCGAAGGCCTGGGTATGGCAGCTACCGCAGGCTGGTACCCGACTGCTTGGGGATGGGGGTGGGGGAGGGGGCTCCTGAGGCAAACCCATCACAGCAACTTGTGAAATTCAATTCAATAAATCTGGTCATTTGTGGCTGGCATCAGGAAATCTGCTGGATTGTTGTAAAAATCCAAATGGCTCCCTTTACGATCTCCAATCAAACACTCCCAGGGCAACTCCAGCACGGGGTTAGATACAGAGTAATGCTCCCTCTACACTGTCCCATCAAACACTCCCAGGGCAACTCCAGCACGGGGTTAGATACAGAGTAAAGCTCCCTTTACACTGTCCCATCAAACACTCCCAGGGCAACTCCAGCACGGGTTAGATACAGAGTAATGCTCCCTCTACACTGTCCCATCAAACACTCCCAGGGCAACTCCAGCACGGGGTTAGATACAGAGTAAAGCTCCCTCTACACTGTCCCATCAAACACTCCCAGGGCAACTCCAGCACGGGCTAGATACAGAGTAAAGCTCCCTCTACACTGTCCCATCAAACACTCCCAGGGCAGGTACAGCACGGGTTAGATACAGAGTAAAGCTCCCTCTACACTGTCCCATCAAACACTCCCAGGGCAACTCCAGCACGGGCTAGATACAGAGTAAAGCTCCCTCTACACTGTCCCATCAAACACTCCCAGGGCAGGTACAGCACGGGTTAGATACAGAGTAAAGCTCCCTCTACACTGTCCCATCAAACACTCCCAGGGCAGGTACAGCACGGGTTAGATACAGAGTAAAGCTCCCTCTACACTGTCCCATCAAACACTCCCAGGGCAGGTACAGCACGGGTTGGATACAGAGTAAAGCTCCCTCTAAACTGTTCGATCAAACACTCCCAGGGCAGGTACAGCGTGGGTTGGATACAGAGTAAAGCTCCCTCTACACTGTCCCATCAAACACTCCCAGGGCAGGTACAGCACGGGTTAGATACAGAGTAAAGCTCCCTCTACACTGTCCCATCAAACACTCCCAGGGCAGGTACAGCACGGGTTAGATACAGAGTAAAGCTCCCTCTACACTCTCCTATCAAACACTCCCAGGGCAGGTACAGCACGGGTTAGATACAGAGTAAAGCTCCCTCTACACTGTCCCATCAAACACTCCCAGGGCAGGTACAGCACGGGTTAGATACAGAGTAAAGCTCCCTCTGCACTGTCCTATCAAACACTCCCATGGCAGGTACAGCATGGGTTAGATACAGAGTAAAGCTCACTCTGCACTGTCCCATCAAACACTCCCAGGGCAGGTACAGCACGGGTTAGATACATAGAAACATAGAAACATCGAAGATAGGAGCAGCAGTAGGCCATTCGGCCCCTCTAGCCTGCTCCGCCATTCAATGCGATCATGGCTGATCATCCAAATTCAGTACCCTGTCCCTGCTTTCTCCCCATATCCCTTGATCCCTTTAGCCTTAAGAAATATATCCAACTCCTTCTTGAATATAATTAATGAATTGGCCTCTACTGCCTTCTGTGGTAGAGAATTCCACAGGTTCACCACTCTCTGGGTGAAGAAATTCCTCCTCATCTCAGTCCTAAATGGCTTACCCCTTATCCTTAGACTGTGACCCCTGGTTCTGGACTCCCCGACCTTCAGGAACATCCTTCCTGCATCTAGTCTGTCCAGTCCTTTCAGAATTTTATAAGTTTCAATGAGATCCCCTCTCATTCTCCTAAACTCCAGCTAGTATAAGCCCAATCGACCAAATCTCTCCTCATACGTCATTCCTGCCATCCCAGGTATCAGCCTTGTGAATCTTCGCTGAACTCCTTCCATGGCAAGAACATACTTCCTCAGATAAGGCGACCAAAACTGCACACAGTACTCAAGGTGTGGTCTCACCAAGGCCCTGTACAACTGCAGCAAGGCATCCTTGTTCCTGTACTCAAACCCTCTCGCTACGAAGGCCAACATGCCATTTGCCTTCTTAACCGCCTGCTGCACCTGCATGCTTAGCTTTAGCGACTGGTGCACAAGGACGCCCAGGTCTCGTTGCACTTCCCCTTCTCTCAATCTATTGCCATTCAGATAATAATCTGCCTTCCTGTTTTTGACACCAAAGTGGATAACCTCGCATTTATCCACGTTATATTGCATCTGCCATGCTTCTGCCCAATCACCCAACCTGTCCAAATCATCCTGGAGTTTCTCGGCATCCTCCTCACAGCACACACGCCCACCCAGCTTTGTGTCGTCTGCAAACTTGGAGATATTACATCCAGTTCCCTTGTCTAGATCATTAATATATATTGTGAATAGCTGGAGTCCAAGGACCGATCACTGCGGTACCCCACTAGTCACTGTTTGCCACTCGGAAAAAGACCCATTTATTCCAACTCTTTGCTTTCTGTCTGCCAACCAGTTCTCTGTCCAAGTCAATACCTTGCCCCCAATCCCATGTGCCTTAACTTTACACGCTAATCTCTTATGCGGGACCTTATCGAAAGCCTTTTGAAAGTCCAACTACACCACATCCACTGGTTCTCCCTTATCTATTTTACCAGTTACATCCTCAAAAAATTCCAGTAGATTAGTCAAGCACGATTTACCTTTTGTAAATCCATGTTGACTTTGTCCGATCCTGTCACTGTTTTCCAAGTGTTCTGCTATTACATCTTTTATAATGGACTCTAGCATTTTCCCCACTACCGATGTCAGGCTTACCGGTCTGTAATTCCCCGTTTTCTCTCTACCACATTTTTTAAATAGTGGGGTAACATTAGCTACCCTCCAATCCATGGGTATTGTTCCAGATTCCATCGAATGTTGGAATACAGAGTAAAGCTCCCTCTGCACTGTCCCATCATAACACTCCCAGGGCAGGTACAGCATGGGTTAGATACAGAGTAAAGCTCCCTCTACACTGTCCATCAAACACTCCCAGGGCAGGTCCAGCACGGGTTAGATACAGAGTAAAGCTCCCTCTACACTGCCCAATCAAACACTCCCAGGGCAGGTACAGCACGGGTTAGATACAGAGTAAAGCACCCTCTACACTGTCCATCAAACACACCCAGGGCAGGTACAGCATGGGTTAGATAGAGAGTAAAGCTCCCTCTACACTGTCCCCATCAAACACTCCCAGGGCAGGTACAGCACGGGTTAGATACAGAGTAAAGCTCCCTCTACACTGTCCCATCAAACACTCCCAGGGCAGGTACAGCACGGGTTAGATACAGAGTAAAGCTCCCTCTACACTGTCCCATCAAACACTCCCAGGGCAGGTACAGCACGAGTTAGATAGAGAGTAAAGCTCCCTCTACACTGTCCCCATCAAACACTCCCAGGGCAGGTACAGCACGAGTTAGATACAGAGTAAAGCTCCCTCTACACTATCCCATCAAACACTCCCAGGGCAGGTACAGCACGGGTTAGATACAGAGTGAAGCTCCCTCTACACTGTCCCATCAAACACTCCAAGGGCAGGTACAGCACAGGTTAGATACAGAGTGAAGCTCCCTCTACACTGTCCAATCAAACTCTGCCGTCGTACCTCTCGCACACTCCTCAACCATCTCGTACACCAGCTCTACAGCAAACGCCACAACCTCGAAACCAAGATAGAGTCCATGCTCTCAGCCTGTGCTCAGGACACAGCAGACCAGTTACGAGACACCACCAAACAGACGAGGCAACGGAACTACGCTGCCTACATGCGCATCAAGAACAGGAAGCTTGAGAAACTCGGCATCACCACCAGCAGCAACCAAGCCTCCCCCGGTACCACGGCTGCAACCACAGGGAAGTCCATCGTCAACTTGTCCGACCATACGCTTCAACCAGACGAAATCGAAGTTCTCGCCCTAGGGCTCAAGTTCTGCCCAACCACCAAAATGGACCCCATCGGCCTCGCGGCAGACACGGAGGAATTCATCAGGAGAATGAGGCTCCGGGAATACTTCCACAAATCCCAAGATGTCAGCAACAAACCCAATGAGACAATCAATGATCCAGAACAGCAGACAGAGGGACTCGCAGTGCAGCAACCGAAGAAAAAAGAGTCAAACTGGACCCCTCCGGAGGGTCGCTGCCCCAAGCTTGACATGTATGCTCAAGCTGTCAGGAGATGCATCAACGCCAGATTCATCAGCCGCACTCACAAGACAGTCCAGAATGGCACCCGAGCACAACGCAACGCCATCCACGCTCTCAAGACCAACCGCAACATTGTCATCAAACCAGCGGACAAAGGAGGAGCCATCGTCATACAGAACAGAACGGACTATTGTAAAGAAGCATACCGACAACTGGACAACCAGGAACACTACAGACAGCTACCCGCAGATCCGACCAAAGAACACACCCGCCAACTCAATAGACTGATCAAGACCTTCGATCCAGACCTTCAAAACATCCAACGCGCTCTCATCCCACGTACTCCCCGCGTGGGAGACTTCTACTGCCTCCCAAAGATACACAAAGCCAACACACCCGGACGTCCTATCGTATCAGGCAATGGAACCCTGTGTGAGAACCTCTCTGGATACGTCGAGGGCATTCTGAAACCCATCGTACAGGGAACCCCCAGCTTCTGTCGCGACACTACAGACTTCTTACAGAAACTCAGCACCCACGGACCAGTTGAACCAGGAACACTCCTTGCCACGATGGACGTATCGGCACTCTACACCAGTATCCCCCACGATGACGGCATCGCTGCAACAGCCTCAGTACTCAACATCAACAACAGCCAATCTCCAGACGCCATCCTACAACTCATCTGCTTCATCCTTGACCACAATGTCTTCACCTTCGACAACCATTTTTTTACCCAAACACACGGAACAGCCATGGGGACCAAATTCGCACCCCAATACGCCAACATCTTCATGCACAAGTTCGAGCAAGACTTCTTCGCTGCACAGGACCTCCAGCCAACGCTGTATACCAGATACATCGACGACATTTTCTTCCTTTGGACCCATGGCGAAGGATCACTGAAAAGACTACACGATAACATAAACATGTTCCATCCCACCATCAAACTCACCATGGACTACTCCTCAGAATCAGTCTCATTCCTGGACACACGAATCTCCATCAAAGACGGACACCTCAGCACTTCACTCTACCGCAAGCCCACGGACAACCTCACGATGCTCCACTTCTCCAGCTTCCACCCTAACCATGTTAAAGAAGCCATCCCCTATGGACAAGCCCTGCGAATACACAGGATCTGCTCAGACGAGGAGGAACGCGATGGACACCTACGGACGCTGAAAAACGCCCTCGTAAGAACGGGATATGACGCTCGACTCATCGATCGACAGTTCCGACGGGCCACAGCGAAAAATCGCATAGACCTCCTCAGAAGGCAAACACGGGACACAACCAACAGGGTACCCTATGTCGTCCAGTACTTCCCCGGAGCGGAGAAACTACGCCATGTTCTTCGCAGCCTTCAACATGTCATCGATGACGACAAACACCTCGCTAAGGCCATCCCCACGCCTCCACTACTTGCCTTCAAACAGCCGCCTAACCTCAGAAGTACCATCGTTCGCAGCAAATTACCCAGCTTTCAGGATAACAGCGACCACGACACCACACAACCCTGCCATGGCAAACTCTGCAAGACATGCCAGATCATCAACACAGATACCACCATCACACGTGAGGACACTACCCACCAGGTACATGGTACATACTCATGTGACTCGGCCAATGTTGTCTACCTCATACGTTGCAGGAAAGAATGCACCGCGGCATGGTACATCGGCGAGACCATGCAGACACTAAGACAACGTATGAACGAGCACCGCGCAACAATCGCCAGGCAGGATTGTTACCTCCCAGTCGGGGAACACTTCAGCAGTCAAGGACATTCAGCCTCGGATCTGCGGGTAAGCGTTCTCCAAGGCAACCTTAGAAACACACGACAACGCAAAATCATCGAGCAGAAACTGATAGTCAAGTTCCGCACTCATGAAGACGGTCTCAATCGGGATCTTGGGTTTATGTCACGATACATGACGTGATCCGGACTCGAGTCGTCGTTAGCTTGTTCACAGATGTGATTCCCAGTAAAAAAAGTAAAAATTTTCCCAGTAAAAAAGTAAAAAAATGTTAAAGCTTTTCGTTTTACATACAGACGGCAGCTTTTGACACGTTAGAACCCCTGCGACTACACCTCATTGTCTCAGTTGTGTCTTGCTATGTCTTTGATGTGGTACCTTCCTGGCTGACTTAATTAACTTTATCACACCTCGGCAGATAGTCAGGATGATTTAATTTATTGGTCTGCAATTGTAAAGTACACATTCTTTGTTTTCCATCTATATATGCTTTGGAGATTCTGTATCTAATTTACTTCACCTGAGGAAGGAGCAAATCGATAGCTCCGAAAGCTTGTGATTTCAAATAAAACTGTTGGACTATAACCTGGT
Source organism: Squalus acanthias (assembly GCA_030390025.1). NCBI lineage: Eukaryota > Metazoa > Chordata > Chondrichthyes > Squaliformes > Squalidae > Squalus > Squalus acanthias. The sequence continues at coordinate 570,068 of JASTWF010000239.1, forward strand.
GTTGTGCGACCTCTCAATTCAATCAAACATTCCCAGGGCAGGTACAGCACGGGTTGGATACAGAGTAAAGCTCCCTCTACACTGTCCCATCAAACACTCCCAGGGCAGGTACAGCACGGGTTAGATACAGAGTGTAGGCTTCGTAAAATCCCCCAGAAACAGAGCCCTAAAGGGAGTGATTTTTGGACTTTTCATACAAACTTGGGATGATGGGGCCTAAGTGAAGTGATTTGATGTAAAAACCTAAAGATCAGGGAAGAAAACCCTGAGGAAACTGAATTTTTTTTAATCTTATTGTTGGGAGAGACATCTTTTCTCAGACACAAGCTGCGAGGGGCGTGGCCGGGCAGTGAACAGATCAAGCTGTCTGGGAATTTTTTGAGACAAAGCAAAAACTCACAAACACATTCAAATATGAATCCCCAGGGGCAAACAAGATGCTGGAAATCTAAAAACGATTCAATGACAATATAACTTCGATCACACAGTTTCATAGCCATTATCCCATCCAAAAAAGCAATTCGCCAGGTATCCACAGAACAGATTTAAAAGCCCGCCAACAGAAGGACAATAGGGTGGAGATTTGGCGCGTAGATAAGGCTGTTTTTAAATCGGAAAACGATTAACACTAAGCAAAAACCATCGGAACTGGCAAGCCCGCCAAAAACTAGACACATGGACTAAGCAAGGTTCATTTACAATCAAAAGGAATACATTTTAGTAAGGGTTTTTTGGGCGCGAAAAAGAAACAGTATAATTTGAAAGCCTGTGCCATAGTCTCTCTCTCTTTCGGACTGGCTGACGACGCGGACACAGCTCTCTCCCTGCTCCAGCAAAACCTACCACAAGCCACGAGGAAGAAGGCCAGAAAACAGACCAGCACGCAAGAAGAAACCAGAGCGACTGCCTCAGTGACCATCAGACACCTCGCAGCAACAAGGGCCTTACGGAGTCTTTTAAACAAAAGACTCTAATATCCTGTCAAGGATTCGTTGGTGAGCATTATCCCTGATCTCCTGAAACCAAAAACCTAGCCAGATAGTGGGATCTTTGGGAGGGATAAGGTTTTGTTTGATATATTGTCATTTCCCTCGCTTGTACCGTGTGTTCCCCGTATCTGTGTTTAAGTAATAAGTGTGTTTCAAGTTTGTTACCTTTTTCTTTTAATAAAGTAAAATTCTTTCATCAGAACCTGTTTACTGCAATTTTGTTCACAACCCCTAAATAAGCCCAAAGTCTAGGAACCGGAGGGGTGTGGGAGCGATTCGAACCGCTCACTGTGTCAGAAAGCGAAGGCTGACCCCATTAAGATACCCCTTACATAAATGGCAACCGCGGCAGGACTTTGGCGAAAGGGCTGTGAAGCAGTAAATGCTGGTTTTGAGGAGAGAACAAAAATGGAAGAGAGGATGTCATCCTATGTATATAAAAAAGTAAATATCACCAAGAAATGGGTCCTCAGGCTGTTGCATGCTGAACGTCCTATGGACGCTGCAGCTGCATGGACTGAGAGCAAGGAATACAATAAGTCTGTGGAGAAAGCCATATGTTTGGTCTGCTCCCAGAAACAAATGCAGCTTATGGGGAAGCGCATTCAGGCTCTCACAGAAGAGCTAAAGGAAGAAAGCCAACTGTCCCGTGCCAGAGCTATAGCAGGGGATAGGTTGTTAGCAGAGCTCGGCACAAAAGATCAGGAACAGTCACAGATGCTGGAGGAACACCGTGCCAGTAAGGGATACCTCCAGTGTCAGGCCACCGAGGCCACAAGTAGTGAACTGGCATTGTGGGAAGAGAACACCCGCCTTGCCAAGCAATTAAGGGAACTCAGAGAGAAGTTAAACGATGTTCAGGCAGCTTACAGAGTAGCCAGTACAAGGGAGTTTGAGGTAGGGGACCACGGCCCCTGTCAGAAGCAGATTGAGAGTCTGAACCTTGCTCTGTCCAAGACAAAAGGCATGCTGTGCCTGATAAGTCCGGGTGCGGCCAGGGCAGACCTGGAAGAGCAGGTGCAGACTGTTCGAGCGCCAACTGTGGTGCCAAGGAGAAGCTTGGTTAGGCAGCAGGAGGGGCAGACAATCTGTGAGGCTGACAGGGAGTGCACACCAGCACCTGTGGCGCCGAGTTTTGACTCGGTCTGGCAGCAGGGAGAGGGGGGCAAATCGATGCAGGAGAAGTCGGAGCCAGGGCCAATGTGCCCAGCACGACAGCAAAAACTCGGCCCGCCCGCTGGTGGTGGAGGTCAGGGACCCCTTGAAAGTCAATTCTTGGCTCCCCACAGTACACAACAGCTTAGGGCTATGGTAAGCCACCTGAGTAAACTTACCCAAAAGGAAGACCCCTCAGTCCACTTCATGGAGGTGGAGCAATCAGCAGCCATTAACGATTGTGATGATGCCGAAATGGCAAAATTGCTCCTGTTCTCATTAGATGGCAAATTGTACCAGTCACTCTCTACTGAGAGCAAGAGAGGACAGACCGGGTATGCTGCTGTCAGGAAAAAAGTTTTAGAGGCCATGGGAATGAATGAGGGAAGTCCTTTCTCCCGGGTGGAGAAAACAGTGCAGCTCGCAGGGGAGACACCACAGGCTTTCGCAGACAGGCTGTGGCCGGTGTACAGGGGTGCTTGTAATGGGGCTCTCGAGAGGGCTAACCTGAACAGGGACGAGCTGGCCCACTGGCTCCGTAGCCTAGTGGCAAACAGCTTGCCACGAGTCAAAGCCAAGGCTGAGCTTTGGTTTGACCCAAGAGATCCCCGGGTCACCGAGGAGGCAGTGGTCAGGCAACTGACCCTAGCCTACCGGAACGGTAGGGGAGCTGAAGACACCCCACCGAAAGGGAAGGTGCATGAGATAAAGCCCAGTCAGGATAAGAAGGTGTGGCACCAGGAAGGTGGTAAACCTTCCGATACGAAGCGTAGCTGCTTCGGGTGCGGGAAGACTGGGCACTGGAGAAAGGACTGTAGGAATCCCTGGAAGGATAGCCTAGCAAAGAAGTCCCCAACTCCTGCCCCAAAAGTAGAGGCACCGACCTCTTCCCCCACACTGGACACAATAGTAGCGGCCATCAGAGTCCTGTTTGATGGCCCAGGGAAGGTGGCTACAGCCACTGGCGCTCTAATCCCATCTGCCCCACCCAACCCAGAGGCATGACTGGAGCTAGCACAGCCGGTCTACCTGTGTCCCCTCGAGTATGATGCCTGGAAGAGACCGCATGTTAAGATGGAGGTAGAAAAGGTAGAAGGGACCTATCTGTTAGACACAGGAGCTTCGAGCACCCTCATTTATTCAGATAACCCAGCCACCTCACCTCTGTCTAACGGGGTCCCGTACAGCCTAGTGGGATTCGCAGGTAACGAGCAGGCTGGCTCATTCTCCATCCCGCTGTCCATTCATTTGGGAACGCTCCACACCAAGTGGACCTGTGTCCTAATGAAGTGGGAGCAAGAAGGGAAGGGGATCCTGGGGGCCGACTTTATCACAGGCCACAGGATTTTAGTGGATTTAAGGAACCACTGTCTATGGGGAGCATGTACCCAAAAGGGTAGTGAGGTAGCAGTCATCCCGGAGGCACAAGGCAAGGGGACCTTGTGCACAGTAAAACCAAAGGAGGGTTACGACCTCGAACTCATGGTCAGTAACACTCCAATGGAGTACCAGGCATTTGTGCAGGAAAACCTCGCAGCATTTGCCACTCACAAGCACGACTGTGGGAGGGTAACCGGGGTCGAGGTTAGTGTGAGTGGGGACCCCCTGAACCGCCCACAAAAGCAGTATAACTTCCCCAGGGAAGCTGAGACAGACTTGGAAACGGCTTTGACTTCTTTAGTCAAGCAGGGGGTATTGAGACCTATAGTCACCCACGTGAACTCCCCACTGTGGCCAGTTAGAAAACCAGACAACTCCTGGAGGGCCACAGTAGAATATCGAGTACTCAACCGAAACATCCCTGCCTGTGCCCCCACGGTTGCAGCCGTAGCTGACCTCATTGGAAGTATCCCAGCATCTGCGAACATCTTTACAGTGCTGGATATTTCCAACGGGTTCTGGTCCATCCCTCTAAGGAGAGAGGATCAGTACAAGTTCGCCTTTACATTTAAAGGCCAACAGTACACATGGAACTGTCTGCCCCAGGGCTTCCACAACAGCCCAAGCATTTTTCACCAATGTATGGCGAATTGCTTGAAGGGCTTCAGCAGGCCCCATCAGCTGGTCCAGTATGTGGACGACCTACTCCTCTTTACCGATGAGGGAGAGGAACATGGTCCCCTTCTGGCAGAACTGCTGGAACTGCTCAGGCAAGAGGGCTTTAAAGTAAACCCCAAGAAGGCACAGATTGGCCAGCGGGAAGTCAAATTCCTGGGCCTGGCTGTGCGAGCAGGGGAGAGGGCCATTGACAAAGCTAGAAGGGAAGCAGTTCAGGAGTTACCAGCCCCCAACACAGTTACAGGAGTAAGGTCTTTTCTAGGGCTAACTGGGTACTGCAGAGATTTCATTGAGGATTACGCAGCCACAGCAGCCCCTCTGCTCCGACTCCGACACAAGGGAGTGGAGTGGGTTTGGGATGAGGGTTGCGAGGCTGCCTTTGTGAAACTCAAGAGAGATCTGCAGACCGCTCCGGCTCTAGGGGCCATTGATGGAGGGGAAGAGTTTTTTCTGGAGGTAGCAGCCAGTGGGGACAGTCTGAGTGCAGTGCTGCTCCAAGAGAGGCATGGCAAGCTGAGACCAGTGGTTTACTCCTCCAGAATACTCACTGATGTGGAGAGGAGCTACTCCAACTGTGAGAAGCACCTCCTAGCCACTCACTGGGCTGTGAAAATATCATTGATCTTCACAGGCACCTCTCCCATCACACTCCTCACTCACCACACGCCCACCCAGATGCTCTTGGATGGGAGAATTAAAGATGGGACAGTGAGCAGTGCCCGCATTGCTCGCTGGACCCTGCTTCTCTCACAAATGGATCTGAGGGTAAAAGGTCTCTGCGAGCCAAAGCTCGCAGCCAACATGATTTACTCAGGGACAGCCCACCGGTGTTCCGTTGAAGGGGTATGGGAACTCAACATAGGTTTGCGAGCTGGGATACACCCCACAGTCCGCAAAATCTATGTGGACGGTTCGAGCACGGTATCAGCTGGAAAACGACTCACAGGGTGTGGGATTTATGACCCAGAGGCAGGCATTGCTCTGGCAATCAAGCTCCCCAGCACCATGAGTGCCCAGCAGGCTGAACTGTCTGCGCTGGTGTATGTAGTCACACACCCCGAGGAATTCCCTACCCCATACACGATTTGCTCGGACAGCATGTTCACATGCAATTCGTGTACAGAGTACCTGGCCATTTGGTCTCGTTGCGGATACACCTCCGCTGATGGGAGACCCCTGGCCATCAAGCCTCTGTTGGAGAAAATCATGAGGGCAGTAGGGGAGGAAGGTAGGGTCTACATCCAAAAGGTGAAGGCCCATTCCAAGGTAGAGCCCCGCGCAGAGGGCAATCACCAAGCCGACATGCTGGCCAAAGAGGGCGCCAGTACAGGCACGTTGTGGGATCCATATGGATCAAACCCGGTAGCAGCAATCAGAGGTAGAGGAGGGACCCAAGGGAGTGCAGGGGTAGCATTGACCCCGGACCTAAAGACGGTCCAGGCACAGGATCCCATCCTAAAAACTGTATGGAAACGCTGGCTAGAGGGGAGAAGGTAGAGGACCCATACGGCGCAGCAGCCATCACCCACAAAGAAGGCATTCTGTTCAGGGGGGAGCAGTGGGTAGTGCCGCAGCAGCACCGAAGGGAATTCCTCCAACTGGCCCATGCGAGACCAGGAGCGGGGCATCCCAGGCCTGAGACCACCTGGCAGCGGGTGGAACAGGCAGGATGGTGGCCAGGACTGAGGAAGGATGTCCGCGAGCTCTGTGCAGGCTGTCTGGTGTGTGCTGCTAACAACCCTGACCCCCAGAAAAGGAAGGTATCTATGGGAAACATCAGGAGGGTAGAGGGACCATGGCAGTCGATCAAGGTCGACTACATCGGGCCCCTACCCACCGCTCAGGGAGGCTACAAATACTGCCTAGTCCTGGTGGATGTGTTCCCAAGTGGGTGGAAGCTTTTCCATGTCGAACAGCTACCGCTTTGGGTACAGCCAGGATCCTGGTCAGGGAAGTGTTCTCATGATGGGGGCTCCCACAGTATGTGGAGTCAGACCAGGGGAGTCAATTTACTGGGCAGGTCATGCAAGAGACCCTCAGGGTACTCGGCATAGAAGGGAAATGGCACGTCGCCCACAACCCATAGTCATCAGGGATTGTGGAGCGTTTAAACCGTACCATCAAAGAAAGGCTGCGAAAGAAGATGGGAGACTCACCCAAAAAGTGGGTAGAAGCCTTACCGTTGGTCCTAATGGGGATCCGGGCCAGCCAGTCAAAAAGCAAGGGGTATTCCCCACACCAGCTCATGACTGGCAGGATTATGCAGACCCCCACCCATGTGCTAGCCCCGGTGCTCACGGAAGGGCAGCTCAGGGAGGTGAACCGGGACAGATTCGTCAGGAATCTGTTGGACCACCTTAAACAGGTCCACTGGCAGGCTGCGAGTAACATGGGAAAACAGCATCGGGGTAACCGATTGCTGCTGGAACCCCGCAAGCACCACGAGTGGGAGGCTGGAGATCAGGTCATGGTGAGAAATTTTGCCCGGGTGGGGAGTTTCGAACCATTGTACATGGGGCCCTACAACATTGTAGACAAGGCAAGCCCCATGGTCTATGCCATAAAGATACCCCTTACAAGAGTGAAGCTCCCTCTACACTGTCCCATCAAACACTCCCAGGGCAGGTACAGCACGGGTTAGATACAGAGTAAAGCTCCCTCTGCACTGTCCCATCAAACTCTCCCAGGGCAGGTACAGCACAGGGTTAGATACAGAGTAAAGCTCCCTCTACACTGTCCCATCAAACACTGAGAGGTCGCACAACACCAGGTTATAGTCCAACAGTTTTATTTGAAATCACAAGCTTTCGGAGCTATCGATTGCTCCTTCCTCAGGTGAAGTAAATTAGATACAGAATCGCCAAAGCATATATAGATAGAGAACAAAGCATGTGTACCTTACAATTGCAGACCACTAAATTAAATCATCCTGACTATCTGCCGAGGTGTGATAAAGTTAATTAAGTCAGCCAGGAAGGTACCACATCAAAGACATAGCAAGATACAACTGAGACAATGAGGTGTAGTCGCAGGGGTTCTAACGTGTCAAAAGCTGCCGTCTGTATGTAAAACGAAAAGCTTTAAAATTTTTACTTTTTTACTGGGAAAATTTTTACTTTTTTACTGGGAATCACATCTGTGAACAAGCTAACGACGACTCGAGTCCGGATCACGTCATGTATCGTGACATAAACCCAAGATCCCGATTGAGACCGTCTTCATGAGTGCGGAACTTGACTATCAGTTTCTGCTCGATGATTTTGCGTTGTCGTGTGTTTCTAAGGTTGCCTTGGAGAACGCTTACCCGCAGATCCGAGGCTGAATGTCCTTGACTGCTGAAGTGTTCCCCGACTGGGAGGTAACAATCCTGCCTGGCGATTGTTGCGCGGTGCTCGTTCATACGTTGTCTCAGTGTCTGCATGGTCTCGCCGATGTACCATGCCGCGGTGCATTCTTTCCTGCAACGTATGAGGTAGACAACGTTGGCCGAGTCACATGAGTATGTACCATGTACCTGATGGGTAGTGTCCTCACATGTGATGGTGGTATCTGTGTTGATGATCTGGCATGTCTTGCAGAGTTTGCCATGGCAGGGTTGTGTGGTGTCGTGGTCGCTGTTATCCTGAAAGCTGGGTAATTTGCTGCGAACGATGGTACTTCTGAGGTTAGGCGGCTGTTTGAAGGCAAGTAGTGGAGGCGTGGGGATGGCCTTAGCGAGGTGTTTGTCGTCATCGATGACATGTTGAAGGCTGCGAAGAACATGGCGTAGTTTCTCCGCTCCGGGGAAGTACTGGACGACGTAGGGTACCCTGTTGGTTGTGTCCCATGTTTGCCTTCTGAGGAGGTCTATGCGATTTTTCGCTGTGGCCCGTCGGAACTGTCGATCGATGAGTCGAGCGTCATATCCCGTTCTTACGAGGGCGTTTTTCAGCGTCCGTAGGTGTCCATCACGTTCCTCCTCGTCTGAGCAGATCCTGTGTATTCGCAGGGCTTGTCCATAGGGGATGGCTTCTTTAACATGGTTAGGGTGGAAGCTGGAGAAGTGGAGCATCGTGAGGTTGTCCGTGGGCTTGCGGTAGAGTGAAGTGCTGAGGTGTCCGTCTTTGATGGAGATTCGTGTGTCCAGGAATGAGACCGATTCTGAGGAGTAGTCCATGGTGAGTTTGATGGTGGGATGGAACTTGTTTATGTTATCGTGTAGTCTTTTCAGTGATCCTTCGCCATGGGTCCAAAGGAAGAAAATGTCGTCGATGTATCTGGTGTACAGCGTTGGCTGGAGGTCCTGTGCAGCGAAGAAGTCTTGCTCGAACTTGTGCATGAAGATGTTGGCGTATTGGGGTGCGAATTTGGTCCCCATGGCTGTTCCGTGTGTTTGGGTAAAAAAATGGTTGTCGAAGGTGAAGACATTGTGGTCAAGGATGAAGCAGATGAGTTGTAGGATGGCGTCTGGAGATTGGCTGTTGTTGATGTTGAGTACTGAGGCTGTTGCAGCGATGCCGTCATCGTGGGGGATACTGGTGTAGAGTGCCGATACGTCCATCGTGGCAAGGAGTGTTCCTGGTTCAACTGGTCCGTGGGTGCTGAGTTTCTGTAAGAAGTCTGTAGTGTCGCGACAGAAGCTGGGGGTTCCCTGTACGATGGGTTTCAGAATGCCCTCGACGTATCCAGAGAGGTTCTCACACAGGGTTCCATTGCCTGATACGATAGGACGTCCGGGTGTGTTGGCTTTGTGTATCTTTGGGAGGCAGTAGAAGTCTCCCACGCGGGGAGTACGTGGGATGAGAGCGCGTTGGATGTTTTGAAGGTCTGGATCGAAGGTCTTGATCAGTCTATTGAGTTGGCGGGTGTGTTCTTTGGTCGGATCTGCGGGTAGCTGTCTGTAGTGTTCCTGGTTGTCCAGTTGTCGGTATGCTTCTTTACAATAGTCCGTTCTGTTCTGTATGACGATGGCTCCTCCTTTGTCCGCTGGTTTGATGACAATGTTGCGGTTGGTCTTGAGAGCGTGGATGGCGTTGCGTTGTGCTCGGGTGACATCCTTTTCTCACACAGGGTTCCATTGCCTGATACGATAGGACGTCCGGGTGTGTTGGCTTTGTGTATCTTTGGGAGGCAGTAGAAGTCTCCCACGCGGGGAGTACGTGGGATGAGAGCGCGTAGGATGTTTTGAAGGTCTGGATCGAAGGTCTTGATCAGTCTATTGAGTTGGCGGGTGTGTTCTTTGGTCACAGCGAAAAATCGCATAGACCTCCTCAGAAGGCAAACACGGGACACAACCAACAGGGTACCCTACGTCGTCCAGTACTTCCCCGGAGCGGAGAAACTACGCCATGTTCTTCGCAGCCTTCAACATGTCATCGATGACGACAAACACCTCGCTAAGGCCATCCCCACGCCTCCACTACTTGCCTTCAAACAGCCGCCTAACCTCAGAAGTACCATCGTTCGCAGCAAATTACCCAGCTTTCAGGATAACAGCGACCACGACACCACACAACCCTGCCATGGCAAACTCTGCAAGACATGCCAGATCATCAACACAGATACCACCATCACACGTGAGGACACTACCCACCAGGTACATGGTACATACTCATGTGACTCGGCCAACGTTGTCTACCTCATACGTTGCAGGAAAGAATGCACCGCGGCATGGTACATCGGCGAGACCATGCAGACACTGAGACAACGTATGAACGAGCACCGCGCAACAATCGCCAGGCAGGATTGTTACCTCCCAATCGGGGAACACTTCAGCAGTCAAGGACATTCAGCCTCGGATCTGCGGGTAAGCGTTCTCCAAGGCAACCTTAGAAACACACGACAACGCAAAATCATCGAGCAGAAACTGATAGCCAAGTTCCGCACTCATGAAGACGGTCTCAATCGGGATCTTGGGTTTATGTCACGATACATGACGTGATCCGGACTCGAGTCATCGTTAGCTTGTTCACAGATGTGATTCCCAGTAAAAAAGTAAAAATTTTCCCAGTAAAAAAGTAAAAATTTTAAAGCTTTTCGTTTTACATACAGACGGCAGCTTTTGACACGTTAGAACCCCTGCGACTACACCTCATTGCCTCAGTTGTATCTTGCTATGTCTTTGATGTGGTACCTTCCTGGCTGACTTAATTAACTTTATCACACCTCGGCAGATAGTCAGGATGATTTAATTTAGTGGTCTGCAATTGTAAGGTACACATGCTTTGTTCTCTATCTATATATGCTTTGGCGATTCTGTATCTAATTTACTTCACCTGAGGAAGGAGCAATCGATAGCTCCGAAAGCTTGTGATTTCAAATAAAACTGTTGGACTATAACCTGGTGTTGTGCGACCTCTCAATTTTGTCCACCCCAGTCCAACACCGGCATCTCCGCATCATGACCATCAAACACTCCCAGGGCAGGTACAGCACGGGTTAGATACAGAGTGAAGCTCCCTCTACACTGTCCCATCAAACACTCCCAGGGCAGGTACAGCACGGGTTAGATACAGAGTAAAGCTCCCTCTACACTATCCCATCAAACACTCCCAGGGCAGGTACAGCACGGGTTAGATACAGAGTAAAGCTCACTCTACACTGTCCCATCAAACACTCCTGGGGCAGGTACAGCACGGGTTAGATACAGAGTAAAGCTCTCTCTAGACTGTAATAACTGCTGCCAGCCTGATCCAGCCGCAGCTTTCGGTTGAAAAGCCACCCACTTACAGAAATTCTGATCTTGGTATCGTTCCCGCTGTTTGGGAGGGATTTCTCGAGCCAGGTCCGGACTGAGTTGATGCTCTGTGCAAATTTCTTATGTTTTTCCTGAATCTGTAAATAAAGGACAGTGTGAGCTACAGCTCATTTAGAACATGATCCTTGTATCGGTAGTGAATGACCCCTGGTGTCGGTAGTGAATGACCCCTGGTGTCGGTAGTGAATGACCCCTGGTGTCGGTAGTGAATGACCCCTGGTGTCGGTAGTGAATGACCCCTGGTGTCGGTAGTGAATGACCCCTGGTGTCAGTAGTGATTGCCCATCGTGTCATTACTGATTTCCCCTCGTGTCAGTAGTGACTGTCCCCACTGTCAGTCGTGATTACCCCTGGTGTCAGTAATAAGTGGCCCTCATGTCAGGAGTGATTGCACCCTTGTGTCAGTAGTGAATGACCCCTCCTGTCAGTAGTGACTGACCCCTCGTGTCAGTAGTGACTGACCCCTCGTGTCAGTAGTGACTGACCCCTCGTGTCAGTAGTGATTGCACCTCGTGTCAGTAGTGATTGCCCCCTTGTGTTGGTAGTGAATGACCCCTCGTGTCAGTAGTGATTGCCCCTCGTGTCAGTAGTGAATGACACCACATGTCAGTAGTGATTGCCCCTAGTGTCAGTAGTGATTGCCCCCTTGTGTTGGTAGTGATTGCCCCTCGTGTCAGTAGTGATTGCCCCTCGTGTCGGTGGTGATTGCCCCTCGTGTCGGTGGTGATTGCCCCTCGTGTCGGTGGTGATTGCCCCTCGTGTCGGTGGTGATTGCCCCTCGTGTCGGTGGTGATTGCCCCTCGTGTCGGTGGTGATTGCCCCTCGTGTCGGTGGTGATTGCCCCTCGGGTCGGTGGTGATTGCCCCTCGTGTCGGTGGTGATTGCCCCTCGTGTCAGTAGTGAATGACCCCTCGTGTCAGTAGTGATTGCCCCTCGGGGAGGTAGTAAATGACCCCTCCTGTTGGTACCTCGAAGTGAGCGATCAGAATCCCAATGAGTCGAAGAGTCGCTTTGCGGTTTCCATAGATGATGTCATCTGGTGTGATATTTCCCAATTTTACCTGCACGGTGAGAGGGGAAAATTCTCTGAGTAACTCACTCACATCCTGCTGCTCTACTTTTATCCACCAGCATAGGCCCTGCTGAAGTATTGTGCTCCCACTGGCACTGTTAGACCAGTGTGCATTGTGTATGGCATGCAATAAAATCGCAACCTGCCTCTAGTAAACAAAGCAAGAGGCGCACGGAGAGCAGCTAGAGCCCGTGGAACTGTACCCCATTGAGAGTCAGTGCCTGTGGAGCTGTACCCCATTGAGAGTCAGTGCCTGTGGAACTGTACCCCAGTGAGAGTCAGTGTCTGTGGAACTGTACCCCAGTGAGAGTCAGTGTCTGTGGAACTGTAACCCAGTGAGAGTCAGTGCCTGTGGAGCTGTACCCCAGTGAGAGTCAGTGTCTGTGGAACTGTACCCCAGTGAGAGTCAGTGTCTGTGGAACTGTAACCCAGTGAGAGTCAGTGTCTGTGGAACTGTACCCCAGTGAGAGTCAGTGTCTGTGGAACTGTACCCCAGTGAGAGTCAGTGTCTGTGGAACTGTACCCCAGTGAGAGTCAGTGTCTGTGGAACTGTACCCCAGTGAGAGTCAGTGTCTGTGGAACTGTACCCCAATGAGAGCCAGTGTCTGTGGAACTGTACCCCAGTGAGAGTCAGTGTCTGTGGAACTGTACCCCAGTGAAAGTCAGTGTCTGTGGAACTGTACCCCAGTGAGAGTCAGTGTCTGTGGAACTGTACCCCAGTGAGAGTCAGTGTCTGTGGAACTGTACCCCAGTGAGAGTCAGTGTCTGTGGAACTGTACCCCAGTGAGAGTCAGTGTCTGTGGAACTGTACCCCAGTGAGAGTCAGTGTCTGTGGAACTGTACCCCAGTGAGAGTCAGTGTCTGTGGAACTGTACCCTAGTGAGAGTCAGTGTCTGTGGAACTGTACACCAGTGAGGGTCAGTGTCTGTGGAACTGTACCCCAGTGAGAGTCAGTGTCTGTGGAACTGTACCCCAGTGAGGGTCAGTGTCTGTGGAACTGTACCTCAGTGAGAGTCAGTGTCTGTGGAACTGTACCCCAGTGAGAGACAGTGTCTGTGGAACTGTACACCAGTGAGAGTCAGTGTCTGTGGAACTGTACCCCAGTGAGAGTCAGTGCCCGTGGAACTGTACCCCATTGAGAGTCAGTGCCCGTGGAACTGTACACCAGTGAGAGTCAGTGCCCGTGGAACTGTACCCCAGTGAAATTCAGTGTCTGTGGAACTGTACCCCAGTGAGAGTCAGTGTCTGTGGAACTGCACCCCAGTGAGAGTCAGTGTCTGTGGAACTGTACCCCAGTGAGGGTCACTGTCTGTGGAACTGTACCCCAGTGAGGGTCACAGTCTGTGGAACTGTACCTCAGTGAGAGTCAGTGTCTGTGGAACTATACCCCAGTGAGAGTCAGTGTCTGTGGAACTGTACCCCAGTGAGAGTCAGTGTCTATGGAACTGTACCCCAGTGAGAGTCAGTGTCTGTGGAACTGTACCCCAGTGAAAGTCAGTGTCTGTGGAACAGTACCCCAGTGAGAGACAGTGTCTGAGGAACTGTACCCCAGTGAGAGTCAGTGTCTGTGGAACTGTACCCCAGTGAGAGTCAGTGTCTGTGGAACTGTACCCCAGTGAGAGTCAGTGTCTCTGGAACTGTACCCCAGTGAGAGTCAGTGTCTGTGGAACTGTACCCCAGTGAGAGTCAGTGTCTGTGGAACTGTACCGCAGTGAGAGTCAGTGCCTGTGGAACTGTAACCCAGTGAGAGTCAGTGTCTGCGGAACTGTAACCCAGTGAGAGTCAGTGTCTGTGGAACTGTACCCCAGTGAGAGTCAGTGTCTGTGGAACTGTACCCCAGTGAGAGTCAGTGTCTGTGGAACAGTACCCCAGTGAGAGTCAGTGTCTGTCGAACCCATACCCCAGTGAGAGTCAGTGTCTGTGGAACTGTACCCCAGTGAGTGTCAGTGTCTGTGGAACTGTACCCCAGTGAGAGTCAGTGTCTGTGGAACTGTACCCCAGTGACAGTCAGTGTCTGAGGAACTGTAACCCAGTGAGAGTCAGTGTCTCTGGAACTGTACCCCAGTGAGAGTCAGTGTCTGTGGAACTGTACCCCAGTGAGAGTCAGTGTCTGCGGAACTGTACCGCAGTGAGAGTCAGTGACTGTGGAACTGTACCCCAGTGAGAGTCAGTGTCTGTGGAACTGTACCCCAGTGAGAGTCAGTGTCTGTGGAACTGCACCCCAGTGAGGGTCACTGTCTGTGGAACTGTACCCCAGTGAGGGTCAGTGTCTGTGGAACTGTATCCCAGTGAGGGTCAGTGTCTGTGGAACTGTACCCCAGTGAGGGTCAGTGTCTGTGCAACTGTACCTCAGTGAGAGTCAGTGTCTGTGGAACTATACCTCAGTGAGAGTCAGTGTCTGTGGAACTGTACCCCAGTGAGAGTCAGTGTCTATGGAACTGTACCCCAGTGAGAGTCAGTGTCTGTGGAACTGTACCCCAGTGAAAGTCAGTGTCTGTGGAACTGTACCCCAGTGAGAGACAGTGTCTGAGGAACTGTACCCCAGTGAGAGTCAGTGTCTGTGGAACTGTACCCCAGTGAGAGTCAGTGTCTGTGGAACTGTACCCCAGTGAGAGTCAGTGTCTGTGGAACTGTACCCCAGTGAGAGTCAGTGTCTGTGGAACTGTACTGCAGTGACAGTCAGTGCCTGTGGAACTGTACCCCAGTGAGAATCAGTGTCTGTGGAACTGTACCCCAGTGAGAGACAGTGTCTGCGGAACTGTAACCCAGTGAGAATCAGTGTCTGTGGAACTGTACCCCAGTGAGAGTCAGTGTCTGTGGAACTGTACCCCATTGAGAATCAGTGTCTGTGGAACTGTACCCCAGTGAGAGTCAGTGTCTGTGGAACTGTACCCCAGTGAGAATCAGTGTCTGTGGAACTGTACCCCAGTGAGAGTCAGTGTCTGTGGAACTGTACCCCAGTGAGATTCAGTGTCTGTGGAACTGTAACCAAGTGAGAGTCAGTGTCTGTGGAACTGGACCCTAGTGAGAGTCAGTGTCTGTGGAAGTGTACCCCAGTGAGAGTCAGTGTCTGTGGAAGTGTACCCCAGTGAGAGTCAGTGCCTGTGGAACTGTACCCCAGTGAGATTCAGTGTCTGTGGAACTGTACCCCAGTGAGAGTCAGTGTCTGTGGAAGTGTACCCCAGTGAGAGTCAGTGTCTGTGGAACTGTAACCCAGTGAGAGTCAGTGTCTGTGGAACTGTTCCCCAGTGAGAGTCAGTGTCTGTGGAACTGGACCCCAGTGAGAGTCAGTGTCTGTGGAACTGTACCCCAGTGAGAGTCAGTGTCTGTGGAACTGTACCCCAGTGAGAGTCAGTGTCTGTGGAACTGTACCCCAGTGAGAGTCAGTGCCCGTGGAAATGTACCCCATTGAGAGTCAGTGCCCGTGGAACTGTACACCAGTGAGAGTCAGTGCCCGTGGAACTGTACCCCAGTGACACTCAAAGTCTGTGGAACTGTACCCCAGTGAGATTCAGTGTCTGTGGAACTGTACCCCAGTGAGAGTCAGTGTCTGTGGAACTGTACACCAGTGAGAGTCAGTGCCCGTGGAACTATACCCCAGTGAGAGTCAGTGTCTGTGGAACTGTAACCCAGTGAGAGTAAGTGTCTGTGGAACTGTACCCCAGTGAGTGTCAGTGTCTGTGGAACTGTACCTCAGTGAGAGTCAGTGTCTGTGGAACTGTACCCCATTGAGACTCAGTGTCTGTGGAACTGTACACCAGTGAGAGTCAGTGTCTGTGGAACTGTACCCCAGTGAGAGTCAGTGCCCGTGGAACTGTACCCCAGTGAGAGTCAGTGCCCGTGGAACTGTACCCCAGTGAGAGTCAGTGTCTGTGGAACTGTACCCCAGTGAGATTCAGTGTCTGTGGAACTGTACCCCAGTGAGAGTCAGTGTCTGTGGAACTGTACCCCAGTGAGATTCAGTGTCTGTGGAACTGTACCCCAGTGAGAGTCAGTGTCTGTGGAACTGTACCCCAGTGAGAGTCAGTGTCTGTGGAACTGTACCCCAGTGAGAGTCAGTGTCTGTGGAACTGTACCCCAGTGAGGGTCACTGTCTGTGGAACTGTACCCCAGTGAGGGTCAGTGTCTGTGGAACTGTACCCCAGTGAGGGTCAGTGTCTGTGGAACTGTACCCCAGTGAGAGTCAGTGTCTGTGGAACTGTACCCCAGTGAGAGTCAGTGACTGTGGAACTGTACCCCAGTGAGGGTCACTGTCTGTGAAACTGTACCCCAGGGAGGGTCAGTGTCTGTGGAACTGTACCCCAGTGAGAGTCAGTGTCTGTGGAACTATACCCCAGTGAGAGTCAGTGTCTGTGGAACTGTACCCCAGTGAGAGTCAGTGTCTGTGGAACTGAACCTCAGTGAGAGTCAGTGTCTGTGGAACTATACCCCAGTGAGAGTCAGTGTCTGTGGAACTGTACCCCAGTGAGAGTCAGTGTCTGTGGAACTGTACCCCAGTGAGAGTCAGTGTCTGTGGAACTGTACCCCAGTGAGAGACAGTGTGTGAGGAACTGTAACCCAGTGAGAGTCAGTGTCTGTGGAACTGTACCCCAGTGAGAGTCAGTGTCTGTGGAACTGTACCCCAGTGAGGGTCAGTGTCTGTGGAACTGTACTCCAGTGAGGGTCAGTGTCTGTGGAACTGTACCCCAGTGAGAGTCAGTGTCTGTGGAACTGTACCCCAGTGAGAGTCAGTGACTGTGGAACTGTACCCCAGTGAGGGTCACTGTCTGTGAAACTGTACCCCAGGGAGGGTCAGTGTCTGTGGAACTGTACCCCAGTGAGAGTCAGTGTCTGTGGAACTATACCCCAGTGAGAGTCAGTGTCTGTGGAACTGTACCCCAGTGAGAGTCAGTGTCTGTGGAACTGAACCTCAGTGAGAGTCAGTGTCTGTGGAACTATACCCCAGTGAGAGTCAGTGTCTGTGGAACTGTACCCCAGTGAGAGTCAGTGTCTGTGGAACTGTACCCCAGTGAGAGTCAGTGTCTGTGGAACTGTACCCCAGTGAGAGACAGTGTGTGAGGAACTGTAACCCAGTGAGAGTCAGTGTCTGTGGAACTGTACCCCAGTGAGAGTCAGTGTCTGTGGAACTGTACCCCAGTGAGAGTCAGTGTCTGTGGAACTGTACCGCAGCGAGAGTCAGTGCCTGTGTAACTGTACCGCAGTGAGAGTCAGTGTTTGTGGAACTGTACCCCAGTGAGAGTCAGTGTCTGTGGAACTGTACCCCAGTGAAAGTCAGTGTCTGTGGAAATATAGCCCAGTGAGAGACACTGTCTGAGGAACTGTACCCCAGTGAGAGTCAGTGTCTGTGGAACTGTACCCCAGTGAGAGTCAGTGTCTGTGGAATTGTACCCCAGTGAGAGTCAGTGTCTGTGGAACTGTACCCCAGTGAGAGTCAGTGTCTGTGGAACTGTACTGCAGTGACAGTCAGTGCCTGTGGAACTGTACCCCAGTGAGAGTCAGTGTCTGTGGAACTGTACCCCAGTGAGAATCAGTGTCTGTGGAACTGTACCCCAGTGAGAGACAGTGTCTGCGGAACTGTAACCCAGTGAGAGTCAGTGTCTGTGGAACTGTACCCCAGTGAGAGTCAGTGTCTGTGGAACTGTACCCCAGTGAGAGTCAGTGTCTGTGGAACTGTACCCCAGTGAGAGTCAGTGTCTGTCGAACCCATACCCCAGTGAGAGTCAGTGTCTGTGGAACTGTACCCCAGTGAGTGTCAGTGTCTGTGGAACTGTACCCCAGTGAATGTCAGTGTCTGTGGAACTGTACCCCAGTGACAGTCAGTGTCTGAGGAACTGTAACCCAGTGAGAGTCAGTGTCTCTGGAACTGTAACCCAGTGAGAGTCAGTGTCTGTGGAACTGTACCCCAGTGAGAGTCAGTGTCTGCGGAACTGTACCGCAGTGAGAGTCAGTGCCTGTGGAACTGTACCCCAGTGAGAGTCAGTGTCTGTGGAACTGTACCCCAGTGAGAGTCAGTGTCTGTGGAACTGCACCCCAGTGAGGGTCACTGTCTGTGGAACTGTACACCAGTGAGGGTCAGTGTCTGTGGAACTGTACCCCAGTGAGGGTCAGTGTCTGTGCAACTGTACCTCAGTGAGAGTCAGTGTCTGTGGAACTATACCTCAGTGAGAGTCAGTGTCTGTGGAACTGTACCCCAGTGAGAGTCAGTGTCTATGGAACTGTACCCCAGTGACAGTCAGTGCCTGTGGAACTGTACCCCAGTGAAAGTCAGTGTCTGTGGAACTGTACCCCAGTGAGAGACAGGGTCTGCGGAACTGTAACCCAGTGAGAATCAGTGTCTGTGGAACTGTACCCCAGTGAGAGTCAGTGTCTGAGGAACTGTAACCCAGTGAGAGTCAGTGTCTGTGGAACTGTACCCCAGTGAGAGTCAGTGTCTGTGGAACTGTACCCCAGTGAGAGACAGTGTCTGAGGAACTGTAACACAGTGAGAGTCAGTGTCTGTGGAACTGTACCCCAGTGAGAGTCAGTGTCTGTGGAACTGTACCCCAGTGAGAGTCAGTGTCTGTGGAAGTGTACCCCAGTGAGAGTCAGTGTCAGTGGAACTGTACGCCAGTGAGAGTCAGTGTCTGTGGACCTGTACCCCAGTGAGAGTCAGTGTCTGTGGAACTGTACCGCAGTGAGAGTCAGTGCCTGTGGAACTGTACCCCAGTGAGAGTCAGTGTCTGTGGAACTGTACCCCAGTGAGGGTCACTGTCTGTGGAACTGTACCCCAGTGAGGGTCAGTGTCTGTGGAACTGTACCCCAGTGAGGGTCAGTGTCTGTGGAACTGTACCTCAGTGAGAGTCAGTGTCTGTGGAACTGTACCCCAGTGAGAGTCAGTGTCTGTGGAACTGTACCCCAGTGAGAGTCAGAGTCTGTGGAACTGAACCCCAGTGAGAGTCAGTGTCTATGGAACTGTACCCCAGTGAGAGTCAGTGTCTGTGGAACTGTACCCCAGTGAAAGTCAGTGTCTGTGGAACTGTACCCCAGTGAGAGACAGTGTCTGAGGAACTGTACCCCAGTGAGAGTCAGTGTCTGTGGAACTGTACCCCAGTGAGAGTCAGTGTCTGTGGAACTGTACCCCAGTGAGAGTCCGTGTCTCTGGAACTGTACCCCAGTGAGAGTCAGTGTCTGTGGAACTGTACCCCAGTGAGAGTCAGTGTCTGTGGAACTGTACCGCAGTGAGAGTCAGTGCCTGTGGACCTGTAACCCAGTTAGAGTCAGTGTCTGTGGAACTGTACCCCAGTGAGAGTCAGTGTCTGTGGAACTGTACCCCAGTGAGAGTCAGTGACTGTGGAACTGTACCCCAGTGAGGGTCACTGTCTGTGAAACTGTACCCCAGGGAGGGTCAGTGTCTGTGGAACTGTACCCCAGTGAGAGTCAGTGTCTGTGGAACTATACCCCAGTGAGAGTCAGTGTCTGTGGAACTGTACCCCAGTGAGAGTCAGTGTCTGTGGAACTGAACCCCAGTGAGAGTCAGTGTCTGTGGAACTGTACCCCAGTGAGAGTCAGTGTCTGTGGAACTGTACCCCAGTGAGAGTCAGTGTCTGTGGAACTGTACCCCAGTGAGAGTCAGTGTCTGTGGAACTGTACCCCAGTGAGAGACAGTGTCTGAGGAACTGTAACCCAGTGAGAGTCAGTGTCTGTGGAACTGTACCCCAGTGAGAGTCAGTGTCTGTGGAACTGTACCCCAGTGAGAGTCAGTGTCTGTGGAACTGTACCCAGTGAGAGTCAGTGTCTGTGGAACTGTACCCCAGTGAGAGTCAGTGTCTGTGGAACTGTACCCCAGTGAGAGTCAGTGTCTGTGGAACTGTACCCCAGTGAGAGTCAGTGTCTGTGGAACTGTACCCCAGTGAGAGTCAGTGTCTGTGGAACTGTACCCCAGTGAGAGTCAGTGTCTGTGGAACTGTACCCCAGTGAGAGTCAGTGTCTGTGGAACTGTACCCCAGTGAGAGTCAGTGTCTGTGGAACTGTACCCCAGTGAGAGTCAGTGTCTGTGGAACTGTACCCCAGTGAGAGTCAGTGTCTGTGGAACTGTACCCCAGTGAGAGTCAGTGTCTGTGGAACTGTACCCCAGTGAGAGTCAGTGTCTGTGGAACTGTACCCCAGTGAGAGTCAGTGTCTGTGGAACTGTACCCCAGTGAGAGTCAGTGTCTGTGGAACTGTACCCCAGTGAGAGTCAGTGTCTGTGGAACTGTACCCCAGTGAGAGTCAGTGTCTGTGGAACTGTACCCCAGTGAGAGTCAGTGTCTGTGGAACTGTACCCCAGTGAGAGTCAGTGTCTGTGGAACTGTACCCCAGTGAGAGTCAGTGTCTGTGGAACTGTACCCCAGTGAGAGTCAGTGTCTGTGGAACTGTACCCCAGTGAGAGTCAGTGTCTGTGGAACTGTACCCCAGTGAGAGTCAGTGTCTGTGGAACTGTACCCCAGTGAGAGTCAGTGTCTGTGGAACTGTACCCCAGTGAGAGTCAGTGTCTGTGGAACTGTACCCCAGTGAGAGTCAGTGTCTGTGGAACTGTACCCCAGTGAGAGTCAGTGTCTGTGGAACTGTACCCCAGTGAGAGTCAGTGTCTGTGGAACTGTACCCCAGTGAGAGTCAGTGTCTGTGGAACTGTACCCCAGTGAGAGTCAGTGTCTGTGGAACTGTACCCCAGTGAGAGTCAGTGTCTGTGGAACTGTACCCCAGTGAGAGTCAGTGTCTGTGGAACTGTACCCCAGTGAGAGTCAGTGTCTGTGGAACTGTACCCCAGTGAGAGTCAGTGTCTGTGGAACTGTACCCCAGTGAGAGTCAGTGTCTGTGGAACTGTACCCCAGTGAGAGTCAGTGTCTGTGGAACTGTACCCCAGTGAGAGTCAGTGTCTGTGGAACTGTACCCCAGTGAGAGTCAGTGTCTGTGGAACTGTACCCCAGTGAGAGTCAGTGTCTGTGGAACTGTACCCCAGTGAGAGTCAGTGTCTGTGGAACTGTACCCCAGTGAGAGTCAGTGTCTGTGGAACTGTACCCCAGTGAGAGTCAGTGTCTGTGGAACTGTACCCCAGTGAGAGTCAGTGTCTGTGGAACTGTACCCCAGTGAGAGTCAGTGTCTGTGGAACTGTACCCCAGTGAGAGTCAGTGTCTGTGGAACTGTACCCCAGTGAGAGTCAGTGTCTGTGGAACTGTACCCCAGTGAGAGTCAGTGTCTGTGGAACTGTACCCCAGTGAGAGTCAGTGTCTGTGGAACTGTACCCCAGTGAGAGTCAGTGTCTGTGGAACTGTACCCCAGTGAGAGTCAGTGTCTGTGGAACTGTACCCCAGTGAGAGTCAGTGTCTGTGGAACTGTACCCCAGTGAGAGTCAGTGTCTGTGGAACTGTACCCCAGTGAGAGTCAGTGTCTGTGGAACTGTACCCCAGTGAGAGTCAGTGTCTGTGGAACTGTACCCCAGTGAGAGTCAGTGTCTGTGGAACTGTACCCCAGTGAGAGTCAGTGTCTGTGGAACTGTACCCCAGTGAGAGTCAGTGTCTGTGGAACTGTACCCCAGTGAGAGTCAGTGTCTGTGGAACTGTACCCCAGTGAGAGTCAGTGTCTGTGGAACTGTACCCCAGTGAGAGTCAGTGTCTGTGGAACTGTACCCCAGTGAGAGTCAGTGTCTGTGGAACTGTACCCCAGTGAGAGTCAGTGTCTGTGGAACTGTACCCCAGTGAGAGTCAGTGTCTGTGGAACTGTACCCCAGTGAGAGTCAGTGTCTGTGGAACTGTACCCCAGTGAGAGTCAGTGTCTGTGGAACTGTACCCCAGTGAGAGTCAGTGTCTGTGGAACTGTACCCCAGTGAGAGTCAGTGTCTGTGGAACTGTACCCCAGTGAGAGTCAGTGTCTGTGGAACTGTACCCCAGTGAGAGTCAGTGTCTGTGGAACTGTACCCCAGTGAGAGTCAGTGTCTGTGGAACTGTACCCCAGTGAGAGTCAGTGTCTGTGGAACTGTACCCCAGTGAGAGTCAGTGTCTGTGGAACTGTACCCCAGTGAGAGTCAGTGTCTGTGGAACTGTACCCCAGTGAGAGTCAGTGTCTGTGGAACTGTACCCCAGTGAGAGTCAGTGTCTGTGGAACTGTACCCCAGTGAGAGTCAGTGTCTGTGGAACTGTACCCCAGTGAGAGTCAGTGTCTGTGGAACTGTACCCCAGTGAGAGTCAGTGTCTGTGGAACTGTACCCCAGTGAGAGTCAGTGTCTGTGGAACTGTACCCCAGTGAGAGTCAGTGTCTGTGGAACTGTACCCAGTGAGAGTCAGTGTCTGTGGAACTGTACCCCAGTGAGAGTCAGTGTCTGTGGAACTGTACCCCAGTGAGAGTCAGTGTCTGTGGAACTGTACCCCAGTGAGAGTCAGTGTCTGTGGAACTGTACCCCAGTGAGAGTCAGTGTCTGTGGAACTGTACCCCAGTGAGAGTCAGTGTCTGTGGAACTGTACCCCAGTGAGAGTCAGTGTCTGTGGAACTGTACCCCAGTGAGAGTCAGTGTCTGTGGAACTGTACCCCAGTGAGAGTCAGTGTCTGTGGAACTGTACCCAGTGAGAGTCAGTGTCTGTGGAACTGTACCCCAGTGAGAGTCAGTGTCTGTGGAACTGTACCCCAGTGAGAGTCAGTGTCTGTGGAACTGTACCCCAGTGAGAGTCAGTGTCTGTGGAACTGTACCCCAGTGAGAGTCAGTGTCTGTGGAACTGTACCCAGTGAGAGTCAGTGTCTGTGGAACTGTACCCCAGTGAGAGTCAGTGTCTGTGGAACTGTACCCCAGTGAGAGTCAGTGTCTGTGGAACTGTACCCCAGTGAGAGTCAGTGTCTGTGGAACTGTACCCCAGTGAGAGTCAGTGTCTGTGGAACTGTACCCCAGTGAGAGTCAGTGTCTGTGGAACTGTACCCCAGTGAGAGTCAGTGTCTGTGGAACTGTACCCCAGTGAGAGTCAGTGTCTGTGGAACTGTACCCCAGTGAGAGTCAGTGTCTGTGGAACTGTACCCCAGTGAGAGTCAGTGTCTGTGGAACTGTACCCCAGTGAGAGTCAGTGTCTGTGGAACTGTACCCCAGTGAGAGTCAGTGTCTGTGGAACTGTACCCCAGTGAGAGTCAGTGTCTGTGGAACTGTACCCCAGTGAGAGTCAGTGTCTGTGGAACTGTACCCCAGTGAGAGTCAGTGTCTGTGGAACTGTACCCCAGTGAGAGTCAGTGTCTGTGGAACTGTACCCCAGTGAGAGTCAGTGTCTGTGGAACTGTACCCCAGTGAGAGTCAGTGTCTGTGGAACTGTACCCCAGTGAGAGTCAGTGTCTGTGGAACTGTACCCCAGTGAGAGTCAGTGTCTGTGGAACTGTACCCCAGTGAGAGTCAGTGTCTGTGGAACTGTACCCCAGTGAGAGTCAGTGTCTGTGGAACTGTACCCCAGTGAGAGTCAGTGTCTGTGGAACTGTACCCCAGTGAGAGTCAGTGTCTGTGGAACTGTACCCCAGTGAGAGTCAGTGTCTGTGGAACTGTACCCCAGTGAGAGTCAGTGTCTGTGGAACTGTACCCCAGTGAGAGTCAGTGTCTGTGGAACTGTACCCCAGTGAGAGTCAGTGTCTGTGGAACTGTACCCCAGTGAGGGTCAGTGTCTGTGGAACTGTACCCCAGTGAGAGTCAGTGTCTGTGGAACTGTACCCCAGTGAGAGTCAGTGTCTGTGGAACTGTACCCCAGTGAGAGTCAGTGTCTGTGGAACTGTACCCCAGTGAGAGTCAGTGTCTGTGGAACTGTACCCCAGTGAGAGTCAGTGTCTGTGGAACTGTACCCCAGTGAGAGTCAGTGTCTGTGGAACTGTACCCCAGTGAGAGTCAGTGTCTGTGGAACTGTACCCCAGTGAGAGTCAGTGTCTGTGGAACTGTACCCCAGTGAGAGTCAGTGTCTGTGGAACTGTACCCCAGTGAGAGTCAGTGTCTGTGGAACTGTACCCCAGTGAGAGTCAGTGTCTGTGGAACTGTACCCAGTGAGAGTCAGTGTCTGTGGAACTGTACCCCAGTGAGAGTCAGTGTCTGTGGAACTGTACCCCAGTGAGAGTCAGTGTCTGTGGAACTGTACCCCAGTGAGAGTCAGTGTCTGTGGAACTGTACCCCAGTGAGAGTCAGTGTCTGTGGAACTGTACCCCAGTGAGAGTCAGTGTCTGTGGAACTGTACCCCAGTGAGAGGTCAGTGTCTGTGGAACTGTACCCCAGTGAGAGTCAGTGTCTGTGGAACTGTACCCCAGTGAGAGTCAGTGTCTGTGGAACTGTACCCCAGTGAGAGTCAGTGTCTGTGGAACTGTACCCCAGTGAGAGTCAGTGTCTGTGGAACTGTACCCCAGTGAGAGTCAGTGTCTGTGGAACTGTACCCCAGTGAGAGTCAGTGTCTGTGGAACTGTACCCCAGTGAGAGTCAGTGTCTGTGGAACTGTACCCCAGTGAGAGTCAGTGTCTGTGGAACTGTACCCCAGTGAGAGTCAGTGTCTGTGGAACTGTACCCCAGTGAGAGTCAGTGTCTGTGGAACTGTACCCCAGTGAGAGTCAGTGTCTGTGGAACTGTACCCCAGTGAGAGTCAGTGTCTGTGGAACTGTACCCCAGTGAGAGTCAGTGTCTGTGGAACTGTACCCCAGTGAGAGTCAGTGTCTGTGGAACTGTACCCCAGTGAGAGTCAGTGTCTGTGGAACTGTACCCCAGTGAGAGTCAGTGTCTGTGGAACTGTACCCCAGTGAGAGTCAGTGTCTGTGGAACTGTACCCCAGTGAGAGTCAGTGTCTGTGGAACTGTACCCCAGTGAGAGTCAGTGTCTGTGGAACTGTACCCCAGTGAGAGTCAGTGTCTGTGGAACTGTACCCCAGTGAGAGTCAGTGTCTGTGGAACTGTACCCCAGTGAGAGTCAGTGTCTGTGGAACTGTACCCCAGTGAGAGTCAGTGTCTGTGGAACTGTACCCCAGTGAGAGTCAGTGTCTGTGGAACTGTACCCCAGTGAGAGTCAGTGTCTGTGGAACTGTACCCCAGTGAGAGTCAGTGTCTGTGGAACTGTACCCCAGTGAGAGTCAGTGTCTGTGGAACTGTACCCCAGTGAGAGTCAGTGTCTGTGGAACTGTACCCCAGTGAGAGTCAGTGTCTGTGGAACTGTACCCCAGTGAGAGTCAGTGTCTGTGGAACTGTACCCCAGTGAGAGTCAGTGTCTGTGGAACTGTACCCCAGTGAGAGTCAGTGTCTGTGGAACTGTACCCCAGTGAGAGTCAGTGTCTGTGGAACTGTACCCCAGTGAGAGTCAGTGTCTGTGGAACTGTACCCCAGTGAGAGTCAGTGTCTGTGGAACTGTACCCCAGTGAGAGTCAGTGTCTGTGGAACTGTACCCCAGTGAGAGTCAGTGTCTGTGGAACTGTACCCCAGTGAGAGTCAGTGTCTGTGGAACTGTACCCCAGTGAGAGTCAGTGTCTGTGGAACTGTACCCCAGTGAGAGTCAGTGTCTGTGGAACTGTACCCCAGTGAGAGTCAGTGTCTGTGGAACTGTAACCCAGTGAGAGTCAGTGTCTGTGGAACTGTACCCCAGTGAGAGTCAGTGTCTGTGGAACTGTACCCCAGTGAGAGTCAGTGTCTGTGGAACTGTACCCCAGTGAGAGTCAGTGTCTGTGGAACTGTACCCCAGTGAGAGTCAGTGTCTGTGGAACTGTACCCCAGTGAGAGTCAGTGTCTGTGGAACTGTACCCCAGTGAGAGTCAGTGTCTGTGGAACTGTACCCCAGTGAGAGTCAGTGTCTGTGGAACTGTACCCCAGTGAGAGTCAGTGTCTGTGGAACTGTACCCCAGTGAGAGTCAGTGTCTGTGGAACTGTACCCCAGTGAGAGTCAGTGTCTGTGGAACTGTACCCCAGTGAGAGTCAGTGTCTGTGGAACTGTACCCCAGTGAGAGTCAGTGTCTGTGGAACTGTACCCCAGTGAGAGTCAGTGTCTGTGGAACTGTACCCCAGTGAGAGTCAGTGTCTGTGGAACTGTACCCCAGTGAGAGTCAGTGTCTGTGGAACTGTACCCCAGTGAGAGTCAGTGTCTGTGGAACTGTACCCCAGTGAGAGTCAGTGTCTGTGGAACTGTACCCCAGTGAGAGTCAGTGTCTGTGGAACTGTACCCCAGTGAGAGTCAGTGTCTGTGGAACTGTACCCCAGTGAGAGTCAGTGTCTGTGGAACTGTACCCCAGTGAGAGTCAGTGTCTGTGGAACTGTACCCCAGTGAGAGTCAGTGTCTGTGGAACTGTACCGCAGTGAGAGTCAGTGTCTGTGGAACTGTACCCCAGTGAGAGTCAGTGTCTGTGGAACTGTACCCCAGTGAGAGTCAGTGTCTGTGGAACTGTACCCCAGTGAGAGTCACTGTCTGTGGAACTGTACCCCAGTGAGAGTCAGTGTCTGTGGAACTGTACCCCAGTGAGGGTCAGTGTCTGTGGAACTGTACCCCAGTGAGAGTCAGTGTCTGTGGAACTGTACCCCAGTGAGAGTCAGTGTCTGTGGAACTGTACCCCAGTGAGAGTCAGTGTCTGTGGAACTGTACCCCAGTGAGAGTCAGTGTCTGTGGAACTGTACCCCAGTGAGAGTCAGTGTCTGTGGAACTGTACCCCAGTGAGAGTCAGTGTCTGTGGAACTGTACCCCAGTGAGAGTCAGTGTCTGTGGAACTGTACCCCAGTGAGAGTCAGTGTCTGTGGAACTGTACCCCAGTGAGAGTCAGTGTCTGTGGAACTGTACCCCAGTGAGAGTCAGTGTCTGTGGAACTGTACCCAGTGAGAGTCAGTGTCTGTGGAACTGTACCCCAGTGAGAGTCAGTGTCTGTGGAACTGTACCGCAGTGAGAGTCAGTGTCTGTGGAACTGTACCCCAGTGAGAGTCAGTGTCTGTGGAACTGTACCCCAGTGAGAGTCAGTGTCTGTGGAACTGTACCCCAGTGAGAGTCAGTGTCTGTGGAACTGTACCCCAGTGAGGGTCAGTGTCTGTGGAACTGTACCCCAGTGAGAGTCAGTGTCTGTGGAACTGTACCCCAGTGAGAGTCAGTGTCTGTGGAACTGTACCCCAGTGAGAGTCAGTGTCTGTGGAACTGTACCCCAGTGAGAGTCAGTGTCTGTGGAACTGTACCCCAGTGAGAGTCAGTGTCTGTGGAACTGTACCCCAGTGAGAGTCAGTGTCTGTGGAACTGTACCCCAGTGAGAGTCAGTGTCTGTGGAACTGTACCCAGTGAGAGTCAGTGTCTGTGGAACTGTACCCCAGTGAGAGTCAGTGTCTGTGGAACTGTACCCCAGTGAGAGACAGTGTCTGCGGAACTGTAACCCAGTGAGAGTCAGTGTCTGTGGAACTGTACCCAAGTGAGAGTCAGTGCCCGTGGAACTGTACCCCAGTGACACTCAAAGTCTGTGGAACTGTACCCCAGTGAGAGTCAGTGTCTGTGGAACTGTACCCCAGTGAGAGTCAGTGTCTGTGGAACCCGTACCCCAGTGAGAGTCAGTGTCTGTGGAACTGTACCCCAGTGAGAGTCAGTGTCTGTGGAACTGTACACCAGTGAGAGTCAGTGTCTGTGGAACTGTACCCCAGTGAGTGTCAGTGTCTGTGGAACTGTAACCCAGTGAGAGTAAGTGTCTGTGGAACTGTACCCCAGTGAGGGTCATTGTCTGTGGAACTGTACCCCATTGAGAGTCAGTGTCTGTGGAACTGTACACCAGTGAGAGTCAGTGTCTGTGGAACTGTACCCCATTGAGAGTCAGTGTCTGTGGAACTGTACCCCAGTGAGAGTCAGTGTCTGTGGAACTGTACCCCAGTGAGAGTCAGTGTCTGTGGAACTGTACCCCAGTGAGGGTCACTGTCTGTGGAACTGTACCCCAGTGAGGGTCAGTGTCTGTGGAACTGTACCCCAGTGAGTGTCAGTGTCTGTGGAACTGTACCCCAGTGAGAGTCAGTGTCTGTGGAACTGTACCCCAGTGAGAGTCAGTGTCTGTGGAACTGTACCCCAGTGAGAGTCAGTGACTGTGGAACTGTACCCCAGTGAGGGTCACTGTCTGTGAAACTGTACCCCAGGGAGGGTCAGTGTCTGTGGAACTGTACCACAGTGAGAGTCAGTGTCTGTGGAACTATACCCCAGTGAGAGTCAGTGTCTGTGGAACTGTACCCCAGTGAGAGTCAGTGTCTGTGGAACTGAACCCCAGTGAGAGTCAGTGTCTGTGGAACTATACCCCAGTGAGAGTCAGTGTCTGTGGAACTGTACCCCAGTGAGAGTCAGTGTCTGTGGAACTGTACCCCAGTGAGAGTCAGTGTCTGTGGAACTGTACCCCAGTGAGAGACAGTGTGTGAGGAACTGTAACCCAGTGAGAGTCAGTGTCTGTGGAACTGTACCCCAGTGAGAGTCAGTGTCTGTGGAACTGTACCCCAGTGAGAGTCAGTGTCTGTGGAACTGTACCGCAGCGAGAGTCAGTGCCTGTGTAACTGTCCCGCAGTGAGAGTCAGTGTCTGTGGAACTGTACCCCAGTGAGAGTCAGTGTCTGTGGAACTGTACCCCAGTGAGAGTCAGTGTCTGTGGAACTGTACCCCAGTGAGAGACACTGTCTGAGGAACTGTACCCCAGTGAGAGTCAGTGTCTGTGGAACTGTACCCCAGTGAGAGTCAGTGTCTGTGGAACTGTACCCCAGTGAGAGTCAGTGTCTGTGGAACTGTACCCCAGTGAGAGTCAGTGTCTGTGGAACTGTACTGCCAGTGAGAGTCAGTGCCTGTGGAACTGTACCCCAGTGAGAGTCAGTGTCTGTGGAACTGTACCCCAGTGAGAATCAGTGCCTGTGGAACTGTACCCCAGTGAGAGACAGTGTCTGCGGAACTGTAACCCAGTGAGAGTCAGTGTCTGTGGAACTGTACCCCAGTGAGAGTCAGTGTCTGTCGAACCTGTACCCCAGTGAGAGTCAGTGTCTGTGGAACTGTACCCCAGTGAGAGTCAGTGCCTGTGGAACTGTACCCCAGTGAGAGTCAGTGTCTGTGGAACTGTACCCCAGTGAGAGTCAGTGTCTGTGGAACTGTACCCCAGTGAGAGACAGTGTCTGAGGAACTGTACCCCAGTGAGAGTCAGTGTCTGTGGAACTGTACCCCAGTGAGAGTCAGTGTCTGTGGAACTGTACCCCAGTGAGAGTCAGTGTCTGTGGAACTGTACCCCAGTGAGAGTCAGTGTCTGTGGAACTGTACCGCAGTGAGAGTCAGTGTCTGTGGAACTGTACCCCAGTGAGAGTCAGTGTCTGTGGAACTGTACCCCAGTGAGAGACAGTGTCTGCGGAACTGTAACCCAGTGAGAGTCAGTGTCTGTGGAACTGTACCCCAGTGAGAGTCAGTGTCTGAGGAACTGTAACCCAGTGAGAGTCAGTGCCTGTGGAACTGTACCCCAGTGAGAGTCAGTGTCTGTGGAACTGTACCCCAGTGAGAGTCAGTGTCTGTGGAACTGTACCCCAGTGAGAGACAGTGTCTGAGGAACTGTAACCCAGTGAGAGTCAGTGTCTGTGGAACTGTACCCCAGTGAGAGTCAGTGTCTGTGGAATTGTACCCCAGTGAGAGTCAGTGTCTGTGGAAGTGTACCCCACTGAGAGTCAGTGTCTGAGGAACTGTACCCCAGTGAGAGACAGTGTCTGTGGAACCCATACCCCAGTGAGAGTCAGTGCCTGTGGAACTGTACCCCAGTGAGAGTCAGTGTCTGTGGAACTGTACCCCAGTGAGAGTCAGTTTCTGTGGAACTGTACCCCAGTGAGAGTCAGTGTCTGTGGAACTGTACCCCAGTGAGAGTCAGTGTCTGAGGAACTGTAACCCAGTGAGAGTCAGTGTCTGTGGAACTGTACCCCAGTGAGAGTCAGTGTCTGTGGAACTGTACCCCAGTGAGAGTCAGTGTCTGTGGAACTGTACCCAGTGAGAGTCAGTGTCTGTGGAACTGTACCCCAGTGAGAGTCAGTGTCTGTGGAACTGTACCCCAGTGAGAGTCAGTGTCTGTGGAACTGTACCCCAGTGAGAGTCAGTGTCTGTGGAACTGTACCCCAGTGAGAGACAGTGTCTGTGGAACTGTACCCCAGTGAGAGTCAGTGTCTGTGGAACTGTACCCCAGTGAGAGTCAGTGTCTGTGGAACTGTACCCCAGTGAGAGTCAGTGTCTCTGGAACTGTACCCCAGTGAGAGTCAGTGTCTGTGGAACTGTACCCCAGTGAGAGTCAGTGTCTGTGGAACTGTACCCCAGTGAGAGTCAGTGTCTGTGGAACTGTAACCCAGTGAGAGTCAGTGTCTGTGGAACTGTACCCCAGTGAGAGTCAGTGTCTGTGGAACTGTACCCCAGTGAGAGTCAGTGTCTGTGGAACTGTACCCCAGTGAGGGTCACTGTCTGTGAAACTGTACCCCAGGGAGGGTCAGTGTCTGTGGAACTGTACCCCAGTGAGAGTCTTGTCTGTGGAACTATACCCCAGTGAGAGTCAGTGTCTGTGGAACTGTACCCCAGTGAGAGTCAGTGTCTGTGGAACTGTACCCCAGTGAGAGTCAGTGTCTGTGGAACTGTACCCCAGTGAGAGTCAGTGTCTGTGGAACTGTACCGCAGTGAGAGTCAGTGTCTGTGGAACTGTACCCCAGTGAGAGTCAGTGTCTGTGGAACTGTACCCCAGTGAGAGACAGTGTCTGAGGAACTGTAACCCAGTGAGAGTCAGTGTCGGTGGAACTGTACCCCAGTGAGAGTCAGTGTCTGTGGAACTGTACCCCAGTGAGAGTCAGTGTCTGTGGAACTGTACCGCAGTGAGAGTCAGTGCCTGTGTAACTGTACCGCAGTGAGAGTCAGTGTCTGTGGAACTGTACCCCAGTGAGAGTCAGTGTCTGTGGAACTGTACCCCAGTGAGGGTCACTGTCTGTGGAACTGTACCCCAGTGAGGGTCCGTGTCTGTGGAACTGTACCCCAGTGAGGGTCAGTGTCTGTGGAACTGTACCCCAGTGAGAGTCAGTGTCTGTGGAACTGTACCCCAGTGAGAGTCAGTGTCTGTGGAACTGTACCCCAGTGAGAGTCAGTGACTGTGGAACTGTACCCCAGTGAGGGTCACTGTCTGTGAACTGTACCCCAGTGAGGGTCAGTGTCTGTGGAACTGTACCCCAGTGAGAGTCAGTGTCTGTGGAACTATACCCAGTGATAGTCAGTGTCTGTGGAACTGTACCCCAGTGAGAGTCAGTGTCTGTGGAACTGAACCCCAGTGAGAGTCAGTGTCTGTGGAACTGTACCCCAGTGAGAGTCAGTGTCTGTGGAACTGTACCCCAGTGAGAGTCAGTGTCTGTGGAACTGTACCCCAGTGAGAGTCAGTGTCTGTGGAACTGTACCCCAGTGAGAGACAGTGTCTGAGGAACTGTAACCCAGTGAGAGTCAGTGTCTGTGGAACTGTACCCCAGTGAGAGTCAGTGTCTGTGGAACTGTACCCCAGTGAGAGTCAGTGTCTGTGGAACTGTACCCCAGTGAGAGTCAGTGTCTGTGGAACTGTACCGCAGTGAGAGTCAGTGCCTGTGTAACTGTACCGCAGTGAGAGTCAGTGTCTGTGGAACTGTACCCCAGTGAGAGTCAGTGTCTGTGGAACTGTACCCCAGTGAGGGTCACTGTCTGTGGAACTGTACCCCAGTGAGGGTCCGTGTCTGTGGAACTGTACCCCAGTGAGGGTCAGTGTCTGTGGAACTGTACCCCAGTGAGAGTCAGTGTCTGTGGAACTATACCCCAGTGAGAGTCAGTGTCTGTGGAACTGTACCCCAGTGAGAGTCAGTGTCTGTGGAACTGTACCCCAGCGAAAATCACTGTCTGTGGAACTGTACCCCAGTGAGAGACAGTGTCTGAGGAACTGTACCCCAGTGAGAGTCAGTGTCTGTGGAACTGTACCCCAGTGAGAGTCAGTGTCTGTGGAACTGTACCCCAGTGAGAGTCAGTGTCTGTGGAACTGTACCCCAGTGAGAGTCAGTGTCTGTGGAACTGTACCGCAGTGAGAGTCAGTGCCTGTGGAACTGTACCCCAGTGAGAATCAGTGTCTGTGGAACTGTACCCCAGTGAGAGTCAGTGTCTGTGGAACTGTACCCCAGTGAGAGTCAGTGTCTGTGGAACTATACCCCAGTGAGGGTCAGTGTCTGTGGAACTGTACCCCAGTGAGGTTAGTGTCTGTGGAACTGGAGCCCAGTGAGAGTCAGTGTCTGTGGAACTGTATCCAGTGAGAGTCAGTGTCTGTGGAACTGTACCCCAGTGAGAGACAGTGTCTGCGGAACTGTAAGCCAGTGAGAGTCAGTGTCTGTGGAACTGTACCCCAGTGAGAGTCAGTGTCTCTGGAACTGTACCCCAGTGAGAGTCAGTGTCTGTGGAACTGTACCCCAGTGAGAGTCAGTGTCTGTGGAACTGTACCCCAGTGAGAGTCAGTGTCTGTGGAACTGTACCCCAGTGAGAGACAGTGTCTGAGGAACTGTAACCCAGTGAGAGTCAGTGCCTGTGGAACTGTACCCCAGTGAGACTCAGTGTCTGTGGAACTGTACCCCAGTGAGAGTCAGTGTCTGTGGAACTGTACCCCAGTGAGGGTCACTGTCTGTGGAACTGTACCCCAGTGAGGGTCAGTGTCTGTGGAACTGTACCCCAGTGAGGGACATTGTCTGTGGAACTGTACCTCAGTGAGAGTCAGTGTCTGTGGAACTATACACCAGTGAGAGTCAGTGTCTGTGGAACAGTACCCCAGTGAGAGTCAGTGTCTGTGGAACTGAACCCCAGTGAGAGTCAGTGTCTGTGGAACTGTACCCCAGTGAGAGTCAGTGTCTGTGGAACTGTACCCCAGTGAGAGTCAGTGTCTGTGGAACTGTACCCCAGTGAGTCAGTGTCTGTGGAACTGTACCCCAGTGACAGTCAGTGTCTGAGGAACTGTAACCCAGTGAGAGTCAGTGTCTCTGGAACTGTACCCCAGTGAGAGTCAGTGTCTGTGGAACTGTACCCCAGTGAGAGTCAGTGTCTGTGGAACTGTACCGCAGTGAGAGTCAGTGCCTGTGGCACTGTACCCCAGTGAGAGTCAGTGTCTGTGGAACTGTACCCCAGTGAGAGTCAGTGTCTGTGGAACTGTACCCCAGTGAGGGTCACTGTCTGTGGAACTGTACCCCAGTGAGGGTCAGTGTCTGTGGAACTGTACCCCAGTGAGGGTCAGTGTCTGTGGAACTGTACCTCAGTGAGAGTCAGTGTCTGTGGAACTATACCCCAGTGAGAGTCAGTGTCTGTGGAACTGTACCCCAGTGAGAGTCAGTGTCTATGGAACTGTACCCCAGTGAGAGTCAGTGTCTGTGGAACTGTACCCCAGTGAGAGTCAGTGTCTGTGGAACTGTACTGCAGTGACAGTCAGTGCCTGTGGAACTGTACCCCAGTGAGAGTCAGTGTCTGTGGAACTGTACCCTAGTGAGAGTCAGTGTCTGTGGAACTGTACCCCAGTGAGAGACAGTGTCTGAGGAACTGTAACCCAGTGAGAGTCAGTGTCTGTGGAACTGTACCCCAGTGAGAGTCAGTGTCTGTGGAACTGTACCCCAGTGAGAGTCAGTGTCTGTGGAACTGTACCCCAGTGAGAGACAGTGTCTGAGGAACTGTAACCCAGTGAGTGTCAGTGTCTGTGGAACTGTACCCCAGTGAGAGTCAGTGTCTGTGGAACTGTACCCCAGTGAGAGTCAGTGTCCGTGGAACTGTACCCCAGTGAGAGTCAGTGTCTGAGGAACTGTACCCCAGTGAGAGACAGTGTCTGTGGAACCCATACCCAAGTGAGAGTCAGTGCCTGTGGAAATGTACCCCAGTGAGAGTCAGTGTCTGTGGAACTGTACCCCAGTGAGAGTCAGTGTCTGTGGAACTGTACCCCAGTGAGAGTCAGTGTCTGTGGAACTGTACCCCAGTGACAGTCAGTGTCTGAGGAACTGTAACCCAGTGAGAGTCAGTGTCTCTGGAACTGTACCCCAGTGAGAGTCAGTGTCTGTGGAACTGTATCCAGTGAGAGTCAGTGTCTGTGGAACTGTACCGCAGTGAGAGTCAGTGCCTGTGGAACTGTACCCCAGTGAGAGTCAGTGTCTGTGGAACTGTACCCCAGTGAGAGTCAGTGTCTGTGGAACTGTACACCAGTGAGGGTCACAGTCTGTGGAACTGTACCCCAGTGAGGGTCAGTGTCTGTGGAACTGTACCCCAGTGAGGGTCAGTGTCTGTGGAACTGTACCTCAGTGAGAGTCAGTGTCTGTGGAACTTTTCCCCCAGTGAGAGTCAGTGTCTGTGGAACTGTACCCCAGTGAGAGTCAGTGTCTATGGAACTGTACCCCAGTGAGAGTCAGTGTCTGTGGAACTGTACCCCAGTGAAAGTCAGTGTCTGTGGAACTGTACCCCAGTGAGAGACAGTGTCTGAGGAACTGTACCCAAGTGAGAGTCAGTGTCTGTGGAACTGTACCCCAGTGAGAGTCAGTGTCTGTGGAACTGTACCCCAGTGAGAGTCAGTGTCTGTGGAACTGTACCCCAGTGAGAGTCAGTGTCTGTGGAACTGTACTGCAGTGACAGTCAGTGCCTGTGGAACTGTACCCCAGTGAGAATCAGTGTCTGTGGAACTGTACCCCAGTGAGAGACAGTGTCTGCGGAACTGTAACCCAGTGAGAATCAGTGTCTGTGGAACTGTACCCCAGTGAGAGTCAGTGTCTGTGGAACTGTACCCCAGTGAGAGTCAGTGTCTGTGGAACTGTACCCCAGTGAGAGTCAGTGTCTGTCGAACCCATACCCCAGCGAGAGTCAGTGTCTGTGGAACTGTACCCCAGTGAGAGTCAGTGTCTGTGGAACTGTACCCCAGTGAGAGTCAGTGTCTGTGGAACTGTACCCCAGTGAGAGTCAGTGTCTGTGGAACTGTACCCCAGTGAGAGTCAGTGTCTGTGGAACTGTACCCCAGTGAGAGTCAGTGTCTGAGGAACGGTAACCCAGTGAGAGTCAGTGTCTGTGGAACTGTACCCCAGTGAAAGTCAGTGTCTGTGGAACTGTACCGCAGTGAGAGTCAGTGCCTGTGGAACTGTACCCCAGTGAGAGTCAGTGTCTGTGGAACTGTACCCCAGTGTGAGTCAGTGTCTGTGGAACTGTACCCCAGTGAAGGTCACTGTCTGTGGAACTGTACCCCAGTGAGACTCAGTGTCTGTGGAACTGAACCCCAGTGAGAGTCAGTGTCTGTGGAACTGTACCGCAGTGACAGTCAGTGCCTGTGGAACTGTACCCCAGTGAAAGTCACTGTCTGTGGAACTGTACCCCAGTGAGAGACAGTGTCTGAGGAAATGTACCCCAGTGAGAGTCAGTGTCTGTGGAACTGTACCCCAGTGAGAGTCAGTGTCTGTGGAACTGTACCCCAGTGAGAGTCAGTGTCTGTGGAACTGTACCCCAGTGAGAGTCAGTGTCTGTGGAACTGTACCGCAGTGACAGTCAGTGCCTGTGGAACTGTACCCCAGTGAGAGTCAGTCTCTGTGGAACTGTACCCCAGTGAGAATCAGTGTCTGTGGAACTGTACCCCAGTGAGAGACAGTGTCTGCGGAACTGTAACCCAGTGAGAGTCAGTGTCTGTGGAACTGTACCCCAGTGAGAGTCAGTGTCTGTGGAACTGTACCCCAGTGAGAGTCAGTGTCTGTGGAACTGTACCCCAGTGAGAGTCAGTGTCTGTCGAACACATACCCCAGTGAGAGTCAGTGCCTGTGGAACTGTACCCCAGTGAGAGTCAGTGTCTGTGGAACTGTACCCTAGTGAGAGTCAATGTCTGTGGAACTGTACCCCAGTGAGAGACAGTGTCTGAGGAACTGTAACCCAGTGAGAGTCAGTGTCTGTGGAACTGTACCCCAGTGAGAGTCAGTGTCTGTGGAACTGTACCCCAGTGAGAGTCAGTGTCTGTGGAACTGTACCCCAGTGAGAGACAGTGTCTGAGGAACTGTAACCCAGTGAGAGTCAGTGTCTGTGGAACTGTACCCCAGTGAGAGTCAGTGTCTGTGGAACTGTACCCCAGTGAGAGTCAGTGTCTGTGGAACTGTACCCCAGTGAGAGTCAGTGTCTGAGGAACTGTACCCCAGTGAGAGACAGTGTCTGTGGAACCCATACCCCAGTGAGTGTCAGTGCCTGTGGAACTGTACCCCAGTGAGAGTCAGTGTCTGTGGAACTGTACCCCAGTGAGTGTCAGTGTCTGTGGAACTGTACCCCAGTGAGAGTCAGTGTCTGTGGAACTGTACCCCAGTGAGAGTCAGTGTCTGTGGAGCTGTACCCCAGTGAGAGTCATTGTCTGTGGAAATGTACCCCAGTGAGAGTCAGTGCCTGTGGAACTGTACCCCAGTGAAAGTCAGTGTCTGTGGAACTATACCCCAGTGAGAGTCAGTGTCTGTGGAACTGTACCCCAGTGAGAGTCAGTGTCTGTGGAACTGTACCCCAGTGAGAGTCAGTGTCTGTGGAACTGTACCCCAGTGAGAGTCAGTGTCTGTCGAACACATACCCCAGTGAGAGTCAGTGTCTGTGGAACTGTACCCCAGTGAGAGTCAGTGTCTGTGGAACTGTACCCTAGTGAGAGTCAATGTCTGTGGAACTGTACCCCAGTGAGAGACAGTGTCTGAGGAACTGTAACCCAGTGAGAGTCAGTGTCTGTGGAACTGTACCCCAGTGAGAGTCAGTGTCTGTGGAACTGTACCCCAGTGAGAGTCAGTGTCTGTGGAACTGTACCCCAGTGAGAGACAGTGTCTGAGGAACTGTAACCCAGTGAGAGTCAGTGTCTGTGGAACTGTACCCCAGTGAGAGTCAGTCTCTGTGGAACTGTACCCCAGTGAGAGTCAGTGTCTGTGGAACTGTACCCCAGTGAGAGTCAGTGTCTGAGGAACTGTACCCCAGTGAGAGACAGTGTCTGTGGAACCCATACCCCAGTGAGTGTCAGTGCCTGTGGAACTGTACCCCAGTGAGAGTCAGTGTCTGTGGAACTGTACCCCAGTGAGTGTCAGTGTCTGTGGAACTGTACCCCAGTGAGAGTCAGTGTCTGTGGAACTGTACCCCAGTGAGAGTCAGTGTCTGTGGAGCTGTACCCCAGTGAGAGTCATTGTCTGTGGAAATGTACCCCAGTGAGAGTCAGTGCCTGTGGAACTGTACCCCAGTGAAAGTCAGTGTCTGTGGAACTATACCCCAGTGAGAGTCAGTGTCTGTGGAACTGTTCCCCAGTGAGAGTCAGTGTCTGTGGAAATGTACCCCAGTGAGGGTCAGTGTCTCTGGAACTGTACCCCAGTGAGAGTCAGTGTCTGTGGAACTGTACCCCAGTGACAGTCAGTGTCTGTGGAAGTGTACCCCAGTGAGAGTCAGTGTCTGTGGAACTGTATCACAGTGAGAGTCAGTGTCTGTGGAACTGTACCCCAGTGAGAGTCAGTGTCTGTGGAACCATACCCCAGTGAGAGTCAGTGTCTGTGGAACTGTACCCCAGTGAGAGTCAGTGTGTGTGGAACTGTTCCCCAGTGAGAGTCAGTGTCTGTGGAACTGTACCCCAGTGAGAGTCAGTGTCTGTGGAACTGTACCCCAGTGAGAGTCAGTGACTGTGGAACTGTACCCCAGTGAGAGTCAGTTTCTGTGGAACTGTACCCCAGTGAGAATCATTGTCTGTGGAACTGTACCCCAGTGAGAGTCAGTGACTGTGGAACTGTACCCCAGTGAGAGTCAGTGTCTGTGGAACTGTACCCCAGTGAGAATCAGTGTCTGTGGAACTGTACCCCAGTGAGAGTCAGTGTCTGTGGAACTGTTCCCCAGTGAGAGGCAGTGTCTGTGGAACTGTACCCCAGTGAGAGTCAGTGTCTGAGGAACTGTACCCCAGTGAGAGTCAGTGTCTGTGGAACCCATACCCCAGTGAGAGTCAGTGCCTGTGGAACTGTACTCCAGTGAGAGTCAGTGTCTGTGGAACTGTACCCCAGTGAGAGTCAGTCTCTGTGGAACTGTACCCCAGTGAGAGTCAGTGTCTGTGGAGCTGTACCCCAGTGAGAGTCAGTGTCTGTGGAATTGTACCCCAGTGAGAGTCAGTGCCTGTGGAACTGTACCCCAGTGAAAGTCAGTGTCTGAGGAACTGTACCCCAGTGAGAGTCAGTGTCTGTGGAACTGTTCCCCAGTGAGAGTCAGTGTCTGTGGAACTGTACCCCAGTGAGAGTCAGTGTCTGTGGAACTGTACTGCAGTGACAGTCAGTGCCTGTGGAACTGTACCCCAGTGAGAATCAGTGTCTGTGGAACTGTACCCCAGTGAGAGTCAGTGTCTGTGGAGCTGTACCACAGTGAGAGACAGTGTCTGCGGAACTGTAACCCAGTGAGAATCAGTGTCTGTGGAACTGTACCCCAGTGAGAGTCAGTGTCTGTGGAACAGTACCCCAGTGAGAGTCAGTGTCTGTGGAACTGTACCCCAGTGAGAGTCAGTGTCTGTCGAACCCATACCCCAGTGAGAGTCAGTGTCTGTGGAACTGTACCCTAGTGAGAGTCAATGTCTGTGGAACTGTACCCCAGTGAGAGACAGTGTCTGAGGAACTGTAACCCAGTGAGAGTCAGTGTCTGTGGAACTGTACCCCAGTGAGAGTCAGTGTCTGAGGAACTGTACCCCAGTGAGAGACAGTGTCTGAGGAACTGTACCCCAGTGAGAGACAGTGTCCGCGGAACTGTAACCCAGTGAGAATCAGTGTCTGTGGAACTGTACCCCAGTGAGAGTCAGTGTCTGTGGAACAGTACCCCAGTGAGAGTCAGTGTCTGTGGAACTGTACCCCAGTGAGAGTCAGTGTCTGT
>JASTWF010000239.1:609094-673523 GCA_030390025.1 Squalus acanthias
GTTCTGTTGGGTATTTACTGAGTTGTCTGGTTCTGTTGGGTATTTATTGAGTTGTCTGGTTCTGTTGGGTGTTTACTGAGTTGTCTGGTTCTGTTGGGTATTTATTGAGTTGTCTGGTTCTGTTGGGTATTTACTGAGTTGTCTGGTTCTGTTGGGTATTTATTGAGTTGTCTGGTTCTGTTGGGTATTTATTGAGTTGTCTGGTTCTGTTGGGTATTTACTGAGTTGTCTGGTTCTGTTGGGTATTTACTGAGTTGTCTGGTTCTGTTGGGTATTTACTGAGTTGTCTGGTTCTGTTGGGTATTTACTGAGTTGTCTGGTTCTGTTGGGTATTTACTGAGTTGTCTGGTTCTGTTGGGTGTTTACTGAGTTGTCTGGTTCTGTTGGGTATTTACTGAGTTGTCTGGTTCTGTTGGGTATTTACTGAGTTGTCTGGTTCTGTTGGGATTACTGAGTTGTCTGGTTCTGTTGGGTATTTATTGAGTTGTCTGGTTCTGTTGCGGTATTTACTGAGTTGTCTGGTTCTGTTGGGTATTTATGAGTTGTCTGGTTCAGTTGGGTATTACTGAGTTGTCTGGTTCTGTTGGGTATTTACTGAGTTGTCTGGTTCTGTTGAGTATTACTGAGTTGTCTGGTTCTGTTGGGTATTTATGAGTTGTCTGGTTCTGTTGAGGTTTATATGAGTTGTCTGGTTCTGTTGGGTATTTACTGAGTTGTCTGGTTCTGTTGGGTATTTATGAGTGTCTGGTTCTGTTGGGTATTTACTGAGTGTCTGGTTTGTTGGGTATTTATTGAGTTGTCTGGTTCTGTTGGGTATTTACTGAGTTGTCTGGTTCTGTTGGGTATTTACTGAGTTGTCTGGTTCTGTTGGGTATTTATTGAGTTGTCTGGTTCTGTTGGGTATTTTACTGAGTTGTCTGGTTTGCTCCCTTCTCTGGGGTATTTACTGAGTTGTCTGGTTCTGTTGGGAGTTATTGAGTTGTCTGGTTCTGTTGGGTATTTACTGAGTTGTCTTGGTTCTGTTGGGTATTTACTGAGTTGTCTGGTTCTGTTGGGTCATTTATGAGTTGTCTGGTTCTGTTGAGGTATTTACTGAGTTGTCTGGTTCTGTTGAGGTTAATTGAGTTGTATGTCCCTGTTGGGTGTTTACTGAGTTGTCTGGGTTCTGTTTGGGTGTTTACTGAGTTGTCTGTTATGTTGGGTATTTATTGATTTGTCTGGTTCTGTTGAGTATTTACTGAGTTGTCTGGTTCTGTTGGTGTATTTACTGAGTTGTCTTGTTCCTGTGAGTATTTTTAATGAGTTGTCTGGTTCTGTGGGATCTTTACTGAGTTGTCTGATTTCTGTTGAGTATTTATGAGTTGTCTGGTTCTGTTGATGTATTACTGAGATGTCGAAGTTTACTGGTCTGGGTCTGTTAAGTACTGAGTGTCTGGTTCTGTTGGGTATTTACTGAGTTGGTCTGGTTCTGTGGAGTAATTTACTGAGTTGTTGGTCCTGCTGGGTATTTTATTGAGTTGTCTGAGTTCTGTTTGGGTATTACTGAGTTGTCTGGTTCTGTTGAGTATTATTGAGTTGTCTGGTTCTGTTGAGTGTATTGACTGAGTTTGGTCTGGTTCTGTTGTGGTCTGTTTATTGAGTACTGAGTCATGGTTGCTGTTGAGTATTTATCTGAGTTGTCTTTTTCTGTTGGTATTTATTGGAGTTAGTCTGGTTCCTGTTGGGTATTTACTGAGTTGTCTGGTTCTGTTGGGTATTTACTGAGTTGTCTGGTTCTGTTGGGTTTTATGAGTTGTCTGGTTCTGTGGGGTATTTATGAGTTGTCTGGTTCTGTTGGGTGTTTATGAGTTGTCTTGGTTTCTGTTGGGTATTTATTGAGTTTGTCGGTTCTGTTGGGTATTTATTGAGTTGTTGCTTCTGTTGAGTAATTTATTGAGGTTGTCTGGTTCTGATT
Source organism: Squalus acanthias (assembly GCA_030390025.1). Classification (NCBI taxonomy): domain Eukaryota; kingdom Metazoa; phylum Chordata; class Chondrichthyes; order Squaliformes; family Squalidae; genus Squalus; species Squalus acanthias. The sequence continues at coordinate 611,049 of JASTWF010000239.1, forward strand.
GGGTGTTACTTGAGTTGTCTGGTTCTGTTGTAGTATTTATTGAGTTTCTGGTTCTGTTGGGTGTTTATTGAGTTGTTCTGGTTCTGTTGGGTATTTACTTGAGTGTCCTGGTCTGTGAGTATTTACTTGAGTTGTCTGGTTCTGTTGGTTATTTATTGAGTTGTCTGGTTCTGTTGAGTAATTTACTTGAGGTGGTCTGGTTCTGTTGGGTATTTACTTGAGTTGTCTGGTTCTGTTGAGGTATGTATTGAGTTGTCTGGTCTGTTGGGTATTTACTGAGTTGTCCTGGTTCTGTTGGGTTTTTACTTGAGTTGTCTGGTTCTGTTGGGTATTTACTGAGTTGTCTGTTCTGTTGGGTATTTACTGAGTTGTCTGGGTTCTGTTGAGTATTTACTGAGTGTTGTCTGGTACGTTCTTGTTGGGTATTTACTGAGTTGTCTGGTTTGTTGAGTGTTTATTGAGTTGTCTGGTTCTGTTTGGGTATTTACTGAGTTGTCTGGTTCTGTTGGGTATTTATTGAGTTGTCTGGTTCTGTTGGGTATTTATTGAGTTGTCTGGTTCTGTTGGGTATTTATTGAGTTGTCTGGTTCTGTTGGGTATTTATTGAGTTGTCTGGTTCTGTTGGGTATTTATTGAGTTGTCTGGTTCTGTTGGGTATTTATTGAGTTGTCTGGTTCTGTTGGGTATTTACTGAGTTGTCTGGTTCTGTTGGGTGTTTATTGAGTTGTCTGGTTCTGTTGGGTATTTATTGAGTTGTCTGGTTCTGTTGGGTATTTATTGAGTTGTCTGGTTCTGTTGGGTATTTATTGAGTTGTCTGGTTCTGTTGGGTATTTACTGAGTTGTCTGGTTCTGTTGGGTATTTATTGAGTTGTCTGGTTCTGTTGGGTATTTACTGAGTTGTCTGGTTCTGTTGGGTATTTACTGAGTTGTCTGGTTCTGTTGGGTATTTACTGAGTTGTCTGGTTCTGTTGGGTATTTACTGAGTTGTCTGGTTCTGTTGGGTATTTACTGAGTTGTCTGGTTCTGTTGGGTATTTACTGAGTTGTCTGGTTCTGTTGGGTATTTACTGAGTTGTCTGGTTCTGTTGGGTGTTTATTGAGTTGTCTGGTTCTGTTGGGTATTTACTGAGTTGTCTGGTTCTGTTGGGTGTTTACTGAGTTGTCTGGTTCTGTTGGGTATTTACTGAGTTGTCTGGTTCTGTTGGGTATTTATTGAGTTGTCTGGTTCTGTTGGGTATTTACTGAGTTGTCTGGTTCTGTTGGGTATTTACTGAGTTGTCTGGTTCTGTTGGGTATTTATTGAGTTGTCTGGTTCTGTTGGGTATTTACTGAGTTGTCTGGTTCTGTTGGGTATTTATTGAGTTGTCTGGTTCTGTTGGGTATTTATTGAGTTGTCTGGTTCTGTTGGGTATTTATTGAGTTGTCTGGTTCTGTTGGGTATTTACTGAGTTGTCTGGTTCTGTTGGGTATTTACTGAGTTGTCTGGTTCTGTTGGGTATTTATTGAGTTGTCTGGTTCTGTTGGTGTATTTACTGAGTTGTCTGGTTCTGTTGGGTGTTTACTGAGTTGTCTGGTTCTGTTGGGTATTTATTGAGTTGTCTGGTTCTGTTGGGTATTTATTGAGTTGTCTGGTTCTGTTGGGTATTTACTGAGTTGTCTGGTTCTGTTGGGTATTTATTGAGTTGTCTGGTTCTGTTGGGTATTTATTGAGTTGTCTGGTTCTGTTGGGTTTACTGAGTTGTCTGGTTCTGTTGGGTTTTATTGAGTGTTGTCTGGTTCTGTTGGGTATTTATGAGTTGTCTGGTTCTGTTGGGTATTTACTGAGTTGTCTGGTTCTGTTGGGTATTTATTGAGTTGTCTGGTTCTGTTGGGTATTTATTGAGTTGTCTGGTTCTGTTGGGTATTTACTGAGTTGTCTGGTTCTGTTGGGTGTTTATTGAGTTGTCTGGTTTGTTGGGTATTTATTGAGTTTGTCTGGTTCTGTTGGGTATTTATTGAGTTGTCTGGTTCTGTTGGGTGTTTATTGAGTTGTCTGGTTCTGTTGGGTATTTACTGAGTTGTCTGGTTCTGTTGGGTATTTACTGAGTTGTCTGGTTCTGTTGGGTATTTACTGAGTTGTCTGGTTCTGTTGGGTATTTACTGAGTTGTCTGGTTCTGTTGGGTATTTATTGAGTTGTCTGGTTCTGTTGGGTATTTACTGAGTTGTCTGGTTCTGTTGGGTATTTACTGAGTTGTCTGGTTCTGTTGGGTATTTACTGAGTTGTCTGGTTCTGTTGGGTATTTACTGAGTTGTCTGGTTCTGTTGGGTATTTATTGAGTTGTCTGGTTCTGTTGGGTATTTATTGAGTTGTCTGGTTCTGTTGGGTATTTACTGAGTTGTCTGGTTCTGTTGGGTATTTACTGAGTTGTCTGGTTCTGTTGGGTATTTATTGAGTTGTCTGGTTCTGTTGGGTATTTACTGAGTTGTCTGGTTCTGTTGGGTATTTATTGAGTTGTCTGGTTCTGTTGGGTGTTTATTGAGTTGTCTGGTTCTGTTGGGTATTTACTGAGTTGTCTGGTTCTGTTGGGTGTTTACTGAGTTGTCTGGTTCTGTTGGGTATTTATTGAGTTGTCTGGTTCTGTTGGGTATTTACTGAGTTGTCTGGTTCTGTTGGTATTTATGAGTTGTCTGGTTTGTTGGGTATTTACTGAGTTGTCTGGTTCTGTTGGGTATTTACTGAGTTGTCTGGTTCTGTTGGGTATTTATTGAGTTGTCTGGTTCTGTTGGGTATTTATTGAGTTGTCTGGTTCTGTTGGGATTTACTGAGTTGTCTGGTTCTGTTGGGTATTTATTGAGTTGTCTGGTTCTGTTGGGTATTTATTGAGTTGTCTGGTTCTGTTGGGTATTTACTGAGTTGTCTGGTTCTGTTGGGTGTTTATTGAGTTGTCTGGTTCTGTTGGTATTTATTGAGTTGTCTGGTTCTGTTGGTTTTACTGAGTTGTCTGGTTCTGTTGGTATTTACTGAGTTGTCTGGTTCTGTTGGGTATTTACTGAGTTGTCTGGTTCTGTTGGGTGTTTACTGAGTTGTCTGGTTCTGTTGGGTGTTTACTGAGTTGTCTGGTTCTGTTGGGTGTTTATTGAGTTGTCTGGTTCTGTTGGGTATTTACTGAGTTGTCTGGTTCTGTTGGGTATTTACTGAGTTGTCTGGTTCTGTTGGGTCTTTATTGAGTTGTCTGGTTCTGTTGGGTATTTATTGAGTTGTCTGGTTCTGTTGGGTTTTATGTGAGTTGTCTGGTTCTGTTTGGGTATTTATTGAGTTGTCTGGTTCTGTTGGGTATTTCCTGGTTGTCTGGTTCTGTTGGGTATTTATTGAGTTGTCTGGTTCTGTTGGGTTTTATTGAGTTGTCTGGTTCTGTTGAGTGTTTAATGAGTTGTCTGGATTCTGTTGAGTATTTACTGAGTTGTCTGGTTCTGTTGGGTATTTACTGAGTTGTCTGGTCTGTTGGGTATTTTACTGAGTTGTCTGGTTCTGTTGGTGTATTTATTGAGTTGTCTGGTTCTGTTGGGTATTTATCTGAGTTGTCTGGTTCTGTTGAGTATTTACTGAGTTGTCTGGTTCTGTTGAGTATTTACTGAGTTGTCTGGTTCTGTTGGGTATTTATTGAGTTGTCTGGTTCTGTGGGTATTTACTGAGTTGTCTGGTTCTGTTGGGTATTTACTGAGAGTTGTCTGGTTCTGTTGGTGTTTATTGAGTTGTCTGGTTCTGTTGGGTATTTACTGAGTTGTCTGGTTCTGTTGGGTATTTACTGAGTTGTCTGGTTCTGTTGGGTATTTACTGAGTTGTCTGGTTCTGTTGGGTATTTACTGAGTTGTCTGGTTCTGTTGAGTGTTTATTGAGTTGTCTGGTTCTGTTGGGTATTTACTGAGTTGTCTGGTTCTGTTGGGTATTTATTGAGTTGTCTGGTTCTGTTGGGTATTTACTGAGTTGTCTGGTTCTGTTGGGTATTTACTGAGTTGTCTGGTTCTGTTGGGTATTTACTGAGTTGTCTGGTTCTGTTGGGTATTTACTGAGTTGTCTGGTTCTGTTGGGTATTTACTGAGTTGTCTGGTTCTGTTGGGTATTTATTGAGTTGTCTGGTTCTGTTGGGTATTTACTGAGTTGTCTGGTTCTGTTGGGTATTTATTGAGTTGTCTGGTTCTGTTGGGTATTTATTGAGTTGTCTGGTTCTGTTGGGTATTTATTGAGTTGTCTGGTTCTGTTGGGTATTTATTGAGTTGTCTGGTTCTGTTGGGTGTTTACTGAGTTGTCTGGTTCTGTTGGGTATTTACTGAGTTGTCTGGTTCTGTTGGGTATTTATTGAGTTGTCTGGTTCTGTTGGGTATTTACTGAGTTGTCTGGTTCTGTTGGGTGTTTACTGAGTTGTCTGGTTCTGTTGGGTATTTATTGAGTTGTCTGGTTCTGTTGGGTGTTTACTGAGTTGTCTGGTTCTGTTGGGTATTTATGAGTTGTCTGGTTCTGTTGGGTATTTACTGAGTTGTCTGGTTCTGTTGGGTATTTACTGAGTTGTCTGGTTCTGTTGGGTATTTACTGAGTTGTCTGGTTCTGTTGGGTATTTACTGAGTTGTCTGGTTCTGTTGGGTATTTACTGAGTTGTCTGGTTCTGTTGGGTATTTACTGAGTTGTCTGGTTCTGTTGGGTGTTTATTGAGTTGTCTGGTTCTGTTGGGTATTTATTGAGTTGTCTGGTTCTGTTGGGTATTTATTGAGTTGTCTGGTTCTGTTGGGTATTTACTGAGTTGTCTGGTTCTGTTGGGTATTTACTGAGTTGTCTGGTTCTGTTGAGTTTTTATTGAGTTGTCTGGTTCTGTTGGGTATTTACTGAGTTGTCTGGTTCTGTTGGGTATTTATTGAGTTGTCTGGTTCTGTTGGGTATTTATTGAGTTGTCTGGTTCTGTTGGGTATTTACTGAGTTGTCTGGTTCTGTTGGGTATTTACTGAGTTGTCTGGTTCTGTTGGGTATTTAATGAGTTGTCTGGTTCTGTTGGTATTTATTGAGTTGTCTGGTTCTGTTGAGTATTTATTGAGTTGTCTGGTTCTGTTGGGTATTTACTGAGTTGTCTGGTTCTGTTGGGTATTTACTGAGTTGTCTGGTTCTGTTGAGTATTTATTGAGTTGTCTGGTTCTGTTGGGTATTTACTGAGTTGTCTGGTTCTGTTGGGTATTTACTGAGTTGTCTGGTTCTGTTGGGTATTTACTGAGTTGTCTGGTTCTGTTGGGTATTTATTGAGTTGTCTGGTTCTGTTGGGTATTTATTGAGTTGTCTGGTTCTGTTGGGTATTTACTGAGTTGTCTGGTTCTGTTGAGTATTTATTGAGTTGTCTGGTTCTGTTGGGTATTTACTGAGTTGTCTGGTTCTGTTGGGTATTTATTGAGTTGTCTGGTTCTGTTGGGTATTTATTGAGTTGTCTGGTTCTGTTGGGTATTTATTGAGTTGTCTGGTTCTGTTGGGTATTTATGAGTTGTCTGGTTCTGTTGGGTATTTACTGAGTTGTCTGGTTCTGTTGGGTATTTACTTGAGTTGTCTGGTTCTGTTGGGTATTTACTGAGTTGTCTGGTTCTGTTGGGTATTTACTGAGTTGTCTGGTTCTGTTGGGTATTTATTGAGTTGTCTGGTTCTGTTGGGTATTTACTGAGTTGTCTGGTTCTGTTGGGTATTTATTGAGTTGTCTGGTTCTGTTGGGTATTTACTGAGTTGTCTGGTTCTGTTGGGTATTTATTGAGTTGTCTGGTTCTGTTGGGTATTTATTGAGTTGTCTGGTTCTGTTGGGTATTTACTGAGTTGTCTGGTTCTGGGTTTACTGTGTCTGGTTCTGTTGGGTATTGAGTTGTCTGGTTCTGTTGGTATTTACTGAGTTGTCTGGTTCTGTTGGGTATTTACTGAGTTGTCTGGTTCTGTTGGTGTTTACTGAGTTGTCTGGTTCTGTTGGGTATTTACTGAGTTGTCTGGTTCTGTTGGGTATTTACTGAGTTGTCTGGTTCTGTTGGGTATTTATTGAGTTGTCTGGTTCTGTTGGGTATTTATTGAGTTGTCTGGTTCTGTTGGGTATTTATTGAGTTGTCTGGTTCTGTTGAGTATTTACTGAGTTGTCTGGTTCTGTTGGGTATTTACTGAGTTGTCTGGTTCTGTTGAGTGTTTATTGAGTTGTCTGGTTCTGTTGGGTATTTATTGAGTTGTCTGGTTCTGTTGGGTATTTACTGAGTTGTCTGGTTCTGTTGGGTATTTATTGAGTTGTCTGGTTCTGTTGGGTGTTTATTGAGTTGTCTGGTTCTGTTGGGTATTTACTGAGTTGTCTGGTTCTGTTGGGTATTTATTGAGTTGTCTGGTTCTGTTGGGTATTTATTGAGTTGTCTGGTTCTGTTGGGTATTTATTGAGTTGTCTGGTTCTGTTGGGTGTTTATTGAGTTGTCTGGTTCTGTTGGGTATTTATTGAGTTGTCTGGTTCTGTTGGGTATTTATTGAGTTGTCTGGTTCTGTTGGGTATTTACTGAGTTGTCTGGTTCTGTTGGGTATTTACTGAGTTGTCTGGTTCTGTTGGGTATTTATTGAGTTGTCTGGTTCTGTTGGGTATTTACTGAGTTGTCTGGTTCTGTTGGGTATTTACTGAGTTGTCTGGTTCTGTTGGGTATTTATTGAGTTGTCTGGTTCTGTTGGGTATTTACTGAGTTGTCTGGTTCTGTTGGTATTTACTGAGTTGTCTGGTTCTGTTGGTATTTATTGAGTTGTCTGGTTCTGTTGGGTATTTACTGAGTTGTCTGGTTCTGTTGGGTATTTACTGAGTTGTCTGGTTCTGTTGGGTATTTATTGAGTTGTCTGGTTCTGTTGGGTATTTATTGAGTTGTCTGGTTCTGTTGGGTATTTACTGAGTTGTCTGGTTCTGTTGGGTATTTATTGAGTTGTCTGGTTCTGTTGGGTATTTATTGAGTTGTCTGGTTCTGTTGGGTATTTATTGAGTTGTCTGGTTCTGTTGGGTATTTACTGAGTTGTCTGGTTCTGTTGGGGTTTTACTGAGTTGTCTGGTTCTGTTGGGTATTTATTGAGTGTCTGGTTCTGTTGGGTATTATTGAGTTTTCTGGTTCTTGTTCTGGGAGTTTATTGAGTTGTCTGGTTCTGTGGTATTTACTGAGTTGTCTGGTTCTGTTGGGTATTTACTGAGTTGTCTGGTCTGTTGGGTATTTATTGAGTTGTCTGGTTCTGTTGGGTATTTACTGAGTTGTCTGGTTCTGTTGGGTATTTACTGAGTTGTCTGGTTCTGTTGGGTTTTATTGAGTTGTCTGGTTCTGTTGGGTATTTATTGAGTGTCTGGTTCTGTTGGGTATTACTTGAGTTTCTGGTTCTGTTGGGTATTTATTGAGTTGTCTGGTTCTGTTGGGTATTTACTGAGTTGTCTGGTCTGTTGGGTATTTATTGAGTTGTCTGGTTCTGTTGGGTATTTACTGAGTTGTCTGGTTCTGTTGGGTATTTACTGAGTTGTCTGGTTCTGTTGGGTATTTACTGAGTTGTCTGGTTCTGTGGGTATTTATTGAGTTGTCTGGTTCTGTTGGGTATTTACTGAGTTGTCTGGTTCTGTTGGGTATTTACTGAGTTGTCTGGTTCTGTTGGGTATTTATTGAGTTGTCTGGTTCTGTTGGGTATTTACTGAGTTGTCTGGTTCTGTTGGGTATTTACTGAGTTGTCTGGTTCTGTTGGGTATTTACTGAGTTGTCTGGTTCTGTTGGTGTATTATTGAGTTGTCTGGTTCTGTTGGGTATTTACTGAGTTGTCTGGTTCTGTTGGGTATTTATTGAGTTGTCTGGTTCTGTTGGGTATTTACTGAGTTGTCTGGTTCTGTGGGTATTTACTGAGTTGTCTGGTTCTGTTGGGTTTTATTGAGTTGTCTGGTTCTGTTGGGTATTTACTGAGTTGTCTGGTTCTGTTGAGTATTTACTGAGTTGTCTGGTTCTGTTGGGTATTATTGAGTTGTCTGGTTCTGTTGAGTATTTACTGAGTTGTCTGGTTCTGTTGGGTATTTATTGAGTTGTCTGGTTCTGTTGGTATTTATTGAGTTGTCTGGTTCTGTTGGGTATTTATTGAGTTGTCTGGTTCTGTTGGGTATTTATTGAGTTGTCTGGTTCTGTTGGGTGTTTATTGAGTTGTCTGGTTCTGTTGGGTATTTATTGAGTTGTCTGGTTTCTGTTGGGTATTTACTGAGTTGTCTGGTTCTGTTGGGTATTTATTGAGTTGTCTGGTTCTGTTGGGTATTTATTGAGTTGTCTGGTTCTGTTGGGTATTTACTGAGTTGTCTGGTTCTGTTGGGTATTTATTGAGTTGTCTGGTTCTGTTGGGTATTTACTGAGTTGTCTGGTTCTGTTGGGTATTTACTGAGTTGTCTGGTTCTGTTGGGTATTTACTGAGTTGTCTGGTTCTGTTGGGTATTTATTGAGTTGTCTGGTTCTGTTGGGTATTTACTGAGTTGTCTGGTTCTGTTGGGTATTTACTGAGTTGTCTGGTTCTGTTGGGTATTTACTGAGTTGTCTGGTTCTGTTGGGTGTTTACTGAGTTGTCTGGTTCTGTTGGGTGTTTACTGAGTTGTCTGGTTCTGTTGAGTATTTACTTGAGTTCTTGGTTCTGTTGTTTACTGATTGTCTGGTTCTGTTGGTATTTACTGAGTTGTCTGTTCTGTTGGGTATTTACTGAGTTGTCTGGTTCTGTTGGGTATTTACTGAGTTGTCTGGTTCTGTTGGGTATTTATTGAGTTGTCTGGTTCTGTTGGGTATTTATTGAGTTGTCTGGTTCTGTTGGGTATTTATTGAGTTGTCTGGTTCTGTTGGGTATTTACTGAGTTGTCTGGTTCTGTTGAGTATTTACTGAGTTGTCTGGTTCTGTTGGGTATTTATTGAGTTGTCTGGTTCTGTTGGGTATTTACTGAGTTGTCTGGTTCTGTTGAGTGTTTATTGAGTTGTCTGGTTCTGTTGGGTATTTACTGAGTTGTCTGGTTCTGTTGGGTATTTACTGAGTTGTCTGGTTCTGTTGGGTATTTACTGAGTTGTCTGGTTCTGTTGGGTATTTATTGAGTTGTCTGGTTCTGTTGGGTATTTACTGAGTTGTCTGGTTCTGTTGGGTATTTATTGAGTTGTCTGGTTCTGTTGGGTATTTATTGAGTTGTCTGGTTCTGTTGGGTATTTATTGAGTTGTCTGGTTCTGTTGGGTATTTATTGAGTTGTCTGGTTCTGTTGGGTATTTACTGAGTTGTCTGGTTCTGTTGGGTATTTATTGAGTTGTCTGGTTCTGTTGGGTATTTATTGAGTTGTCTGGTTCTGTTGGGTATTTATTGAGTTGTCTGGTTCTGTTGGGTGTTTATTGAGTTGTCTGGTTCTGTTGAGTATTTACTGAGTTGTCTGGTTCTGTTGGGTATTTATTGAGTTGTCTGGTTCTGTTGGTATTTACTGAGTTGTCTGGTTCTGTTGGGTATTTACTGAGTTGTCTGGTTCTGTTGGTATTTATTGAGTTGTCTGGTTCTGTTGGGTATTTACTGAGTTGTCTGGTTCTGTTGGGTATTTATTGAGTTGTCTGGTTCTGTTGGGTATTTACTGAGTTGTCTGGTTCTGTTGGGTATTTACTGAGTTGTCTGGTTCTGTTGGGTATTTATTGAGTTGTCTGGTTCTGTTGAGTATTTATTGAGTTGTCTGGTTCTGTTGGGTATTTACTGAGTTGTCTGGTTCTGTTGGTATTTACTGAGTTGTCTGGTTCTGTTGGGTATTTATTGAGTTGTCTGGTTCTGTTGGGTATTTACTGAGTTGTCTGGTTCTGTTGGGTATTTATTGAGTTGTCTGGTTCTGTTGGGTATTTACTGAGTTGTCTGGTTCTGTTGAGTGTTTATTGAGTTGTCTGGTTCTGTTGAGTATTTATTGAGTTGTCTGGTTCTGTTGGGTATTTATTGAGTTGTCTGGTTCTGTTGAGTGTTTATTGAGTTGTCTGGTTCTGTTGGGTATTTACTGAGTTGTCTGGTTCTGTTGGGTATTTACTGAGTTGTCTGGTTCTGTTGGGTATTTATTGAGTTGTCTGGTTCTGTTGGGTATTTATTGAGTTGTCTGGTTCTGTTGGGTATTTATTGAGTTGTCTGGTTCTGTTGGGTATTTATTGAGTTGTCTGGTTCTGTTGAGTATTTATTGAGTTGTCTGGTTCTGTTGGGTATTTACTGAGTTGTCTGGTTCTGTTGAGTATTTATTGAGTTGTCTGGTTCTGTTGGGTATTTATTGAGTTGTCTGGTTCTGTTGGGTATTTACTGAGTTGTCTGGTTCTGTTGGGTTTACTGAGTTGTCTGGTTCTGTTGGGTATTTACTGAGTTGTCTGGTTCTGTTGGGTATTTATTGAGTTGTCTGGTTCTGTTGGGTATTATTGAGTTGTCTGGTTCTGTTGAGAGTTTTTACTGAGTTGTCTGGTTCTGTTGGTATTTATTGAGTTCTGTTCTGTTGGGTATTTACTGAGTTGTCTGGTTCTGTTGGGTATTTATTGAGTTGTCTGGTTCTGTTGGGTATTTACTGAGTTGTCTGGTTCTGTTGGGTATTTATTGAGTTGTCTGGTTCTGTTGAGTGTTTACTGAGTTGTCTGGTTCTGTTTGGGTATTTATTGAGTTGTCTGGTTCTGTTGGGTATTTACTGAGTTGTCTGGTTCTGTTGAGTATTTACTGAGTTGTCTGGTTCTGTTGGGTATTACTGAGTTGTCTGGTTCTGTTGGGTATTTACTGAGTTGTCTGGTTCTGTTGGGTATTTACTTGAGTTGTCTGGTTCTGTTGGGTATTTATTGAGTTGTCTGGTTCTGTTGGTATTTACTGAGTTGTCTGGTTCTGTTGGGTATTTACTGAGTTGTCTGGTTCTGTTGGGTATTTACTGAGTTGTCTGGTTCTGTTGGGTATTTATTGAGTTGTCTGGTTCTGTTGGGTATTTACTGAGTTGTCTGGTTCTGTTGGGTATTTATTGAGTTGTCTGGTTCTGTTGGGTATTTATTGAGTTGTCTGGTTCTGTTGAGTATTTACTGAGTTGTCTGGTTCTGTTGGGTATTTACTGAGTTGTCTGGTTCTGTTGGGTATTTACTGAGTTGTCTGGTTCTGTTGGGTATTTACTGAGTTGTCTGGTTCTGTTGGGTATTTATTGAGTTGTCTGGTTCTGTTGGGTATTTATTGAGTTGTCTGGTTCTGTTGGGTATTTACTGAGTTGTCTGGTTCTGTTGGGTATTTATTGAGTTGTCTGGTTCTGTTGGGTATTTACTGAGTTGTCTGGTTCTGTTGGGTATTTATTGAGTTGTCTGGTTCTGTTGGGTATTTACTGAGTTGTCTGGTTCTGTTGGGTATTTACTGAGTTGTCTGGTTCTGTTGGGTGTTTACTGAGTTGTCTGGTTCTGTTGGGTATTTATTGAGTTGTCTGGTTCTGTTGGGTATTTACTGAGTTGTCTGGTTCTGTTGGGTATTTACTGAGTTGTCTGGTTCTGTTGGGTATTTATTGAGTTGTCTGGTTCTGTTGGGTATTTATTGAGTTGTCTGGTTCTGTTGGGTATTTATTGAGTTGTCTGGTTCTGTTGGGTATTTATTGAGTTGTCTGGTTCTGTTGGGTATTTATTGAGTTGTCTGGTTCTGTTGGGTATTTACTGAGTTGTCTGGTTCTGTTGGGTATTTATTGAGTTGTCTGGTTCTGTTGGGTATTTATTGAGTTGTCTGGTTCTGTTGGGTATTTACTGAGTTGTCTGGTTCTGTTGGGTATTTACTGAGTTGTCTGGTTCTGTTGGGTATTTACTGAGTTGTCTGGTTCTGTTGGGTATTTACTGAGTTGTCTGGTTCTGTTGGGTATTTATTGAGTTGTCTGGTTCTGTTGGGTATTTATTGAGTTGTCTGGTTCTGTTGGGTATTTACTGAGTTGTCTGGTTCTGTTGGGTATTTACTGAGTTGTCTGGTTCTGTTGGGTATTTACTGAGTTGTCTGGTTCTGTTGGGTATTTACTGAGTTGTCTGGTTCTGTTGGGTATTTACTGAGTTGTCTGGTTCTGTTGGGTATTTATTGAGTTGTCTGGTTCTGTTGGGTATTTACTGAGTTGTCTGGTTCTGTTGGGTATTTATTGAGTTGTCTGGTTCTGTTGGGTATTTACTGAGTTGTCTGGTTCTGTTGGGTATTTATTGAGTTGTCTGGTTCTGTTGGGTATTTATTGAGTTGTCTGGTTCTGTTGGGTATTTACTGAGTTGTCTGGTTCTGTTGGGTATTTATTGAGTTGTCTGGTTCTGTTGGGTATTTACTGAGTTGTCTGGTTCTGTTGGGTATTTACTGAGTTGTCTGGTTCTGTTGGGTATTTACTGAGTTGTCTGGTTCTGTTGGGTATTTATTGAGTTGTCTGGTTCTGTTGGGTATTTACTGAGTTGTCTGGTTCTGTTGGGTATTTATTGAGTTGTCTGGTTCTGTTGGGTATTTACTGAGTTGTCTGGTTCTGTTGGGTATTTACTGAGTTGTCTGGTTCTGTTGGGTATTTACTGAGTTGTCTGGTTCTGTTGGGTATTTACTGAGTTGTCTGGTTCTGTTGGGTATTTATTGAGTTGTCTGGTTCTGTTGGGTATTTACTGAGTTGTCTGGTTCTGTTGGGTATTTACTGAGTTGTCTGGTTCTGTTGGGTTTTTATTGAGTTGTCTGGTTCTGTTGGGTATTTACTGAGTTGTCTGGTTCTGTTGGGTATTTACTGAGTTGTCTGGTTCTGTTGGGTATTTATTGAGTTGTCTGGTTCTGTTGGGTATTTATTGAGTTGTCTGGTTCTGTTGGGTATTTACTGAGTTGTCTGGTTCTGTTGGGTATTTACTGAGTTGTCTGGTTCTGTTGGGTATTTACTGAGTTGTCTGGTTCTGTTGGGTATTTACTGAGTTGTCTGGTTCTGTTGGGTATTTACTGAGTTGTCTGGTTCTGTTGGGTATTTACTGAGTTGTCTGGTTCTGTTGGGTATTTATTGAGTTGTCTGGTTCTGTTGGGTATTTACTGAGTTGTCTGGTTCTGTTGAGTATTTACTGAGTTGTCTGGTTCTGTTGGGTATTTACTGAGTTGTCTGGTTCTGTTGGGTATTTACTGAGTTGTCTGGTTCTGTTGGGTATTTATTGAGTTGTCTGGTTCTGTTGGGTATTTATTGAGTTGTCTGGTTCTGTTGGGTATTTACTGAGTTGTCTGGTTCTGTTGGGTATTTACTGAGTTGTCTGGTTCTGTTGGGTATTTATTGAGTTGTCTGGTTCTGTTGGGTATTTACTGAGTTGTCTGGTTCTGTTGGGTATTTACTGAGTTGTCTGGTTCTGTTGGGTATTTATTGAGTTGTCTGGTTCTGTTGGGTATTTATTGAGTTGTCTGGTTCTGTTGGGTATTTACTGAGTTGTCTGGTTCTGTTGGGTATTTATTGAGTTGTCTGGTTCTGTTGGGTATTTATTGAGTTGTCTGGTTCTGTTGGGTATTTACTGAGTTGTCTGGTTCTGTTGGGTATTTATTGAGTTGTCTGGTTCTGTTGGGTATTTATTGAGTTGTCTGGTTCTGTTGGGTATTTATTGAGTTGTCTGGTTCTGTTGGGTATTTATTGAGTTGTCTGGTTCTGTTGGGTATTTATTGAGTTGTCTGGTTCTGTTGGGTATTTATTGAGTTGTCTGGTTCTGTTGGGTATTTATTGAGTTGTCTGGTTCTGTTGGGTATTTACTGAGTTGTCTGGTTCTGTTGGGTATTTACTGAGTTGTCTGGTTCTGTTGGGTATTTACTGAGTTGTCTGGTTCTGTTGGGTATTTATTGAGTTGTCTGGTTCTGTTGGGTATTTATTGAGTTGTCTGGTTCTGTTGGGTATTTATTGAGTTGTCTGGTTCTGTTGGTATTTACTGAGTTGTCTGGTTCTGTTGAGTATTTATTGAGTTGTCTGGTTCTGTTGGGTATTTATTGAGTTGTCTGGTTCTGTTGGGTATTTACTGAGTTGTCTGGTTCTGTTGGGTGTTTACTGAGTTGTCTGGTTCTGTTGGGTATTTACTGAGTTGTCTGGTTCTGTTGGGTTTTTACTGAGTTCTGTTCTGTGTTTCTGTTGGGTGTTTTACTGAGTTGTCTGGTTCTGTTGGGTATTTACTGAGTTGTCTGGTTCTGTTGGGTATTTACTGAGTTGTCTGGTTCTGTTGGGTATTACTGAGTTGTCTGGTTCTGTTGGGTATTTATTGAGTTGTCTGGTTCTGTTGGGTATTTATTGAGTTGTCTGGTTCTGTTGGGTATTTATTGAGTTGTCTGGTTCTGTTGGGTATTTACTGAGTTGTCTGGTTCTGTTGAGTATTTATTGAGTTGTCTGGTTCTGTTGGGTATTTACTGAGTTGTCTGGTTCTGTTGAGTGTTTACTGAGTTGTCTGGTTCTGTTGGGTATTTATTGAGTTGTCTGGTTCTGTTGAGTATTTACTGAGTTGTCTGGTTCTGTTGGGTATTTACTGAGTTGTCTGGTTCTGTTGGGTATTTATTGAGTTGTCTGGTTCTGTTGGGTATTTACTGAGTTGTCTGGTTCTGTTGAGTGTTTATTGAGTTGTCTGGTTCTGTTGGGTATTTATTGAGTTGTCTGGTTCTGTTGGGTATTTACTGAGTTGTCTGGTTCTGTTGGGTGTTTATTGAGTTGTCTGGTTCTGTTGGGTGTTTATTGAGTTGTCTGGTTCTGTTGGGTCTTTATTGAGTTGTCTGGTTCTGTTGGGTGTTTATTGAGTTGTCTGGTTCTGTTGGGTATTTACTGAGTTGTCTGGTTCTGTTGGGTATTTACTGAGTTGTCTGGTTCTGTTGGGTATTTATTGAGTTGTCTGGTTCTGTTGGGTATTTATTGAGTTGTCTGGTTCTGTTGGGTATTTATTGAGTTGTCTGGTTCTGTTGGGTGTTTATTGAGTTGTCTGGTTCTGTTGGGTGTTTACTGAGTTGTCTGGTTCTGTTGGGTATTTATTGAGTTGTCTGGTTCTGTTGGGTATTTATTGAGTTGTCTGGTTCTGTTGAGTATTTACTGAGTTGTCTGGTTCTGTTGAGTATTTACTGAGTTGTCTGGTTCTGTTGGGTATTTACTGAGTTGTCTGGTTCTGTTGGGTGTTTATTGAGTTGTCTGGTTCTGTTGGGTATTTATTGAGTTGTCTGGTTCTGTTGGGTATTTATTGAGTTGTCTGGTTCTGTTGAGTATTTACTGAGTTGTCTGGTTCTGTTGAGTATTTATTGAGTTGTCTGGTTCTGTTGGGTATTTATTGAGTTGTCTGGTTCTGTTGGGTATTTACTGAGTTGTCTGGTTCTGTTGAGTGTTTATTGAGTTGTCTGGTTCTGTTGGGTATTTACTGAGTTGTCTGGTTCTGTTGGGTATTTACTGAGTTGTCTGGTTCTGTTGGGTGTTTACTGAGTTGTCTGGTTCTGTTGGGTATTTATTGAGTTGTCTGGTTCTGTTGGGTATTTACTGAGTTGTCTGGTTCTGTTGGGTGTTTATTGAGTTGTCTGGTTCTGTTGGGTGTTTATTGAGTTGTCTGGTTCTGTTGGGTATTTATTGAGTTGTCTGGTTCTGTTGGGTGTTTATTGAGTTGTCTGGTTCTGTTGGGTATTTATTGAGTTGTCTGGTTCTGTTGGGTATTTATTGAGTTGTCTGGTTCTGTTGGGTATTTATTGAGTTGTCTGGTTCTGTTGGGTGTTTATTGAGTTGTCTGGTTCTGTTGGGTATTTATTGAGTTGTCTGGTTCTGTTGGGTGTTTATTGAGTTGTCTGGTTCTGTTGGGTGTTTATTGAGTTGTCTGGTTCTGTTGGGTATTTATTGAGTTGTCTGGTTCTGTTGGGTATTTACTGAGTTGTCTGGTTCTGTTGGGTGTTTATTGAGTTGTCTGGTTCTGTTGGGTATTTATTGAGTTGTCTGGTTCTGTTGGGTATTTATTGAGTTGTCTGGTTCTGTTGAGTATTTACTGAGTTGTCTGGTTCTGTTGAGTATTTATTGAGTTGTCTGGTTCTGTTGGGTATTTATTGAGTTGTCTGGTTCTGTTGGGTATTTATTGAGTTGTCTGGTTCTGTTGGGTATTTACTGAGTTGTCTGGTTCTGTTGGGTATTTATTGAGTTGTCTGGTTCTGTTGGGTATTTACTGAGTTGTCTGGTTCTGTTGAGTGTTTATTGAGTTGTCTGGTTCTGTTGAGTGTTTATTGAGTTGTCTGGTTCTGTTGGGTATTTACTGAGTTGTCTGGTTCTGTTGAGTGTTTATTGAGTTGTCTGGTTCTGTTGGGTATTTACTGAGTTGTCTGGTTCTGTTGGGTATTTACTGAGTTGTCTGGTTCTGTTGGGTATTTATTGAGTTGTCTGGTTCTGTTGAGTATTTATTGAGTTGTCTGGTTCTGTTGAGTATTTATTCAGTTGTCTGGTTCTGTTGGGTATTTACTGAGTTGTCTGGTTCTGTTGAGTATTTACTGAGTTGTCTGGTTCTGTTGGGTATTTACTGAGTTGTCTGGTTCTGTTGGGTATTTACTGAGTTGTCTGGTTCTGTTGAGTATTTATTGAGTTGTCTGGTTCTGTTGGGTATTTACTGAGTTGTCTGGTTCTGTTGAGTATTTACTGAGTTGTCTGGTTCTGTTGGGTATTTACTGAGTTGTCTGGTTCTGTTGGGTATTTACTGAGTTGTCTGGTTCTGTTGAGTATTTATTGAGTTGTCTGGTTCTGTTGAGTGTTTATTGAGTTGTCTGGTTCTGTTGAGTATTTATTCAGTTGTCTGGTTCTGTTGAGTATTTATTGAGTTGTCTGGTTCTGTTGGGTATTTACTGAGTTGTCTGGTTCTGTTGGGTATTTACTGAGTTGTCTTGTTCTGTTGGGTATTTATTGAGTTGTCTGGTTCTGTTGGGTATTTATTCAGTTGTCTGGTTCTGTTGGGTATTTATTCAGTTGTCTGGTTCTGTTGAGTATTTACTGAGTTATCTGGTTCTGTTGAGTATTTATTCAGTTGTCTGGTTCTGTTGGGTATTTACTGAGTTGTCTGGTTCTGTTGAGTGTTTATTGAGTTGTCTGGTTCTGTTGAGTGTTTACTGAGTTGTCTGGTTCTGTTGGGTATTTATTGAGTTGTCTGGTTCTGTTGAGTATTTACTGAGTTGTCTGGTTCTGTTGAGTGTTTACTGAGTTGTCTGGTTCTGTTGGGTATTTATTGAGTTGTCTGGTTCTGTTGAGTATTTACTGAGTTGTCTGGTTCTGTTGGGTATTTACTGAGTTGTCTGGTTCTGTTGGGTATTTATTGAGTTGTCTGGTTCTGTTGAGTATTTACTGAGTTGTCTGGTTCTGTTGAGTGTTTATTGAGTTGTCTGGTTCTGTTGGGTATTTATTGAGTTGTCTGGTTCTGTTGGGTATTTACTGAGTTGTCTGGTTCTGTTGGGTATTTACTGAGTTGTCTGATTCTGTTGGGTATTTACTGAGTTGTCTGGTTCTGTTGGGTATTTACTGAGTTGTCTGGTTCTGTTGGGTATTTACTGAGTTGTCTGGTTCTGTTCCTTCAGCGTTTTCCTGTTGAATACATGAAGGGAAGCTGCCCTGATGACAATGGCCCAGCAATACTCATAATACCCGACACCGACAATGAGGAGAACTCTGCCAAATTCTACCCAGCCGACATCAAGGTGAGATATGAAGCTCAAAAATGTCTCCAAGTCCTTTACAGAATCAATTTGTGTAGTGACTGGATGTTAGGAAGCTATACCATAACTTTTTCCTATTATTTCCACCCCTTCCCCTCTCCTCCACTTTCCCTACACAGCCTCCCCAATCCCTACCTTGCCATTTCCCTCATCAATTGTCATTGAACAGATTGAGGTCTGAAGAAATGTGGGGTTTAGGGGCGTCCGGGAGTGTCGGGTTTCAGGGGATTGGGAGTGTCGGGGTTCAGGTGATTGGGAGTGTCGGGGTTCAGGGGGCCAGGGATTGTCGGGGTTCAGGGGTCCGGGAGTGTCGGGGTTCAGGGGTCCGGGAGTGTCGGGGTTCAGGGGGGTTGGGGAGTGTCGGGGTTCAGGGGAGTTGGGGAGTGTCAGGGCTCAGGGGGTCCGGGAGTGTCGGGGTTCAGGGGTCCGGGAGTGTCGGGGTTCAGGGGGGTTGGGGAGTGTCGGGGTTCAGGGGAGTTGGGGAGTGTCAGGGTTCAGGGGGTCCGGGAGTTTTGGGGTTCGGGGGTCCGGGAGTGTCGGGGTTCAGGGGGCCAGGGATTGTCGGGGTTCTGGGGGTGCGGGAGTGTCGGGGTTCAGGGTCCGGGAGTGTCGGGGTTCAGGGGGATGGGGAGTGTCGGGGTTCAGGGGAGTTGGGAAGTGTCAGGGTTCAGGGGAGTTGGGGAGTGTCAGGGTTCAGGGGAGTTGGGGAGTGTCGGGGTTCAGGGGTCCGGGAGTTTTGGGGTTCGGGGGTCCGGGAGTGTCGGGGCTCAGGGGGTTCCAGGAGTGTCAGGGTTCAGGGGGTCCAGGAGTGTCTGGGTTCAGGGGGTCCGGGAGTGTCTGGGTTCAGGGGGTCCGGGAGTGTCTGGGTTCAGGGGGTCCGGGAGTTTTGGGGTTCGGGGGTCCGGGAGTGTCGGGGTTCAGGGGGTCCGGGAGTGTCTGGGTTCAGGGAGTCCGGAGTGTCTGGGTTCAGGTGGTCCAGGAGTGTTGGGGTTCAGGGGGGTTGGGGATTGTCAGGGTTCAGGGGGTCCAGGAGTGTTGGGGCTCAGGGGTTCCGGGAGTGTCTGGGTTCAGGGGGTCCGGGAGTGTCGGGGTTCAGTGGACCGGGAATGTCGAGGTTCAGGGGGGTTGGGGATTGTCGGGGTTCAGGGGGTCCGGGAGTGCCGAGGTTCAGGGGGCCGGGAATGTCGGGGTTCAGGGGGGGTCCGGGAGTGTCGGGGCTCAGGGGGGTTGGGGAGTGTCGGGGTTCAAGGGGTCCGGGAGTGTCGGGGTTCAGGGGACCGGGAGTGTCGGGGTTCAGGGGGTCCCGGAGTGTTGGGGTATCAGGGGATTGGGGAGTGTCGGGGTTCAGGGGGTCCCGGAGTGTCGGGGTTCAGGGGGTCCCGGAGTGTTGGGGTATCAGGGGATTGGGGAGTGTCGGGGTTCAGGGTGGTCTGGAGCGTCGGGGTTCAGGGGTCCCGGAGTGTCGGGGTTCAGGGGGTCCCGGAGTGTCGGGGTTCAGGGGGTCCCGGAGTGTCGGGGTTCAGGGTGGTCCGGAGTGTCAGGGTTCAGGGGATTGGGAGTGTCGGCGTTCAGGGGGTCCGGGAGTGTCGGGGTTCAGGGGGTCCCGGAGTGTCGGGGTTCAGGGGGGTCCCGGAGTGTTGGGGTTCAGGGGGTCCGGGAGTGTCGGGGTTCAGGGGGTCCTGGAGTGTCGGGGTTCAGGGTGGTCCGGAGTGTCGGGGTTCAGGGGGTTGGGGAGTGTCGGGGTTCAGGGGGTCCCGGAGTGTCGGGGTTCAGGGGGTCCCGGAGTGTCGGGATTCAGGGGATTGGGGAGTGTCGGGGTTCAGGGGATTGGGGAGTGTCAGGGTTCAGGGGGTCCCGGAGTGTCGGGGTTCAGGGGGTCCCGGAGTGTCGGGATTCAGGGGATTGGGGAGTGTCGGGGTTCAGGGGGTCCCGGAGTGTCGGGGTTCAGGGTGGTCCGGAGTGTCGGGGTTCAGGGGGTCCCGGAGTGTCGGGGTTCAGGGGATTGTGGAATGTCGGGGTTCAGGGGGTCCCGGAGTGTCGGGGTTCAGGGTGGTCCGGAGTGTCGGGGTTCATGGGGTCCCGGAGTGTCTGGGTTCAGGGGATTGGGGAGTGTCGGGGTTCAGGGGGTCCCGGAGTGTCGGGGTTCAGGGGATTGTGGAGTGTCGGGGTTCAGGGGGTCCCGGAGTGTCGGGGTTCAGGGGGTCCCGGAGTGTCGGGGTTCAGGGTGGTCCGGAGTGTCGGGGTTCAGGGGGTCCCAGAGTGTCGGGGTTCAGGGTGGTCCGGAGTGTCGGGGTTCAGGGGGTCCCGGAGTGTCGGGGTTCAGGGTGGTCCGGAGTGTCGGGGTTCAGGGGGTCCCGGAGTGTCGGGCTTCAGGGGGTCCCGGAGTGTCGGGATTCAGGGGGTCCCGGAGTGTCGGGGTTCAGGGGATTGGGAAGTGTCGGGGTTCAGGGGGTCCTGGAGTGTCGGGGTTCAGGGGATTGGGGAGTGTCGGGGTTCAGGGGGTCCCGGAGTGTCGGGGTTCAGGGGATTGGGGAGTGTCGGGGTTCAGGGGGTCCCGGAGTGTTGGGGTTCAGTGGATTGGGGATTGTCGGGGTTCAGGGGACTGGGGAGTGTCGGGGTTCAGGGGGTCCCGGAGTGTCGGGGTTCAGGGTGCCCCGGAGTGTCGGGGTTCAGGGGGTCCCGGAGTGTTGGGGTTCAGGGGGTCCTAGAGTGTTGGGGTTCAGGGGGTCCCGGAGTGTTGGGGTATCAGGGGATTGGGGAGTGTCGGGGTTCAGGGATCCCGGAGTGTCGGGGTTCAGGGTGGTCCGGAGTGTTGGGGTTCAGGGGGTCCCGGAGTGTTGGGGTATCAGGGGATTGGGGAGTGTCGGGGTTCAGGGGTCCCGGAGTGTCGGGGTTCAGGGGGTCCCGGAGTGTCGGGGTTCAGGGTGGTCCAGAGTGTTGGGGTTCAGGGGGTCCCGGAGTGTCGGGGTTCAGGGGATTGGGGAGTGTCGGGGTTCAGGGGTCCCGGAGTGGTGGGGTTCAAGGGGTCCCTAGTGTCGGGGTTCAGGGTGTTCTGGAGTGTCGGGGTTCATGGTGGTCCGGAGTGTCGGGGTTCAGGGGGTACCGGAGTGTTGGGGTTCAGGGGGTCCCGGAGTGTCGGGGTTCAGGGTGGTCCGGAGTGTCGGAGTTCAGGGTGGTCTGGAGTGTCGGGGTTCAGGGGGTCCCGGAGTGTTGGGGTTCAGGGTGTCCCGGAGTGTCGGGGTTCAGGGGGTCCCGGAGTGTCGGGGTTCAGGGGGTCCCGGAGTGTCGGGGTTCAGGGGGTCCCGGAGTGTCGGGGTTCAGGGGGTCCGGGAGTGTTGTGGTTCAGGGGATCCCGGAGTGTTGGGGTATCAGGGGATTGGAGAGTGTCGGGGTTCAGGGATCCCGGAGTGTCGGGGTTCAGGGTGGTCTGGAGTGTTGGGGTTCAGGGTGGTCCGGAGTGTCGGGGTTCAGGGGGTCCCGGAGTGTCGGGGTTCAGGGGATTGGGACTGTCCTGTTTTAAATATAACTAAATTCAAATTCTGGAATAAAAAGCTAGTACCAGTAATGGTGATCATGAAACTATAGGATTGTTGTAAAAACCCATCTGGTTCACTAATGTCCTTTAGGGAAGGAAATCTGCCGTCCTTACCCGGTCTGGCCTATTTGTGACTCCAGACCCACAGCACTGTGACTGACTCTGAACTGCCCTCTGATGTGTCCCAGCATGATATCAGTTTATATATAACCCATTACAAAGAGTAACAGGAACCTTATGGTTCTGGTGAGCGATGCCCACATCACGAGCGTTAATGAAAAAAAACATCCAGGCATGCTGCAAAACATTTAGCACCATAAAATGGTAACAGCACAGAAGGAGGCCATTCATCCCGTCGAGCCCGTGCCAGCTCTCTGCAAGAGCACTTCAGCTAGTCCCACTCCACCGCCCTTTCCCCGTAGCCCTGCAAATTTTGATAGCCACGATTGAGTCTGCCTCCACCACCCTTTCAGGCAGCGCATTCCAGATCCTGACCACTTGCTGCGTAAAAAAGTTTTCCCTCATGTCACCTTTGGTTCGTTTGCCAATCACCTTAAATCTGTGTCCTTTGGTTCTCGACCCTTCTGAGGGAGCGCTGCACTGTCAGAGGTCATAGAGTCATAGGGGGAATAATTCAGTTGCTTTGCGCCTCCCGTTAGCGCCCTAAGGGGGCGCAAAGCAACTCGGGCACGGCGATGTTTGCGCTGCTAGTGAAATTGACCAGACATTTTGCGGCGGCGCTAAACACTACCGCCACGATCTCCTGCGCCCACAGATCATGACGTCAGTCGAGCGTGTAACGCCCCGGAGCGGATATTGAGTGGCGCCCCCTACCTTACCGCCTACCGCTAGCAACGACAGGTTGAGGGGAACGTTTTGCAGTCAGGAAGGGACGGGGGAGCGCTATTTAAAGGCGACCGCTTCCTGACTTTTTTTGTTGGCAACATTTTTGCACCACGCATTCTGAGAGAGAGAGAGAGACTTCTGGAGAGATTCAATGCTGTATGAAAGAGTTTTGGGTACTGAGCTGCACTTTGCAGGTTCATTTTGATTTGACCTTCCTTGCATCGATTTAGAAGAGACTATGGGGGCTGCACTCTGAGCTCTGTCCCTGGGTCCTCTCCATTGTTCTTTCCAGCAGAATTGATGTACAGGTCTCTCCAGGCGAGATTCAAGGCTGCAATGAGCAGGGTGTGGATGGAGAGCAAGATCGACCCTCCCCTTTAAGAACTGGCCGGCGCCATTGTGTTTGTGTTCCATTGCTGACTGACATCACATGAGCTTCGCCAGCGCTCTGAGTTAGCGCCTCGCTCCTCGACGTTAGCGCCTTAAGAGAGGTGTGAAGCGCCTGATTTAGCGCTCCAATTACCTCCAGGGGCAATAGAAGCCAAGTTTGCAGTCGGAGGCGATAATTAGCACCAGGCGCTAAACTTTGCGCCTGAACGATAATTGCGCCCCAAAGGGGGCGATACTGAATTTCTCCCCCTTAGAATCATAATGGCACAGAAGGAGGCCATTCAACCCATCGACTCCATGCCAGCTCTCTGTGGAGCAATCCAGTCAGTCCCATTCCCCCACTCTATCCCCGTAGCCCTGCAAGTTTATTTCCCTCAAATGCCTATCCAGTCTCCCCTTGAAAACATTGAGTGTCTCCGCTTCCACCACTTCTGTCGGCAGCAAGTTCCAGGTCATCACCACTCGCTGCGTAAAAAAGTTTTCCCCCACATCCCCCTCTGTATCTCTTGCCCAAAACCGCGTCCCCTAGTCCTTGTACCATCAACTAGTGGGAACAGCCTTTCCCCGTCTAGCCTACCCAAACCCGACATAATCTTGTACACCTCTATCAAATCACCCCTCAACTTCCTTTGCTCTCATGAAAACAAATCCAGCTTCTCCAACCTGTCCTTGTAGCTAAGATCCCCCATCCCCAGAACCATTCCGGTAAATCTCCTCTGCACCCTCTCAAGGGACTTCACATCCTTCCTAAAGTGTGGTGACCAGAACTGGATGTAATACTCCAGTTGTGGCATAACCAGCACTTTATAAAGGTTCAGCATAACTTCTCTACTTTTGTACTCAATACCTCTATTTATGAAACCCAAGATCCCATATGCTTTGCTAACCACTCTCTCAATATATCCTGCCACCTTCAGGGACCTATGCACATTAACTCCCAGGTCCCTCTGTCCCTGCACTCTTTAAAACTGTGCCATTAAGTGTATATTGCCTCTCCCTTTTCGTTCTGCCAAAATGCATCACCTCACACTTCTCTGTATTAAATTCCATCTGCCACTTGTCTGCCCATTCTGCTAGCCTTTCTATTTCCTGTTGCAGTCGATTGGTATCATCCTCACTGTTTGCCACACCCCCAAGTTTGGTGTCATCGGCAAATTTAGAAATTCTACTCTGTATTTCCAATATCCAGTTCATTTATATATATCAAAAAAAGCAGTGGCCCCAGCACTGACCCTTGGGGAACACCACTGTCTACCATCCTCCAGTCTGAAAAACAGCCATTTACCACAACTCGCTGTTTCCTGTCCTGAAGCCAATTCCTTATCCAAGCTGCCACTGACCCACCTAATCCATGAGCCTCAATTTTGTTAAACAGCCTTCTATGTGGTACTTTGTCAAACGCCTTCCGAAAATCCATGTGGACAACATCCATTGCATTCCCTTCATCAACCCTCCCTGTTACTTCATCAAAAAATTCAATTAGATTAGTCAAACACAATCTGCCTTTTACAAATCCATGTTGGCTCTCCTTAATTAGCTTAAACCTCGCCAAGTGCCTGATAATTTTTTCCTTGATTATTGTTTCTAAAACTTTACCCATCACTGATGTTAAACTGACCGGCCTGTAGTTACTAGGAATGTCCTTACACCCTTTCTTGAACAATGGTCTCACATTTGATACTTTCCAATCCTCAGGAACCTCCCCCACATCAAGGGAAGATTGGAAAATTATGGCAAGCCCTTCCACTATCTCCTCCCCCAATTCCCTTAGCAAATTGGGATGCAAGCCATCTGGACCAAGCGACTTATCCATTCTAAGCATACCCAGCCTTTCTATTACATTCTGTCTATCAATTTTCAGCCCTTCCTCACGGAAGTGCCAGGCAATAGCTATCTCCAACAAGCGAGAGTCTAACCACCTCCCCTTGACATTCAACGATATTACTATTGCCAAATCCCCCACCATCAACATCCTGGGGGTCACCATTGACCAGAAACTTAACTGGACCAGCCATATAAATACTGTGGCAACAAGAGCAGGTCAGAGGCTAGGTATTCTGCAGCGAGTGTCTCATTTCCTGACTCCCCAAAGCCTTTTCACCATCTACAAGGCACTTGCCTGGATGAGTGAAGCTCCAACAACACTCAACAAGCTCGACTCCATCCAGGACAAAGCAGCCCGCTTGATTGGCACCCTATCCACCACCTTAAACATTCACTCCCTCCACCACCGGCGTACCGTGGCTGCAGTGTGAACCATCTACAAGATGCACTGCAGCAACTCGCCAAGGCTTCTTCGGCAGCACCTCACAAACCCGCGACCTCTTCCACCTAGAAGGACAAGGGCAGCAGGCGCATGGGAACACCACCACCTCCAAGTACCCCTCCAAGTCACACACCATCCTGACTTAGTATATCGCTGTTCCTTCATCGTCGCTGGGTCAAAATCCTGGAACTCCCTCCCTAACAGCACTATGGGAGTACCTTCACCATATGGACTGCAGCGGTTCTCAAGAAGGCGGCTCACCACCACCTTCTCAAGGGTAATTAGGGATGGGCAATAAATACAAATTTTAAAAAAGACACTTGTAAGAGGTACTGGAGGTGGATGTCCATGAAACCCGTAACTCATAAAGAGCCAGCTGCGAGGGGACAATGTTAAGGGTATGTTCAGGGTTACCGGTCTTGGGTCTGACTGATGCTTTTCTGGAGGAGAGCCCTGACCGAGGATTCCTCGTTGTGCTCTGTTTGCAGATCAGATCCAGCTCGGGTTTGTACATTTCAGGGTTTTCAACAATGAAGGAGTAAAGGCGACTGGATGTGACACGGAGCACGTGAGTGCGGAGACAGAGAGATACTCTGATACAGAAATCAGGAGAGAGGGAGAGATACTGATAGAGGAATGGGAGAGAGGGAGAGATACTGATAAAGGGAGAGAGAGAGAGATACTGATAGAGGAATGGGAGAGAGGGAAAGATACTGATAGAGGAAAGGGAGAGAGGGAGAGATACTGATAGAGGAATGGGAGAGAGGGAGAGATACTGATAGAGGAAAGGGAGAGAGAGAGATACTGATAGAGGAAAGGGAGAGAGAGAGATACTGATAGAGGAAAGGGAGAGTGGGAGAGATACTGATAGAGGAAAGGGAGAGAGGGAGAGATACTGATAGAGGAAAGGGAGATAGGGAGAGATACTTATAGAGGAATGGGAGAGAGGGAGAGATACTGATAGAGGAAAGGGAGAGAGGGAGAGATACTGATAGAGGAAAGGGAGAGTGGGAGAGATACTGATAGAGGAATGGGAGAGTGGGAGAGATACTGATAGAGGAAAGGGAGAGAGGGAGAGATACTGATAGAGGAAAGGGAGAGAGGGAGAGATACTTATAGAGGAATGGGAGAGAGAGAGAGATACTGATAGAGGAAAGGGAGATAGGGAGAGATACTGATAGAGGAAAGGGAGAGAGAGAGATACTGATAGAGGAAAGGGAGAGAGGGAGAGATACTTATAGAGGAATGGGGGAGAGAGAGAGATACTGATAGAGGAAAGGGAGAGAGGGAGAGATACTGATAGAGGAAAGGGAGAGAGGGAGAGATACTGATAGAGGAAAGGGAGAGAGAGATACTGATAGAGGAAAGGGAGAGAGAGAGAGATACTGATAGAGGAATGGAAGAGAGAGAGAGATACTGATAGAGGAAAGGGAGAGGGAGAGATACTGATAGAGGAATGGGAGAGAGGGAGAGATACTGATAGAGGAAAGGGAGAGGGAGAGAGATACTGATAGAGGAAAGGGAGAGAGATACTGATAGAGGAAAGGGAGAGAGAGAGAGATACTGATAGAGGAAAGGGAGAGGGAGAGATACTGATAGAGGAATGGGAGAGAGGGAGAGATACTGATAGAGGAAAGGGAGAGAGAGAGAGATACTGATAGAGGAAAGGGAGAGAGAGAGAGATACTGATAGAGGAAAGGGAGAGGGAGAGATACTGATAGAGGAATGGGAGAGAGGGAGAGATACTGATAGAGGAAAGGGAGAGAGAGAGAGATACTGATAGAGGAATGGGAGAGAGAGAGATACTGATAGAGGAAAGGGAGAGAGAGAGATACTGATAGAGGAATGGGAGAGAGGGAGAGATACTGATAGAGGAAAGGGAGAGAGGGAGAGATACTGATAGAGGAAAGGGAGAGAGAGAGAGATACTGATAGAGGAAAGGGAGAGGGAGAGATACTGATAGAGGAATGGGAGAGAGGGAGAGATACTGATAGAGGAATGGGAGAGAGAGAGATACTGATAGAGGAAAGGGAGAGAGAGAGAGATACTGATAGAGGAAAGGGAGAGGGAGAGATACTGATAGAGGAATGGGAGAGAGGGAGAGATACTGATAGAGGAAAGGGAGAGAGAGAGAACATAACATAAGAACATAAGAAATAGGAGCAGGAGTAGGCCAATCGGCCCCTCGAGCCTGCTCCGCCATTCAATAAGATCATGGCTGATCTGATCCTAACCGCCAATCTACTATCTACTATCACAGAACCATCCTCCCCGCATCCACCCGATCCAACCCCTTCACAATCTTATATGTTTCAATAAGATCGCCTCTCATTCTTCTGAACTCCAATGAGTAGAGTCCCAATCTACCCAACCTCTCCTCATATGACCACCCCCTCATCCCCGGGATTAACCGAGTGAACCTTTTTTGCACTGCCTCGAGAGCAAGGATGTCTTTCCTTAAGTAAGGACATCAAAACTGTATGCAGTATTCCAGGTGCGGTCTCACCAATACCTTGTACAACTGAAGCAATACCTCCCTATTTTTATATTCTATCCCCCTAGCAATGAAAGCCAACATTCCATTTGCCTTCTTAATCACTTGCTGCACCTGCATACTAACCTTTTGAGTTTCGTGCACCAGGACCCCCAGATCCCTTTGCACTTCAGTACTCTCCAGTTTCTTGCCATTAAGATAATAAATTGCTCTAGGATTTTTCCTGCCAAAGTGCATCACCTCACACTTTCCAGTGTTGTATTCCATCTGCCAAATCTCTGCCCACTTACTTAGCCTGTCTATGTCCCCTTGCAGGTTTTTTATGTCCTCCTCACTCACTACTTTCCCTCCCATCTTAGTATCATCTGCAAATTTTGATATGTTACACTTGGTCCCTTCCTCCAAATCGTTAATATAGATTGTAAAGAGTTGGGGACCCAGCACTGACCCCTGTGGAACACCACTAGTTACTGATTGCCAGTCTGAGAATGAATCATTTATCCCAACTCTTTGCTTTCTGTTAGATAGCCAATCCTCTATCCATGCCAGAATATTACCCCCAATCCCGTGATTTTTTACCTTAAGCAATAATCTTTTGTGTGGCACCTTGTCAAATGCCTTTTGGAAGTCTAAATACACTACGTCCACTGGTTCCCCTTTATCCACTCTATATGTTACTTCCTCAAAGAACTCCAGCAAATTTGTCAAACATGACTTCCCCTTCGTAAAACCATGCTGACTTTGTCCTATTAAATTATGATTATCCAAATGTCCTGTTACTGTTTCCTTAATAATGGACTCCAAAATTTTACCTACCACAGATGTTAGGCTAACCGGTCTATAGTTACCAGCCTTCTGTCTACTGCCCTTTTTAAATAAGGGTATTACATTAGCAGTTTTCCAGTCTGCCGGGACCTTAGCGGAATCCAGGGAGTTTTGAAAAATTATTACCAATGCATCTACAATCCCTACCGCCACTTCCTTCAAGACTCTAGGATGTAAGCCATCAGGTCCAGGTGATTTATCCGCCTTGAGTCCCATTATTTTACCGAGTACCACTTCCTTAGTGATTTTGATCGTGTTTAGCTCCTCTCCCCCTATAGCCCCCTGTTTGTCCAGTGTTGGGATATTCTTAGTGTCCTCTACTGTAAAGACTGATACAAAATATTCATTCAGTGTTTTTGCCATCTCCATATTTCCCACCATTAATTTCCCGGTCTCATCCTCTAAGGGACCAACATTTACTTTAGCCACCCTTTTTCTTTTTATATAACTATAAAAACTCTTACTATCTGTTTTTATATTTTTTGCTAATTTACTTTCATAATCTATCTTCCCTTTCATAATCAATCTTTTTGTTATTTTTTGCTGCCTTTTAAAGTTTTCCCAATCCTCTGTCCTCCTACTAGATTTCGCTACCTTATATGCCCTTGTTTTTAGTCGAATACTATCCTTAATTTCTTTACTTAGCCACGGATGACTGTCCTTTCTTTTACACCCTGATACTGATAGAGGAATGGGAGAGAGAGAGAGATACTGATAGAGGAAAGGGAGAGAGGGAAAGATACTGATAGAGGAGAGGGAGAGAGAGAGAGATACTGATAGAGGAAAGGGAGAGAGAGAGATACTGATAGAGGAAAGGGAGAGAGGGAGATACTGATAGAGGAAAGGGAGAGAGAGAGAGAGATACTGATAGAGGAAAGGGAGAGAGGGAGAGATACTGATAGAGGAAAGGGAGAGAGAGAGAGATACTGATAGAGGAAAGGGAGAGAGGGAGAGATACTGATAGAGGAAAGGGAGAGAGAGAGAGATACTGATAGAGGAAAGGGAGAGAGAGAGATACTGATAGAGGAAAGGGAGAGAGATACTGATAGAGGAAAGGGAGAGAGAGAGATACTGATAGAGGAAAGGGAGAGAGGGAGATACTGATAGAGGAAAGGGAGAGGGAGAGAGATACTGATAGAGGAAAGGGAGAGAGAGAGATACTGATAGAGGAAAGGGAGAGAGAGAGATACTGATAGAGGAAAGGGAGAGAGAGAGAGATACTGATAGAGGAATGGAAGAGGGAGAGATACTGATAGAGGAATGGAAGAGGGAGAGATACTGATAGAGGAAAGGGAGAGAGAGAGATACTGATAGAGGAAAGGGAGAGGGAGAGAGATACTGATAGAGGAAAGGGAGAGAGAGAGATACTGATAGAGGAAAGGGAGAGAGGGAGAGATACTGATAGAGGAAAGGGAGAGAGAGAGATACTGATAGAGGAAAGGGAGAGAGAGAGAGATACTGATAGAGGAAAGGGAGAGAGAGAGATACTGATAGAGGAAAGGGAGAGAGGGAGATACTGATAGAGGAAAGGGAGAGAGAGAGATACTGATAGAGGAAAGGGAGAGGGAGAGAGATACTGATAGAGGAATGGGAGAGGGAGAGAGATACTGATAGAGGAAAGGGAGAGAGAGAGATACTGATAGAGGAAAGGGAGAGAGGGAGAGATACTGATAGAGGAAAGGGAGAGAGGGAGAGATACTGATAGAGGAATGGGAGAGGGAGAGAGATACTGATAGAGGAAAGGGAGAGAGAGAGATACTGATAGAGGAAAGGGAGAGAGGGAGAGATACTGATAGAGGAAAGGGAGAGAGGGAGAGATACTGATAGAGGAAAGGGAGAGAGGGAGAGATACTGATAGAGGAAAGGGAGAGAGAGAGATACTGATAGAGGAAAGGGAGAGAGGGAGAGATACTGATAGAGGAAAGGGAGAGAGAGAGATACTGATAGAGGAAAGGGAGAGAGAGAGATACTGATAGAGGAACATAAAAACATAAGAACATAAGAAGTAGGAGCAGGAGTCGGCCATATGGCCCCTCGGGCCTGCTCCGCCATTCAATAGGATCATGGCTGATCCGAACCTAGACTCACGTCCACTTCCCTGCCCGCTCCCCATAACCCTTCATTCCCTTATCAGCTCGGAAACTGTCTATCTGCGTTTTAAATTTATTTAATGTCGCAGCTTCCACAGCTCTCTGAGGTAGCAAATTCCATAGATTTACTACCCACTGAGTGAAGAAGTTTCTCCTCATCTCAGTTTTGAAACGGCAGCCCCTTATTCTAAGATTATGCCCCCTTGTTCTAGTCTCACCCATCAGTGGAAACATCCTCCCCGCCTCCACCCGATCAAGCCCCCTCACAATCTTATATGTTTCGATAAGATCGCCTCTCATTCTTCTGAATTCCAATGAGTAGAGGCCCAACCTACTCAACCTTTCCTCATAAGTCAACCCCCTCATCTCCGGAATCAACCGAGTGAACCTTCTCTGAACTGCCTCGAGAGCAAGTATATCTTTTCTTAAATATGGAAACTAAAACTGTACACAGTATTCCAGGTGTGGCCTCACCAGTACCCTGTATAACTGAAGCAAGACTTCCCTGCTTTTATACTCCATCCCCCTTGCAATAAAAGCCAAGATTCTATTGGCCTTCCTGATCACCTGCTGTACCTGCATACTAACCTTCTGTGTTTCATGCACCAGGACCCCCAGATCCCTTTGTACTGTAGCACTTTGCAGTTTCTTTCCATTTAGATAATAACTTGCTCTTTGATTTTTTCCGCCAAAGTGCATAACCTCACACTTTCCAACATTATATTCCATCTGCCAAATTTCTGCCCACTCACTTAGCCTGTCTATGTCCTTTTGCAGGTTTTTTATGTCCTCCTCACTCACTGCTTTCCCTCCCATCTTTGTATCGACTGCAAACTTGGATACGTTGCACTTGGTCCCCTCCTCCAAATCGTTAATATAGATTGTAAAGAGTTGGGGTCCCAGCACTGACCCTTGCGGAACACCACTAGTTACTGATTGCCAACCCGAGAATGAACCATTTATCCCAACTCTCTGTTTTCTGTTAGATAGCCAATCTTCCACCCATGCCAGTATATTACCCCCAATCCCGTGATTTTTTATCTTGTGCAGTAATCTTTTGTGTGGTACCTTGTCAAATGCCTTTTGGAAGTCCAAATAC
The DNA here is from genome assembly GCA_030390025.1 of Squalus acanthias. Taxonomy (NCBI): domain Eukaryota; kingdom Metazoa; phylum Chordata; class Chondrichthyes; order Squaliformes; family Squalidae; genus Squalus; species Squalus acanthias. Next base: position 642,252 of record JASTWF010000239.1, read on the forward strand.
ACCACATCCACTGATTCCCCTTTATCCACCTTGTTTGTTACGTCCTCAAAGAATTCGAGCAAATTTGTCATGCATGATTTCCCCTTCATAAAACCATGCTGACTCTGTCCGATTAAATTATGCTTATCCAAATGTCCTGTTACTGCTTCCTTAATAATGGACTCCAACATTTTACCAACCACAGATGTTAGGCTAACTGGTCTATAGTTTCCAGCCTTTTGTCTACCTCCCTTTTTAAATAAGGGCGTTACATTAGCAGTTTTCCAATCTGCTGGGACCTTTCTCGAATCCAGGCAGTTTTGTAAAATTACCACCAATGCATCTGCAATCCCTACCGCTGCTTCTCTCAAGACCCTAGGATGTAAGCCATCAGGTCCAGGGGATTTATTCGCCTTAAGTCCCATTATCTTACCGAGTACCATCTCCTTAGTGATTTTAATCGTGTTTAGCTCCTCCCCCCCTATAGCCCCCCATTTGTCCAGTGTTGGGATATTTTTAGTATCCTCTACTGTAAAGACTGATACAAAATATTTGTTCAGCGTATTTGCCATCTCCGTGTTCCCCACTACTAATTTCCCGGTCTCGTCCTCTGAGGGACCAACATCCACTTTAGCCACCCTTTTTCTTTTTATATAACTGTAGAAACTCTTGCTATCTGTTTTTATATTTTTTGCTAGTTTACTTTCATAATCTATCTTCTCCTTCTTAATTAATCTTTTAGTTATTCTTTGCTGGCTTTTAAATGCTTCCCAATCTTCTATCCTCCCACTAGATTTGGCTACTTTATATGCCCTTGTTTTCAGTCGGATACTATCCTTTATTACTTTACTTAGCCACGGATGGCTGTCTTTTCTTTTACGCCCCTTTTTCCTCAGTGGAATATATTTTTCTTGAAAGTTGTGAAATACCTCCTTGAATGTACACCACTGCTCCTGTACCGTCTTACACCTTAATCTATTTTCCCAGTCCACTTTAGTCAACTCTGCTCTCATACCTTCATAGTCTCCTTTATTTAAGCTTAGTACGCTGGTTTGAGATCCAACTCTCTCACCCTCCAACTGAATTTGGAATTCAACCATGTTATGGTCACTCATTCCAAGGGGATCCTTTACTAGGACATTTTTTATTAATCCTGTCTCATTACACAGGACCAGATCTAAGATTGCCTGCCCCCTGGTTGGTTCAGTAACATACTGCTCAAGGAACCCGTCCCTAATGCACTCTATGAACTCTTCCTCAAGGCTGGCTTGCCCAATTTGATTTGTCCAGTCAATATGAAAGTTAAAATCTCCCATGATTATAGCTGTTCCCTTATTACAAGCCCCAACTATTTCCTGATTTATACTCCGACCAATAGAGTTACAACTGTTAGGAAGCCTATAGACTATGCCCACTAGTGACTTTTTCCCCTTATTATTCCTTATCTCCACCCAAACTGTTTCACTATCCTGATCCTTTGACCCAATATCATTTCTCACTATTGCAGTGATTCCATCCTTTATTAACATAGCCACCCCACCTCCCTTTCCTTCCTGTCTGTCCTTCCTAATAGTCAAATACCCCTGGATGTTTAGTTCCCAGTCATGGTCACCTCGCAGCCATGTTTCTGTAATAGAACATAGACATAGAACAGTACAGCACAGTACAGGCCCTTCGGCCCTCGATGTTGTGCCGAGCATTGTCCGAGACCAAGATCAAGCTATCACACTCCCTATCACTCTGGTGTGCTCCATGTGCTTATCCAATAACCGCTTGAAAGTTCCTAAAGTGTCCGACTCCACTATCACAGCAGGCAGTCCATTCCACACCCCAACCACTCTCTGAGTAAAGAATCTACCTCGGACATCCCTTCTATATCTCCCCCCATGCACCTTATAGTTATGCCCCCTTGTAACAGCTGCCTCTACCCGAGGAAATAGTCTCTGAACATCCACTCTATCTATCCCCCTCATCATCTTATAAACCTCTATTAAGTCGCCTCTCATCCTCCTCCGCTCTAAAGAGAAAAGCCCCAACTCCCTCAATCTTTCCTCATAAGACCTCCCCCCCAAACCAGGCAGCATCCTGGTAAATCTCCTTTGCACTCTTTCCAATGCTTCCACGTCCTTCCTATAGTGAGGTGACCAGAACTGCACACAATATTCCAAATGTGGTCTCACCAAGGTCCTGTACAGTTGCAGCATAACCTCATGGTTCTTAAACTCAAACCCTCTGTTAATAAACGCCAACACACCATAGGCCTTCTTTACTGCTCTATCCACTTGAGTGGCAACCTTCAGAGATCTGTGGATATGAACCCCCAGATCCCTCTGCTCCTCCACGTTCCTCAGAACCCTGCCGTTGACCCTGTAATCCTTATTCAAATTTGCCCTACCAAAATGAATCACCTCGCACTTATCAGGGTTAAATTCCATCTGCCATTTTTCGGCCCAGCTCTGCATCCTATCAATGTCTCTTTGCAGCCTACAACAGCCCTCCACCTCAACCACTGCTCCACCAATCTTGGTGTCATCAGCAAATTTACTGATCCACCCTTCAGTCCCCTCCTCCAAGTCATTGATAAAAATCACAAACAGCAGAGGACCCAGCACCGACCCCTGTGGCACACCGCTGGTAACTGGTCTCCAGTCCGAAAATGTTCCATCCACCACCACCCTCTGCCTTCTATGACTTATCCAATCGGCCAAATTTCCCTCTATCCCACAACTCCTTACTTTCTTCATGAGCCGACCATGGGGAACCTTATCAAACGCCTTACTAAAATCCATGTATACGACATCAACTGCTCTACCTTCATCTACACACTTAGTTACCTCCTCAAAAAATTCAATCAAATTTGTTAGGCAAGACTTACCCTTCACGAATCCGTGTTGACTTTCCCTGATTAAGTTGCCCCTTTCCAAATGGTCATAAATCCTATCCCTCAGGACCTTTTCCATTATCTTACCAACCACCGAAGTAAGACTAACCGGCCTATAATTACCAGGGTCATTCCTATTTCCTTTCTTGAAGAGAGGAACAACATTCGCCACTCTCCAGTCCTCTGGCACCATTCCCGTGGACAGTGAGGACCCAAAGATCAAAGCCAGAGGCTCTGCAATCTCCTCCCTTGCCTCCCAAAGAATCCTAGGATATATCCCATCTGGCCCAGGGGACTTATCGACCCTCAGGTTCTTCAAAATTGCTATAACATTTTCCCTCAGAACATCTACCACCTCCAGCCTATCCACCTTTATCACACTCTCATCCTCAAGAACATGGCCCCTCTCCTCGGTGAACACTGACGAAAAGTATTCATTCATCACCTCTCCTATCTCTTCTGACTCCATGCACAAGTTCCCACTACTGTCCTTGACCGGCCCTACCCTCACCCTGGTCATTCTTTTATTTCTCACATAAGAGTAAAAGGCCTTGGGGTTTTTCTTGATCCGACCCGCCAAGGACTTCTCATGCCCCCTCCTAGCTCTCCTAAGCTCTTTTTTTAGCTCATTCCTTGCTACCTTGTACCCCTCAATCGACCCAACTGAACCTTGTTTTCTCATCCTTACATACGCTTCCTTTTTCCTCTTGACTAGACATTCAACCTCTTTTGTGAACCATGGTTCTCTCACTCGGCCATTTCCTCCCTGCCTGACAGGGACATACCTATCAAGGACACGCAGTAATTGCTCCATGAAAAAGCTCCACCTTTCGTTTGTGCCTTTCCCTGATAGTTTCTGTTCCCATCTTATACTCCCTAATTCTTGCCTAATCGCATCATAATTACCCCTCCCCCAATTATAAACCCTGCCCTGCCGTATGGCCCTATCCCTCTCCATTGCAATAGTGAAAGTTACCGAATTGTGTTCACTATCTCCAAAGTGCTCTCCCACATACAAATCAAACACTTGGCCCGGTTCATTACCCAGTACCAAATCCAACGTGGCCCCAGCTCTTGTCGGCCTGTCTGTGTGGAGTTTGCACATTCTCCCCGTGTCTGCGTGGGTTTCCTCCGGGTGCTCCGGTTTCCTCCCACAGTCCAAAAATGTGTGGGTTAGGTTGATTTGGCTATGATAAATTGACCCTTAGTGTTAGGGGGGATTAAATATGTGGGGTTATGGGGATAGGATGGGATATGTTAGGGGGAATTAAATACGTGGGGTTACGGGGGTAGGGTGGGATATGTGTACTGTGGGGATTAAAGCAGGGACAGGGTACTGGATTTGGATGATCAGCCATGATCGTATTGAATGGCGGAGCAGGCTCGACTACTCCTGCTCCTAGATTCTATGTTTCTATGTTTCTATGTTTCTATCCACATATTGTGTCAGGAAACCCTCCTGCACACACTGTGGCCACCAGATCATACCCATGTGTAGTTATTTGTACCGTCAACTCGTCTATTTTGTTACGAATGCTGCGTGCATTCAGATAAAGAACTTTTAAACATGTTTTGTGACAATTTATTCCTGCTTTTACCCCCTTTACTACTTTACCTTTATCTTTATATATTCTGTCCCTTCCTGACACGCTCTGGTTTTTAATTTCCCCACTGCTAATTTGCTCTATTGCCTTCTCCGCTGACATTTTTATTCTTCGCTCTCTTGAAACCTCCCCCCCCCCCCACTAATTAGTTTAAAGCCCTCTCTACAGCCCTAGTTATTTGATTCGCCAGGATTCTAGTCCCAGCACTGGCCAAGTGAAGTCCGTCCCAACGGAACAGCTCTCTCCCGTCCCAGTACTGGTGCCAGTGTCCCAAGAAGCAAAACCTATTTCTCCCACACCAGTCTTTGAGCCACGCATTTAACTCTCTGATTTTATTTACCCTAGCCAAATTTGCTCGTGGCTCAGGTAGTAATCCAGAGATTATTACCCTTGTGGTTCTGCTTTTTAATTTGGCCCCTAGCTGCTCATACTCCCTCAGCAGAACCTCTTTCCTTGTCCTATCTATGTCGTTGGTACCAACATGGACCATGACATCCGGATCCTCCCCCTCCCACTCCAAGTTTCTCTCCAGCCCAGAGGAGATGTCCTTAACCCTGGCACCGGGCAGGCAACACAACCTTTGGGACTCTCGCTCTCGGCTGCAAAGAACCCTATCTATACCCCTTATGATACTATCCCCTACCACTACAACATTTCTTTTTACTCCCCCCACCTGAATGGTCCCCCATTCCACGGTGCCGTGGCCAGGTTGCTCATCCTCCCTGCAGTCCCTGCTCCCGTCCTCACAGGGAGTAAGAGCCTCGAACCTGTTGGACAAGAGCAAGGGCTGCGGCTCCTCCAACACTACCTCCTGGATCCCCGTACCTGCCTCACTCATAGTCACACCCTCCTGTCCCTGACCACGGACTACATCTGAATTAGTTAATCTAATTGGTGTGACTACTTCCTGGAACACAGAGTCCAGGTAACTCTCCCCCTCCCTGATGTGTCGCAGTGTTTGAAGCTCGGACTCCAGCTCATCAACACGGAGCCGGAGTTCCTCGAGCAGCCAACACTTACTGCAAATTTGATCACCGTGAGCATCAATGATGTCCACCAGCTCCCACATATTGCAGCAGTAACACATCACCTGCTCTCCCATTCTATGTAATTAATTAAATGTATTAATACTTTTTAAATACCCTCTGCCCCACCTGATGAATATCACACCTTAGAAACTATAAACCACAGAGTTTAAGTTTAAAAAGAGGGAAATACTCACCAACCAATTACTACCTGCTTTCTGGTGACGTCACACCTCGATTATTTTTTACCTCTCTCCCTCCCTCCGAGTTCGGAGACTGGTCCCGCCTTACCTGGTCTCTGGAGCCTTTTAAACCCTCTGCCGCCGCCTCGCCTCACGCAGGTCCGCCGCCGCACCAGGAAGCTGACAAAGATAGAAAAAGGAAGGAACACCTCCCTCCCCGAACTCCCTCACTCACCAAACTCGCAGCTTAACACTCTGTCCCAATCTGCACTCCGGGAGAGAGAGAGAGATACTGATAGAGGAAAGGGAGAGATACTGATAGAGGAATGGGAGAGAGAGAGAGATACTGATAGAGGAAAGGGAGAGAGGGAGAGATACTGATAGAGGAAAGGGAGAGAGAGAGATACTGATAGAGGAAAGGGAGAGAGGGAGAGATACTGATAGAGGAATGGGAGAGAGGGAGAGATACTGATAGAGGAATGGGAGAGAGGGAGAGATACTGATAGAGGAATGGGAGAGAGAGAGATACTGATAGAGGAATGGGAGAGAGGGAGAGATACTGATAGAGGAATGGGAGAGGGAGAGAGATACTGATAGAGGAAAGGGAGAGAGAGAGATACTGATAGAGGAAAGGGAGAGAGGGAGAGATACTGATAGAGGAAAGGGAGAGAGAGAGATACTGATAGAGGAAAGGGAGAGAGATACTGATAGAGGAAAGGGAGAGAGGGAGATACTGATAGAGGAAAGGGAGAGAGAGAGAGATACTGATAGAGGAAAGGGAGAGAGAGAGATACTGATAGAGGAAAGGGAGAGAGAGAGATACTGATAGAGGATAGGGAGAGAGAGATACTGATAGAGGAAAGGGAGAGAGAGAGATATTGATAGAGGAAAGGGAGAGAGGGAGATACTGATAGAGGAAAGGGAGAGAGAGAGATACTGATAGAGGAAAGGGAGAGGGAGACAGATACTGATAGAGGAATGGGAGAGAGAGAGAGATACTGATAGAGGAAAGGGAGAGAGGGAGAGATACTGATAGAGGAAAGGGAGAGAGGGAGAGATACTGATAGAGGAATGGGAGAGAGGGAGAGATACTGATAGAGGAAAGGGAGAGAGAGAGAGATACTGATAGAGGAATGGGAGAGAGGGAGAGATACTGATAGAGGAAAGGGAGAAAGAGAGAGATACTGATAGAGGAAAGGGAGAGAGAGAGAGAAACTGATAGAGGAATGGGCGAGAGGGAGAGATACTGAGAGAGGAAAGGGAGAGAGAGAGATACTGATAGAGGAAACGGAGAGAGAGAGAGATACTGATAGAGGAAAGGGAGAGAGAGAGAGATACTGATAGAGGAATGGGAGAGAGGGAGAGATACTGATAGAGGAATGGGAGAGGGAGAGAGATACTGATAGAGGAATGGGAGAGAGGGAGAGATACTGATAGAGGAAAGGGAGAGAGAGAGAGATACTGATAGAGGAAAGGGAGAGAGAGAGAGATACTGATAGAGGAATGGGCGAGAGGGAGAGATACTGATAGAGGAAAGGGAGAGAGAGAGATACTGATAGAGGTAACGGAGAGAGAGAGAGATACTGATAGAGGAAAGGGAGAGAGAGAGAGATACTGATAGAGGAATGGGAGACAGGGAGAGATACTGATAGAGGAATGGGAGAGAGAGATAATGATAGAGGAAAGGGAGAGAGAGAGAGAGATACTGATAGAGGAAAGGGAGAGATACTGATAGAGGAATGGGAGAGAGAGAGAGATACTGATAGAGGAAAGGGAGAGAGGGAGAGATACTGATAGAGGAAAGGGAGAGAGAGAGATACTGATAGAGGAAAGGGAGAGAGGGAGAGATACTGATAGAGGAATGGGAGAGAGGGAGAGATACTGATAGAGGAATGGGAGAGAGGGAGAGATACTGATAGAGGAATGGGAGAGAGAGAGATACTGATAGAGGAATGGGAGAGAGGGAGAGATACTGATAGAGGAATGGGAGAGGGAGAGAGATACTGATAGAGGAAAGGGAGAGAGAGAGATACTGATAGAGGAAAGGGAGAGAGGGAGAGATACTGATAGAGGAAAGGGAGAGAGAGAGATACTGTTAGAGGAAAGGGAGAGAGATACTGATAGAGGAAAGGGAGAGAGGGAGATACTGATAGAGGAAAGGGAGAGAGAGAGAGATACTGATAGAGGAAAGGGAGAGAGAGAGATACTGATAGAGGAAAGGGAGAGAGAGAGATACTGATAGAGGATAGGGAGAGAGAGATACTGATAGAGGAAAGGGAGAGAGAGAGATATTGATAGAGGAAAGGGAGAGAGGGAGATACTGATAGAGGAAAGGGAGAGAGAGAGATACTGATAGAGGAAAGGGAGAGGGAGACAGATACTGATAGAGGAATGGGAGAGAGAGAGAGATACTGATAGAGGAAAGGGAGAGAGGGAGAGATACTGATAGAGGAAAGGGAGAGAGGGAGAGATACTGATAGAGGAATGGGAGAGAGGGAGAGATACTGATAGAGGAAAGGGAGAGAGAGAGAGATACTGATAGAGGAATGGGAGAGAGGGAGAGATACTGATAGAGGAAAGGGAGAGAGAGAGAGATACTGATAGAGGAAAGGGAGAGAGAGAGAGAAACTGATAGAGGAATGGGAGAGAGGGAGAGATACTGAGAGAGGAAAGGGAGAGAGAGAGATACTGATAGAGGAAACGGAGAGAGAGAGAGATACTGATAGAGGAAAGGGAGAGAGAGAGAGATACTGATAGAGGAATGGGAGAGAGGGAGAGATACTGATAGAGGAATGGGAGAGGGAGAGAGATACTGATAGAGGAATGGGAGAGAGGGAGAGATACTGATAGAGGAAAGGGAGAGAGAGAGAGATACTGATAGAGGAAAGGGAGAGAGAGAGAGATACTGATAGAGGAATGGGAGAGAGGGAGAGATACTGATAGAGGAATGGGAGAGGGAGAGAGATACTGATAGAGGAATGGGAGAGAGGGAGAGATACTGATAGAGGAAAGGGAGAGATAGAGATACTGATAGAGGAAACGGAGAGAGAGAGAGATACTGATAGAGGAGAGGGAGAGAGGGAAAGATACTGATAGAGGAATGGGAGAGAGGGAGAGATACTGATAGAGGAAACGGAGAGAGAAAGAGATACAGATCGAGGAAAGGGAGAGAGAGATACTGATAGAGGAAAGGGAGAGAGAGAGAGATACTGATAGAGGAAAGGGAGAGAGAGAGATATTGAAAGGAATGAGCGATAGAAAGAGATACTCTTTATCGAGGCCTTTGAGAGGGTGCAGCAGAGATTCTCTGAGAGGCTTTACTTATGAGGAGAGATGAGAGAAAAGATCAAGGGCTCGAAATTCGGTTACGTCCCGTTTGGGGGCGGTAACCGAGTTAAGGCCGGACATTTAGTGCCGCCAGGAAGTGGAGTGCAATGTTGGGTGCTCCAATTCCTGGTGGGGCGGTATCCGAGGCGATGTCGGGGCGCGATTGTCAGCAGTGAGGATGAGGGCCGCTGCACACTCTGCAGGGCTCCAATGGCCCACACTAGGCCACCAGGGCGGCGTGGTGCCATGGCAGCAGCCCGGCGCTGAGACGCTGTGCCGGGCTGCGCGATGGCGGCCAGGAACACGCCACAGTCCACCACGGAGGGCCAACCTAGTGGTCGCCCAAAAAAGAAAATGGCGGCACGTCTCGCGGCCGCACCTCCCGTATTAATACCGCCCCGCGAGCGGAGATCGGCCCGGTTCACGACCCACGAGGCTGGCGCTGACAACGCCCGTGGCAGCCTCGCTGGGCGCAGCCGAATTTCTGCCGCGGGGTGGTAATGGGGACAAGGCAGGGTGCAAAGGGGTCACGGCGCACGGCGATGATGTCATCGCCGGCGGCCTGGGGTGCTACCGGTGGGGGTGCGGCGCTATCGTGTCGCGCCCCAACAAAGCCCCACCAAATTACTCGGGAGGCACTTTTTTTGCGCTCACCCCCCCCCTCCGGGCGATAAGCCGTTCGCGCCCCGTTAGCACCTGCCGGGGGCCCTAATGGCAGGCACAAAGTAGCTGATTTTCTAGCCCCAAAGGTTCAGAGCAGAACCGAGACGAGTTAAAATGACAAGGATAAATCTGACAAAGTAATTGGGGAATGATTGTTGCCACTGCTCAATGAGCCAGTAACTAGAGGCCAGCAATTTCAGATCATTACCAAAAGAACAAAGGCAGAGGTTGGCAGAAATTTTCGGGCGTGGATACTCGACCAGGAACAGAGCGGGGAGGAGAATCCAGAATGGCTTTTAAAATGGAAGTAACGGGTCTGGGGAAAGGACAGGGAATGGGACTGAGGGGAGAGCTCGCCCAGAGAGAGAGCACGGGGGGCGATGGGGGAATGGGACTAAGGGGAGAGCTCGCTCAGAGAGAGAGCACGGGGGGCGATGGGGGAATGGGACTGAGGGGAGAGCTCGCCCAGAGAGAGAGCACGGGGGGCGGTGGGGGAATGGGACTGAGGGGAGAGCTCGCTCAGAGAGAGAGCACGGGGGACGATGGGGGAATGGGACTGAGGGGAGAGCTCGCTCAGAGAACACAGGGTGTGCTGTCGGAGGGGCAGTACTGAGGGAGTGCTGCACTGTCGGAGGGGCAGTACTGAGGGAGTGCCGCGCTGTCGCAGGGGCAGTACTGAGGGAGCGCCGCACTGTCGGAGGGGGCGCACTGTCGGAGGGACAGTACTGAGGGAGCGCCGCACTGTCGGAGGGGCAGTACTGAGGGAGCCCTGCACTGTCGGAGGGGCAGTACAGAGGGAGCGCTGCACTGTCGGAGGGACAGTACTGAGGGAGCGCTGCACTGTCGGAGGGACAGTACTGCGGGAGCGCTGCACTGTCGGAGGGACAGTACTGAGGGAGCGCCGCACTATCGGAGCGTCAGTACTGAGGGAGCGCCGCACTGTCGGAGGAACAATACCGAGGGAGTGCCGCACTGTCGGAGGGACAGCACTGAGGGAGTGTTGCACTGTCGGAGGGGCAGTACTGAGGGAGCGCTGCACTGTCGGAGGGACAGTACAGAGGGAGCGCTGCACTGTCGGAGGGGCAGTACAGAGGGAGCGCTGCACTGTCGGAGGGGCAGTACAGAGGGAGCGCTGCACTGTCGGAGGTACAGTACTGAGGGAGCGCTGCACTGTCGGAGGGACAGTACTGAGGGAGCGCCGCACTGTCGGAGGGACAATACCGAGGGAGTGCCGCACTGTCGGAGGGACAGTACCGAAGGAGCGCCGCACTGTCGGAGGGACAGTACTGAGGGAGTGCCACACTGTCGGAGGGACAGTACTGAGGGAGCGCCGCACTGTCGGAGGGTCAGTACTGTGGGAGCGCCGCACTGTCGGAGGAACAATACCGAGGGAGTGCCGCACTGTCGGAGGGACAGCACTGAGGGAGTGTTGCACTGTCGGAGGGGCAGTACTGAGGGAGCGCTGCACTGTCGGAGGGACAGTACGGAGGGAGCTCAGCACTGTCGGAGGGGCAGTACTGAGGGAGCGCCGCACTGTCGGACGGGCAGTACTGAGGGAGCGGCGCACTGTCGGAGGGACAGTACTGAGGGAGCGCCGCACTGTCGGAGGGTCAGTACTGAGGGAGCGCCGCACTGTCGGAGGGTCAGTACTGAGGGAGCGCCGCACTGTCGGAGGGTCAGTACTGAGGGAGCGCCGCACTGTCGGAGGGTCAGTACTGAGGGAGCGCCGCACTGTCGGAGGGACAGTACTGAGGGAGCGCCGCACTGTCGGAGGGTCAGTACTGAGGGAGCGCCGCACTGTCGGAGGGTCAGTACTGAGGGAGCGCCGCACTGTCGGAGGGTCAGTACTGAGGGAGCGCCGCACTGTCGGAGGGGCAGTACTGAGGGAGCGCTGCACTGTCGGAGGGGCAGTACTGAGGGAGAGTTGCACTGTCGGAGGGGCAGTACTGAGGGAGCGCTGCACTGTCGGAGGGGCAGTACGGAGGGAGCTCAGCACTGTCGGAGGGGCAGTACTGAGGGAGCGCTGCACTGTCGGAGGGGCAGTACTGAGGGAGCGCTGCACTGTCGGAGGGACAATACCAAGGGAGTGCTGCACTATCGGAGGGGCAGTACTGAGGGAGCGCTGCACTGTCGGAGGGGCAGTACTGAGGGAGCACTGCACTGTCGGAGGGGCAGTACTGAGGGACCACTGCACTGTCGGAGGGGCAGTACTGAGGGAGTGCTGCACTGTCGGAGGGGCAGTACTGAGGGAGCGCTGCACTGTCGGAGGGGCAGTACTGAGGGAGCGTTGCACTGTCGGAGGGGCAGTACTGAGGGGGGGCAGTACTGAAGGAGTGCAGCACTGTCAGACGGGCAGTACTGAGAGCACTGAGACAGATCAGCAAGCACAGGGGTGATGGGTGAACGCAACTTGGTACGAGTTAGGATACGGGCAGCAGAGTTTTGGATGACTTCAAGTTTACGAAATGTAGAACGTGGGAGGCCGGCCAGGAGTGCGATGGAATAATCAAGTCTAGAGGTGACAAAGGCATCGATGAGGGTTTCAGCGTCAGATGAGTTGAGGCAGGGGCGGAGTCGGGCGATGTTCCGGAGATGGGAATAGGTGATTTTAGTGATCGAGCGGATACGTGGTTGGAAGCTCATTTCAGGGTCAAATATGACACCAAGATTGCGAACAGTCTGGTTCAGCCGCAGACAGATATTAAGGAGAGGGATGGAGTCAGTGGCTAGGGAACGGGGACCAAAAACAATGGCTTCGGTCTTCCCAATATTTAGTTGGAGGAAATCTGTGCTCGTCCTGTACTAGATGTCGGACAAGCAGTGTGACAATTTAAGGACTGTGGAGGGGTCGAGAGAAGTTGTGGTGAGGTAGAGCTGGGTGTTGTTAGCATACATGTGGAAACTGATGCTGTGTTTTCGAATGATGTTGCCGAGGGGCAGCATGTAGAGTCAAACAAAAGCTGGGTCAGAGGTGGGTTTAAAGAATGGTTCTCTCCTGGGCTGGGTTTGACCCCAGCTCCCAAGGGTGAAAGGTTGGTGATGAACACACTGACTCCCGGTCCCTTCAGCGAGATTCCTCATTGAATGTTCCCTATGGATTCTTGCAGTGTTGGCGCTGGAAGTTATTTCCCTGCGGATCCCGAGCAGTGCGGAGATTTCTCAGCCTTTGATCGCAGTGTATTGGGGGCAGCAAAGTGGCTGAATGCATCACGGGACATGACGGAATCAGCTATTCTCCTCTTCTACCGATAAAGGCTGGCTGAACGTCATCTGCTGAGTTACCAAGGAGCAAAGTCAAGATATTGTTGAAATACGATTGTCTTCATATAATCTCTCGGTTCTAGCACCCAGATATAAATCAGATTCAACTCTAATCAGCTCCTTCCCCCCCCGAATCGGCTCTGATTGTGGCTGGATTGCAATGTGCCAGGTTTAGTTACAAAGATGTGGCTCAATTAATGTATTCAGTCGAGGGAGAATTTAGTTTCAAAAATAAAATAATTAAATCTGATCTGCTGCTGCCTGACATTTGCTCTCGGACCTGCCGCTGAATTGGTGTTCAACTCTCATTCTTTCACTGTTACATCACACTGGCCAAAGCCCGCTGCCTCCTCATGGTGCTGACTGGAAGCTGGCGCCTGTCAGATTCAGGCTCAAGCCAGAAGGTCGTGGGTTCGAGCACTACTTCAGGTCCTCAATACATAATCTAGGCTAGCCCTCCAGCGCAGTACTGAGGGAGTGCCGCACTGTCGGAGGGACAGTACTGAGGGAGCGCCGCACTGTCGGAGAGGCAGTACTGAGGGAGCGCCGCACTGTCGGAGGGGCAGTACTGAGGGAGCGCCGCACTGTCGGAGGGACAGTACGGAGGGAGTGCCGCGCTGACGCAGGGGCAGTACTGAGGGAGGGCTGCACTGTCGGAGGGACAGTACTGAGGGAGCGCTGCATTGTCGGAGGGGCAGTACTGAGGGAGGGCTGCACTGTCGGAGGGGCAGTACTGAGGGAGCGCTGCACTGTCGGAGGGGCAGTACTGAGGGAGTGCTGCACTGTCAGAGGGACAGTACTGAGGGAGTGCTGCACTGTCAGAGGGACAGTACTGAGGGAATGCCGCACTGTCGGAGGGACAGTACTGAGGGAGCGCCGCACTGTCAGGTGATCCCCACTCCCCCCACCAATACAGTCCAGGTAACACCTGCGTCAGGTGGGCTGTAATAATGGAGTGATCTGTCAGCTGGTCCGGTAGGTGTGGGGTCTGTGGGCAACAAGCGGGTCACTGAGTGTCTGCATTTGATCAATCACCGAGTGCGTAAATTTGTCATCTCTTTTAATAAACATCTAGAAATGCACACATCAGCCGTGCATTGTCCTGGCACATCCCGTAGAATTTCATTCTAGACAAGAGATTGGTCCTCACTAATCAAACATTCCACAAACACCAAAAGGTTTACAGGGAACAAGGGAATGTCCAAGAGGAAACACCGACTGGTCGGCTTGGAAGCCGACCGGGGAATGGACCAGCTCCAGTTGAACACAGACTACGCTGAAGGTGAGAATCGGGGGCTCAGCAACATCCTGATCTCCGGGAACCAGGAGACTTCCAGTAAAACCACCTGCCCCGGTGCCCAGCTACACACCATCCCCACCCATTGTCCCGGGGGATTCTCCTGGGGTGGGGCTCCCAGCTCCCAACCCAAGGGCACTCTGGACCTTCCCCAGGACACTTCAAAACACAGAATGTGGCAGAGGGCACCAGTCGGGGTCAGACTGTGCAGGGTGTGTGTCCAAGTCTGTGGTTTACTATTAGGGGAGAGAGAGGGCACCAGTCAGGGTCAGACTGTGCAGGGTGTGTGTCCGAGTCTGTGGTTTACAATTAGGGGAGAGAGAGGGCACCAGTCAGGGTCAGACTGTGCAGGGTGTGTGTCCCAGTCTGTGGTTTACTATTGGGGGAGAGAGCGCCAGTCGGGGTCAGACTGTGCAGGGTGTGTGTCCGAGTCTGTGGTTTACTATTGGGGGAGAGAGAGGGCACCAGTCAGGGTCAGACTGTGCAGGGTGTGTGTCCCAGTCTGTGGTTTACTATTGGGGGAGAGAGAGGGCACCAGTCAGGGTCAGACTGTGCAGGGTGTGTGTCCCAGTCTGTGGTTTACTATTGGGGGAGAGAGAGGGCACCAGTCAGGGTCAGACTGTGCAGGGTGTGTGTCCCAGTCTGTGGTTTACTATTGGGGGAGAGGGCACCAGTCAGGGTCAGACTGTGCAGGGTGTGTGTCCCAGTCTGTGGTTTACTATTAGGGGAGAGAGAGGGCACCAGTCAGGGTCAGACTGTGCAGGGTGTGTATCATTTGGGGAAAGTTAACAGTCTCTCTGCAGAGCTGATTGCATAGAATTAATAATTCATATTAAAAAATAATTTTTCACATATCAGATACCAATATACAAAGCACTTTCCCAAGTGTCACAGATCAAACTGTACAGCCACAGAGAAGAGTGGATGGTGTTCGATAGAAGTCCCGTGTTGGCCTGGCGCGGTCCCGTGCGCTCTGTCTATTTATGGCTTGTTTTGTATGTGGAGGTTGCGCAGGTTTTCCAGCCCGGTTTGACTGATGACCCCGTAGGTCTGGGAGTAGCTCCCCCAGGCAGCTTTCGGGTTCCCTGCTCCTTCCACGTTTGACATTGTCTGGAACATCTTCTTGAAGGGACGGCTCTCTCGCGTTTGTGACTGTGGCCTTGGGTTCTGCAAAATAGGAAAACAAGTGAAAGCTCCCGAGGATGAGCTTCCTCCCAGAGAATTCCATAACAATACAGCACAGACGCAGGCCTTTCAGCCCCACCACTTAGCGGGATTGGTTATGTTACTGGACTAGTAATCCAGAGGCCTGGACCAATCCGTGAGACGTGAGTTCAAATCCCACCTCAGCAGCTGGGGAATTTAAATTCAGTTCAATGAAAAGCTAGTGCCAGTAATGGTGAAACTATTGGATCGTCGTAAAAACCCATCTGGTTCACTGATGTCCTTCGAAGGAAATCTGCCGTCCTTCCCCGGTCTGGCCTGTGTGATTCCACACCCACAGCAATGTGGTTGATTCTTAACTGCCCTCTGCAGCTCACCAGCAGCTTCTCAAGGGCAATTAGGGATGGGCAATAAATGCTGGCCTTGCCGGCGACACCCACATCCCATGAATAAATTAAAAAACACAGTCTGTGGTGTTCCTGCCCCACACCAGCAGTATGCTAATCCCATGTACCCGAGGTGCTCCATCGGGCCTGTCACCCTGCGGTGCTGCCATCGGGCCTGTCACCCTGCGGTGCTGCCATCGGGCCTGTCACCCTGCGGTGCTGCCATCGGGCCTGTCACCCTGCGGTGCTGCCATCGGGCCCGTCACCCTGCGGTGCTGCCATCGGGCCCGTCACCCTGCGGTGCTGCCATCGGGCCCGTCACCCTGCGGTGCTGCCATCGGGCCCGTCACCCCGCGGTGCTGCCATCGGGCCCGTCACCCCGCGGTGCTGCCATCGGGCCCGTCACCCCGCGGTGCTCCATCGGGCCCGTCACCCCGCGGTGCTCCATCGGGCCCGTCACCCCGCGGTGCTCCATCGGGCCCGTCACCCCGCGGTGCTGCCATCGGGCCCGTCACCCTGCGGTGCTCCATCGGGCCTGTCACCCTGCGGTGCTCCATCGGGCCTGTCACCCTGCGGTGCTCCATCGGGCCTGTCACCCCGAGGTGCTCCATCGGGCCTGTCACTCCGAGGTGCTCCATCGGGCCTGTCACTCCGAGGTGCTCCATCGGGCCTGTCACTCCGAGGTGCTCCATCGGGCCTGTCACTCCGAGGTGCTCCATCGGGCCTGTCACCCGCGGTGCTCCATCGGGCCCTGTCACCCCGAGGTGCTCCATCGGGCCCGTCACCCTGCGGTGCTCCATCGGGCCCGTCACCCCGAGGTGCTCCATCGGGCCCTGTCACTCCGAGGTGCTCCATCGGGCCGTCACTCTGAGGTGCTCCATCGGGCCTGTCACTCCGAGGTGCTCCATCGGGCCTGTCACCCGAGGTGCTCCATCGGGCCTGTCACCCCGAGGTGCTCCATCGGGCCTGTCACTCCGAGGTGCTCCATCGGGCCTGTCACTCTGAGGTGCTCCATTGGGCCTGTCACCCCGAGGTGCTCCATCGGGCCTGTCACCCCGAGGTGCTCCATCGGGCCTGTCACCCCGAGGTGCTCCATCGGGCCTGTCACTCCGAGGTGCTCCATCGGGCCTGTCACCCCGAGGTGCTCCATCGGGCCTGTCACCCCGAGGTGCTCCATCGGGCCTGTCACCCTGCGGTGCTCCATCGGGCCTGTCACCCCGAGGTGCTCCATCGGGCCTGTCACTCCGAGGTGCTCCATCGGGCCTGTCACTCCGAGGTGCTCCATCGGGCCTGTCACTCCGAGGTGCTGCCTTTAATGTGCTGTGATCCTCTGCTCTTCCCCAGCGCCGAGCCGACTCCCATTCACAGTATCATTACTGCATCACCTCATACTTACTGACACTGAATTCCATCCGAGACTTTTAGCCCATTCCCCCATCTTATCAACATCCCAGTCACAGATTCCTTTGGTCTTCTAAAGAATTCGCTATCCCTCCTATCTTGGCATCATCTGCAAACTTCCTCTTGGCCTAAATCCAAACCATTGCAGTCCACAGTGAACAGGAGTGGCCCCAGAACACAACCACGGGGGACACCACTACCTCCTGCCACCTACTGAGAATCTGCCCTAAATCCCTCCTCTCCAGTTTCGCCCGTCTAACCAGTTTGCAGTGAGGTGCAGAAATGCGGCAGAGAGAGTGAATTCCACACTCGATGGGAAAAGGGAGGCACTTCTGGAACAGCAACTGAGGCCCCAGAGTGCAGGAGCCAGGGTAAGGAGTGCGGGGAAAGATCGTGGAGAAGGGGAGCAGCCAGAAGTCATGGTTCATGTTGTAACAAATTACGAGATTGGTTCCTGGGATGAGAGGGCTGTCCTATGATGAGAGATTGTGTAGAATGAGCCTATACTCTCTGGAGTTTAGAAGAATGAGAGGTGATCTCATTGAAACATACAGGATTCTGAAGGGGATTGACAGGGTAGATGCGGAGAGGTTGTTTCCCCTGGCTGGAGTGTCTAGAACTAGGGGGCATAGTCTCAGGATAAGTGGTCGGCCATTTAAGACTGAGATGAGGAGGAATTTCTTCACTCAGCGGGTTGTGAATCTTTGGAATTCTCTGCCCCAGAGGGCTGTGGATGCTGAGTCTTTGAGTATATTCAAGGCTGAGGTAGATAGATCTTTGGACTCATAGGGAATCAAGGGATATGGGGATCGAGCGGGAAAGTGGAGTTGAGGTTAAAGATTAGCCATGATCTTATTGAATGCCAGCATTTATTGTCCATCCCTAACTGCCCTTAAAAAGGTGGTAGTGAGCCGCCTTAACGTATTTAATATAAGTAGAGAAAAAGTACTCGAGAAACTAATGGGTCTAAAAGCCGATAAATCCCATGGACCTGACAGCCTACATCCTAGGGTTCTAAAAGAGGTGGCTGCAGAGGTTTTGATCTTACAAAATTCCCTGGATTCTGGCATGGTCCCAGCGGATTGGAATGTAGCAAATGTAACACCGCTATTCAAGAAAGGAGGGAAGAGAGAAAACCGGGAACTACAGGCCAGATAGTCGTGGGGAAATGCTGGAATCCATTGTTAAGGAAGTGGTATCAGGGCACTTAGAAAATCATAACATGATTAAGCAGAGTCAACATGGTTTTATGAAAGGGAAATCGTGTTTGACAAAGGTGGTAAAAGGTGAACCAGTGGATGTAGTATATTTGAATTTCCAAAAGGCATTCGATAAGGCACCACATAAAAGGTTATTATACAAGATAAGGGCTCATGGGGTTGGGGTAATATAGTAGCATGGATAGATGATTGGTTAACGGACAGAAAAGAGAGTCGGGATAAACGGTTCTTTTTCAGGTTGGCAGGCTGTAACTAGTGGGGTGCCGCAAGGATCAGTGCTGGGGCCTCAGCTATTTACAATCTATATTAATGACCTAGATGAAGGGACCGAGTATAGTGTAACGTATCCAAGTTTATAAAAACATAAGAAATAGGAGCAGGAGTAGGCCAATCGGCCCTTCGAGCCTGCTCCGCCATTCAATGAGATCATGGCTGATCTGATCCTCACCTCAAATCTAAAGAACACAAGAAGTAGGAGCAGGACCCGGCCATTCAGCCCCTGGGCCCGCTCCGCCACCCACAGGGCCCTGACCGATCCGAACTCAGCCTCATGTCCAATTTCCTGCCCGCTCCCCATAACCCCTAATTCCCTTTACTTCTAGGAAACTGTCTATTTCTGTTTTAAATTTATTTAATGATGTAGCTTCCACAGCTTCCTGGGGCAGCAAATTCCACAGACCTACTACCCTCTGAGTGAAGAAGTTTCTCCTCATCTCAGTTTTGAAAGAGCAGCCCCTTATTCTAAGATTATGCCCCCTAGTTCTAGTTTCACCCATCCTTGCCGCATCCACCCGATCAAGCCCCTTCACAATCTTATATGTTTCAATAAGATCGCCTCTCACTCTTCTGAACTCCAATGAGTAGAGTCCCAATCTACTCAACCTCTCCTCATATGTCCACCCCCTCATCCCCGGGATTAACCGAGTTAACCTTCTTTGTACTGCCTCGAGAGCAAGTGTGTCTTTTCTTAAGTATGGACACCAAAACTGTATGCAGTATTCCAGGTGCGGTCTCACCAATACCTTATATAACTGCAGCAATACCTCCCTGTTTTTATAATCTATCCCCCTAGCAATAAAAGCCAACATTCCGTTGGCCTTCTTGATCACCTGCTGCACCTGCATACTAACTTTTTGATTTTCTTGCACTAGGACCCCCAGATCCCTTTGTACTGCAGTACTTTCCAGTTTCTCGCCATTAAGATAATAACTTGCTCTCTGATTTTTCCTGCCAAAGTGCATAACCTCACATTTTCCAATATTGTATTGCATCTGCCAAATCTCCTCCCACTCACCCAGCCTGTCTATATCCCCTTGTAGGTTTTTTATGTCCTCCTCACTTTCTACTTTCCCTCCCATCTTTGTATCATCTGCAAACTTTGATACGTTACACTTGGTCCCCTCCTCCAAATCGTTAATATAGATTGTAAAGAGTTGGGGACCCAGCACCGACCCCTGCGGAACACCACAGTCCGAGAATGAACCATTTATCCCAACTCTCTGCTTCCTGTTAGATAACCAATCCTCCACCTATGCCAGAATATTACCCCCAATCCAGTGATTTTTTATCTTGAGCAATAATCTTTTATGTGGCACCTTGTCGAATACCTTCTGGAAGTCTAAATAAACTACGTCCACTGGTTCCCCTTTATCCACCCCGTACGTTATGTCCTCAAAGAACTCAAGCAAATTTGTCAGACATGACTTCCCCTTCTGACGATACAAAGCTAGGTGGGACAGTAAGCTGTGAGGAGAGCACAAAGAGTCTGCAAAGGGATACAGATAGACTAAGTGAGTGGGCAGTAAGGTGGCAGATGGAGTATAATGTAGGGAAATGAGAGGTTATTCACTTTGGTAGGAAGAATAGAAAAACAGAATATTTTTTAAATGGTGAGAAACTTTCAAATGTTGGTGTTGAGAGAGATTTGGGTGTCCTCGTGCAAGAAACACAGAAAGCTAGCATGCAGGTACAGCAAGCAATAAGGAAGGGAAATGGCATGTTAGCCTTTATTGCAAGGGGGTTGGAGTATAAGAGTAAGGAAGTCTTACTGCAATTGTACAGGGCCTTGGTGAGACCACACCTGGAGTACTGTGCACAGTTCTGGTCTCCTTATCTAAGGAAGGATATACTTGCCTTGGAGGCGGTGCAACGAAGGTTCACTAGATTGATTCCTGGGATGAGAGGGCTGTCCTATGATGAGAGATTGTGTAGAATGAGCCTATACTCTCTGGAGTTTAGAAGAATGAGAGGTGATCTTATTGAAACATACAAGATTCTGAAGGGGATTGACAGGGTAGATGCTGAGAGGTTGTTTCCCCTGGCTGGAGTGTCTAGAACTAGGAGGCATAGTCTCAGGATAAGGGGTCGGCCATTTAAGACTGAGATGAGGAGGAATTTCTTTACTCAGAAGGTTGTGAATCGTTGGAATTCTCTGCCCCAGAGGGCTGTGGATGCTGAGTCTTTGAGTATATTCAAGGCTGAGATAGATTCATTTTTGGACTCTGGTTAATCAAGGGATATGGAGATCAGGCGGGAAAGTGGAGCTGAGGTCGATGATCAGCCATGATCTTGTTGAATGGTGGAGCAGGCTCGAGGGGCCGTATGGCCTACTCCTGCTCCTATTTCTTATGTTCTTATATTTCCAAGTCGGGCTGGTGTGTGACTTGGAGGGGAACTTGGAGGTGGTGGTGTTCCTATGCGCCTGCTGCCCTTGTCTTTCTAGGTGGTAGAGATTATGGGTTTGGGAGGTGCTGCCGAAGAAGCCTTGGCGAGTTGCTGCAGTGCATCTTGTAGATGGTACACACTGCAGCCAAGGTACGCCGGTGGTGGAGGGAGTGAATGTTTAAGGTGGTGGATGGGGTGCCAATCAAGCGGGATGCTTTGTCCTGGATGGTGTCGAGCTTCTTGAGTGTTGTTGGAGTTGCACTCATCCAGGCAAGTGGAGAGTATTCTATCACACTCCTGACTGTGCTTTAGAGGTGTTGGCTGGGCTTTGGGGAGTCAGGAGGTGAGACACTCACTGCAGAATACCCAATCTCTGAACTGCTCTTGTAGCCACAGTATTTATGTGGCTGGTCCAGTTAATTTTCTAGTCAATGGTGACCCCCTAGGATGTTGATGATGGGGGATTCAGTGATGGTAATGCCGTTGAACGTCAAGGGGAGGTGATCTTGTTGGAGATGATCATTGCCTGGCACTTGTGTGGCACGAATGTTACCTGCCACTTAGCAGCCCAAGCCTGGATGTTGTCCAGGTCTTCCTGCATGCGGGCATGGACTGCTTCATTATCTGAGTTGCAGCAAATGGAACTGAACACTGCGCAATCATCAGCGAACATCCCCACTTCTAACCTTATGATGGAGGGAAGGTCATTAATGAAGCAGCTGAAGATGGTTGGGCCTAAGATACTGCCCTGAGGAACTCCTGCAGCAATGAGGGAACTCCAAGACGCTTCCCGTGTCCTGGACAACCACATGTGCAGCAAGTGTCGTCAGCTGGAGGAGCTCAAGCTCTAGGTTTCGGAGCTTGAGCAGCAGCTGGTGTCACTGCGGTGCATCCGTGAAGCTGAGAGCTACGTGGATAGCACATTTCAGGAGGTGGTCACCCCGCAGCGTAAGAGTGTGCAGGCAGAAAGGGAATGGGTGACCGTCAGACAGACAAGGAGGACCAGGCATGTGGTGCAGGAGTCCCGAGTGCATCTCACTCTCTAACCTGTAGTCAGTACTGAATACTGGTGAGGACGATGGTTCCTCTGGGGAGTACAGACAGAGCCAAGTCCACGGCACCACTGGTGGCTCAGCTGTACAGGGTGGGGGAGGAGGAAGATCGGAAAAGCAATAGTGATAGGAGATTCAATAGTTAGGGGAACAGACAGGCGTTTCTGCAGCCGCAGACGTGATTCCAGGATGGTATGTTGCCTCCCTGGTGCCAGGGTCAAAGATGTCACTGAGCGGCTGCAGAACATTCTGAGGGGGGGAGGGTGAACAGCCAGAGGTCGTGGTCCATATCGGTATCAATGACACAGGTAGAAAGAGGGATGAGGTCCTACAGGCAGATTTCAGGGAGATAGGAATGAGATTAAAAAGCAGGACCTCAAAAGGTAGTAATCTCTGGATTACTCCCAGTGCCACGAGCTAGTGAATATAGAAATAGGATAGAGCAGATGAATGCATGACTGGAGAGATGGTGCAGGAGGGAGGTCTTTAGATTCCTGGGACATTGGGACCAGTTCTGGGGGAGGTGGGACCTCTCCAGGCTGGACAGGTTGCACCTCAACAGAGCCGGTACCAATGTCCTCATGGGGGGGGTGGGGGAGGGGGCTGCTAGTGCTGTTGGGGAGGGTTTAAACTAATTTGGCAGGGGGAGGGGCACCAGGATGCAGCATTAGAAAGGAGAAACAAGGTGCACAAAGGATTGGGAGAGACAGATAGCACTAGAGTAAGAGATAGTGCGGTATTAGGTGGGGTCAGACTAAGAGAGAATACATTAAGGTCTAAGATAGGTTTACAGTGCATGTGTGTAAACGCACGAAGTGCGGTAAATAAGGTTGGTGAGCTGCAGACGCAAATAGCCACATGGGAATATGATGTTCGATAACGGAGACTTGGCTCAAAAAAGGGCAGGATTGGGTACTAAATATTCCTGGATATAAGGTGTTCAGGAAAGATAAGGAAGGAAAGAAAGGAGGTGGGGTGGCAGTATTGATTGAGGAGAATGTTACAGTGCTGGAGAGAGAGAATGTCCTGGAGGGGTCAAGGACAGAATTTATTTGGTTAGAGTTAAGAAATAATAGAGGTGCCATTACACTACTAGGTGTATTCTATAGGCCACCAACTAGTGGGAAGGATATAGCGAAGCAAACTTGCAGAGAAATTACAGAGAGGTGCAAGAACTATAGAGTAGAGATAATGGGGGACTTCAATTATCCTAATATAGACTGGGATAGTAATAGCGCAAAGGGCAGAGAGGGGGAAGATTTTCTGAAGTGTGTTCAGGAGAACATTCTTGACCAGTACGTTTCCGGCCGAACGAGGAAGGAGGCATTGCTGGATCTGGCTCTGGGGAATGAGGTGGGGCAAGTGGGGCAAGTGTCATAGAGTTATACAGCACAGAAAGAGGCCCTTCAGCCCATGGCACGCCGGCCATCAAGCCCTGTCTATTCTAATCCCATTTTCCAGCACTTGGTCCGTAGCCTTGTATGCTATGGCGTTTCAAGTGCTCATCTAAATGCTTCTTGAATGTTGTGAGGGTTCCTGCCTCTACCACCCTTTCAGGCAGTGAGTTCCAGATTCCAACCACCCTCTGGGTGAAAAAGTTTTTCCTCAAATCTACACTAAACCTCCTGCCCATTACCTTGAAACTATGCCCCCTGGTTATTGACCCCTCTACTAAGGGGAAAAGTTCCTTTCTATCTACCCTATCTATGCCCCTCATAATTTTGTACACCTCAATCAGGTCCCCCCTCAGCCTTCTCTGCTCTAAGGAAAACAACCCCAGCCTGTCCACTCTCTCTTCATAGCTGAAGCGCTCCAGCCCAGGTAATATCCTGGTGAATCTCCTCTGCACTCTCTCCAATGCAATCACATCCTTCCTATAGTGTGGTGACCAGAACTGCACACAGTATTCCAGCTGTGACCTAACTAGAGTTTTGTACAGCTCCATCATAACCTCCCTGCTCTTATATTCTATTGAGAGGTCGCACAACACCAGGTTATAGTCCAACAGTTTTATTTGAAATCACAAGCTTTCGGAGCTATCGATTGCCCCTTCCTCAGGTGAGGAAGGGGCAATCGATAGCTCCGAAAGCTTGTGATTTCAAATAAAACTGTTGGACTATAACCTGGTGTTGTGCGACCTCTCAATTTTGTCCACCCCAGTCCAACACCGGCATCTCCGCATCATGACCACTTATATTCTATGCCTCGGCTAATGAAGGCAAGTATCCCATATGCCTTTTTAATCACCTTATCTACCTGTCCTGCTGCCTTCAGGGATCTATGTACATGCATACCAAGGTCCCTCTGATCCTCTGTCCTTCCTAGGGTCCTACCATTCATTGTGTATTCCCTTGCCTTGTTAGTCCTCCCAAAATGCATCCCCTCACACTTTTCAGGGTTAAATTCCATTTGCCACTGTTCTGCCCATCTAACCATCCTGTCTATGTTTCTATGTCTATATCGTCCTGTAGCCTGAGGCTTCCCTCCTCGCTATTTACCACTCCACCAATTTTCGTGTCATCTGCGAACTTACTGATCATACCTCCTACATTCATATCTAAATCATTAATGTACACTACAAACAGCAAAAGACCCAGCACCAATCCCTGCGGTACACCACTGGACACAGGCTTCCAGTCACAAAAACAACCTTCGACCATCACCCTCTGCCTCCGGCCACTAAGCCAATTTTGGATCCAATGTGCCAAATTGCCCTGGATCCCATGGGCTCTTACCTTCTTGACCAGTCTCCCATGTGGGACTTTGTCAAAAGCCTTACTGAAGTCCATGTAGACTACATCAACTGCACTACCCTCATCCACACACCTAGTCAGCCCCTCAAAAATTCAATCAAATTGGTCAGACATGATCTCCCCCTGACAAAGCCATGCTGACTATCCCTGATTAATCCCTGCCTCTCCAAATGGAGACTAATTCTGTCCCTCAGAATTTTTTCCAATAATTTCCCTACCACTGATGTTAGGCTCACTGGCCTGTAATTCCCTGGTTTATCCCTACTACCCTTCTTGAATAATGGTACTACGTTAGCTGTTCTCCAGTCCTCTGGCACCTCCCCTGTGGCCAGAGAAGTTCTGAAAATTTGTGTCCGAGCCCCTGCAATCTCCTCCCTTGCCTCACACAGCAGCCTGGGATACATCTCGTCTGGGCCTGGTGATTTATCCACTTTTAAGCCCGCTAAAACCGCTAGTACCTCCTCCCTCTCAATACTACAGGAAACTCTCGTTTAAACGGCATCTAAATATCCGGAATTCTCTATTAACCGGCAAAATTCAGGAGTAGGTTCAGGTAAGTTTTACTGTATATTAGTGGCCGTGTAACCGGGGCTCCTGCACTTGTGGCCGTGTAACAGGGACTCCTGGATCTGTGGCCGTGTAACCGGGGCTCCTGCACAAGTGGCCGTGTAACCGGGACTCCAGCACAAGTGGCCGTGTAACAGGGACTCCTGGATCTGTGGCCGTGTAACCGGGACTCCAGCACAAGTGGCCGTGTAACCGGGACTCCAGGATCTGTGGCCGTGTAACCGGGACTCCTGCACAAGTGGCCGTGTAACCGGGACTCCTGGATCTGTGGCCGTGTAACCGGGACTCCTGCACTTGTGGCCGTGTAACCGGGACTCCTGCACAAGTGGCCGTGTAACCGGGACTCCTGCACAAGTGGCCGTGTAACCGGGACTCCTGCACAAGTGGCCGTGTAACCGGGACTCCTGCACAAGTGGCCGTGTAACCGGGACTCCTGCACAAGTGGCCGTGTAACCGGGACTCCTGCACAAGTGGCCGTGTAACCGGGACTCCTGCACAAGTGGCTGTGTAATGGGGCTCTCGTACCTTGGTAGGTATACATCTCCGTTATCCGGAAATTTTAATAAACCGGCACCATCCCGGTCCCGTAGGTGCCGGATATCAAAGAGTTTCCTGTAATTTGTTCAAGTATATCACAGTCCCCCTGCCTGATTTCTATGCCTACATCGTCCTTCTCCATAGTGAACACAGATGCAAAATATTCATTTAAAACCTCACCTACATCTTCCGGCTCTACACACAGATTGCCACTTTGGTCCCTAATGGGCCCTACTCTTTCCCTGGTTATCCTCTTGCCCTTAATATACTTATAAAACACCTTGCGATTTTCCTTTATTTTGCCCGCCAGTGTTTTTTCATGCCCCCTCTTCGCTCTCCTAATTTCTTTTTTAAGTACCCCCCTGCACTTTCTATACTCCTCTAGGGCTTCCACTGTTTTTAGTCCTTTGTATCTACCAAAAGCCTCCCTTTTTTTCCTAATCCATTCTTGTATATCCCTTGACATCCAGGGTTCCCTAGGCTTGTTGGTCCCACCCTTGACCTTCACGGGAACATGTTGGCGTTGTAATCTCTCTATTTCCTTTCTGAAAGACTCCCACTGCTCTGATGTGGATTTTCCTACAAGTAGCTGATCCCAGTCCATTTTGGCCAGATCCTGCCTTATCATATTAAAATCGGCCTTCCCCCAATTTAGAATCTTTATTTCCGGTCCAACTTTGTCCTTTTCCATGACTACCTTAAATCTCACCGAATTATGGTCACTGTCACCAAAATGCTCTCCTGCTGACACTTCTACCACTTGCCCGGCTATATTCCCTAGAATTAGGTCCAGTACCACCCCCTCTCTTGTAGGACTTTCTACATGCTGGCCCAAAAGGTCTCCTGGATGCACTTTAAGAATTCTGCACCCTCTAAGCCTTTCACACTCTGACTATCCCAGTTAATATTGGGGAAGTTGAAATCCCCTACTATTATTACCCTATTATTTCTACACTTCTCTGAGATTTGCCTGCATATCTGTTCCTCTATCTCCCCTGACTGTTTGGGGGCCTATAGTACACTCCCAGCAAAGTGCTTGCCCCCTTTTTGTTTTTAAGCTCTACCCATACGGCCTCATTAGAGGAACCTGCTAAGATATCATCCCTCCTTACAGCAGTAATTGACTCCTTGATTAATATTGCGACACCCCCTCCTCTTTTACACCCCCCTCTGTCTCGCCTGAAGATGCTATACCCCGGAATATTGAGCTGCCAGTCCTGCCCCTCCCTCAACCATGTCTCTGTGATAGCAACAATATCATACGCCATGTGTTCATCAACACCTTCAATTCATCTGCCTTACTCGCAAGACTCCTTGCATTAAAATAAATGCCATCCAGCCTTGCCATACTCCCTTGTGCCGTTACATATTTGCCCTGCCTTCCAGGCTGACTTGTTTTTTCCGCTATATTTGGCTGTGCATCACCCCCTACTATAGCTCCACTCCGTATCCCATCCCCCTGCCAAGTTAGTTTAAACCCCCCCCCAACAGTACTAGCAAGCCTCCCCGCAAGGATGTTGGTCCCGTTCCGGTTCAGGTGCAACCTATCCGACTTGTACAGGTCCCACCTTCCCCAGAAGCAGACCCAGTGATCCAGGAAACTAAAGCCCTCCCTCCTGCACCAACTCTTTAGCCACGCATTCATCTGCTCTATCCTCCTATTCCTATACTCACTAGCACGTGGCATCAGGAG
The DNA here is from genome assembly GCA_030390025.1 of Squalus acanthias. Lineage (NCBI taxonomy): Eukaryota > Metazoa > Chordata > Chondrichthyes > Squaliformes > Squalidae > Squalus > Squalus acanthias. The sequence goes on from JASTWF010000239.1 coordinate 669,908, forward strand.
AAATCCAGAGATTACAACCTTTGAGGTCCTGCTTTTTAATCTGCTACCTAGCTCCCTAAATTCTTGTTGCAGGACCTCATCCCTCTTTCTATCCACGTTGTTGGTACCAATGTGAACCATGACCTCTGACTGTTCGCCCTCCCCCTTCAGAATGCTCTGCAGCCGTTCAGTGACATCCTTGACCCTGGCACCAGGGAGGCAACATACCATTCTGGAGTCACGTCTGTGGCCACAGAAACGTCTATCTGTTCCCCTTACGATAGAATCCCCTATCACTATTGCTCTCCCACTCTTTTTCCTCCCCTCCTGTGCAGCTGAGCCACTCGTAGTGCCACGGACTTGGCTCTTGCTGCATTCCCATGAGAAACCATCTCCCCCAGCAGTATCCAAAACGGAAAATCTGTTGGAGAGGGGGATGGACCCAGGGGACTCCTGCACTACCTTCCTAGTTCTTTTACTCTGTCTGGCGGTCACCCATTTCCTGTCTGCCTGTGCACTCTTCACCTGCGGTGTGACCACCTCGTTAAACGTGCTATCCACGAAGATCTCAGCTTCGCGGATGCTCCACAGTGACTCCAGCCGCAGCTCCAGCTCTGAAACGCGTATTTAATATTCTTTAATTTAAAGGGAGTAAATTAAGGGTAGGGCAGGGCAGCTTGGCAGCGTGGAGTGCTCCTCCTGTGCGATGTGGGAAGTCAGGGACACTTTCGGTGTCCAGGGTAACAACATGTGCAAGTCTTCAGCACGATAGCCGGGATGTTGTCGGGGCCCATAGCCTTTGCTGTATCCAGTGCGCTCAGCCATTTCTTGAGGTCACGTGGAGTGAATCGAATGGTTTGGTTTGTCTAACTATTAATATATTTTGGGCTGGGTATCTTTAAACAGCTCAAACAAGCTAAACTTTAGGCATCTAATAACCCTTCGGATGGAAAGTCTCCAACCCTGTTCTCTGAATGCAGTTAAAAGACAGGGGTCAAAGATTGATCGATATCCTTTGGCCACAGTTAGAGTGTGTTGGGCCCTATTATAGAAAGGACATTAAATCCACGGAGAGCAGAGAGTGTAGATTCACCAGGATGATGCCAGGGATGGGAGACTAGAGTGATGAGGAGAGACTGGAGAGAATGGGACTGTTCCCACTGGAGCACAGAAGGTGAAGAGATTAGTTTTGGATTGATATAGAGCTATGGGGAGAGAGCAGGGCAGTGGGATTAGTTTGGGATTGATACTCTTCTTCTTAGGCAGTCCCTCGGAACCGAAGATGACTTGCTTCCACATTAAAAATGAGTTCTCAGGTTACTGCTGAGTCCATTGCGGGACTTACAGTCTCTGTCACAGGTGGGGCAGACGGTGGTTGAAGGGGCGGGTGGGTGGGGTGCTTGGGTTGACGTGCGCTCCTTCCGCTGTTTGCGCTTGGCTTCCGCTTGCTCCCGGCGAAGAGACTCGAGGTATTCGGCGCCTTCCCGGATGCTTCTCCTCCACTTTGTACGGTCTTGGGCCAGGGATTCCGAGGTGTCGGTGGGGATGTTGCACTTTTTCCAAGGAGGCTTTGAGGGTGTCCTTGAAGCGTTTCCTCTGCCCACCTGGGGCTCTCTTGCCGTGTCGGAGCTCCGAGTAGAGCGCTTGTTTTGGGAGTCTCGTATCGGGCATGCGGACGATGTGACCCGTCCATTGGAGCTGATCGAGCGTGGTCAAAGCTTCAATACTGGGGATGTTGGCCTGAGCGAGAACACTGACATTGGTGCGCCTATCCTGCCAATGGATTTGCAGAATCTTGCGGAGGCAGCGTTGGTGGTACCTCTCCAGTGCTTTGAGGTGCCTGCTGTACATGGTCTATGTCGCTGAGGCATACAGGAGGGCGGGTATTGCTACTGCTCTGTAGACCATGAGCTTGGTGCTGGGTTTGAGGTCCTGGTCTTCAAACACTCTCTTCCTCAGGCGACCGAAGGCTGCATTGGCACACTGAAGACGGTGTTGGACTTTGTCATCGACGTCTGCCCTTGTTGACAGTAGGCTCCCGAGGTATGGAAAGTGGTCCACGTTGTCCAAGGCCTTGTCATGGATTTTGATAATCGGGGGGCAGTACTGTGTGGCGGGGGCAGGTTGGTAGAGGACCTTTGTCTTACGGATGTTTAGTGTAAGGCCCATGCTCTCGTACGCTTCGGTGAAGGTGGTGACGATGGTTTGGAGTTCGGCCTCAGAGTGTGCGCAGACGCAAGCGTCGTCTGCATACTGTAATTCGACGACAGAGGAAGGGACGACCTTGGATCTGGACTGGAGGCGACGGAGGTTGAACAGTTTCCCGTTTGTTCTGTAAATTAGCTCCACTCCAGCGGGGAGCTTACTGAGGGTGAGATGGAGCATAGCCACAAGGAAGATCGAGAAGAGCGTTGGTGCGATGACACAGCCTTGCTTGACCCCGGTCCGTACGTGAATTGGGTCTGTGGTAGACCTGTTGCTCAGGATCACGGCTTGCATGTCGTCGTGAAGCAGGCGGAGGATGGTGACCAACTTTTGAGGGCAGCCGAATTTGAGGAGGACACTCTATAATCCCTCACATGTCAACGGCCTTTGTGAGGTCAAAGAAGGCCATGTACAGCGACTGGTGCTGTTCCCTGCATTTCTCTTGTAATTGGCGCGCGGTGAAGATCATGTCCATTGTGCCCCTTAGTGGGCGGAATCCACATTGCAACTCTGGGAGGAGTTCTTCAGCCACTGGGAGAAGGCGATTGAGGAGGATTCTTGCGATGACTTTCCCTGTGGCAGACAGCAGGGAAACTCCTCTGTAATTACCGCAATCCGACTTGTCACCTTTCTTGAAGATGGTCAAAATTACGGTGTCTCTGAGATCCCCTGGCATGCTCTCCTCCTTCCAGATAAGAGAAATTAGTTCATGGATTGATACAGGGCTATGGGGAGAGAGCGGGGCAGTGGGATTAGTTCATGGATTGATACGGGGCTATGGGGAGAGAGCGGGGCAGTGGAATTAGTTCATGGATTGATACGGGGCTATGGGGAGAGCGGGGCAGTGAGATTAATTTGGGATTGATACAGGTCTCCTATGGCACTCCCATCCTGTGATACTCACCATTGGAGCGCAGGAGATGGCCATTCCCATTCCCATTCCTCGATGCCCAGTTTCTTTCCTGGTCAGGATGTTGTTGATGGATGCCCGGTGGTGGTGGGATACGGGGCGGGCCCGGCCGACAGGAACTGACTTGGTGCCGTGTGACTCAGGGTTTGGGAGGCCCTGTAGATCCTGGCATGGCGGAAAAAGAATACAGTGTAGGTGCCTGAACTCCAACTCTGCCAATTATACCAAATAAAGAGCGCATTGTGGGCACAAGGGGAAGGAGGGCAGAGGCGGGAGGGAGGGGGCAGAGGCGGGGGGGGCAGAGGCGGGGGGCGAGGGGGGCAGAGGCGGGGGGCGAGGGGGGCAGAGGCAGGGAGCAGAGGCAGGGGGCGAGGGGGGCAGAGGCAGGGAGCAGAGGGGGGCAGAGGCGGGGGGCGAGGGGAGCAGAGGTGGGGGCGAGGGGGGCAGAGGCGAGGGGGCAGAGGCGGGGGGCGAGGGGGGCAGAGGCGGGGGGCGAGGGGGGCAGAGGCGGGGGGCGAGGGG
>JASTWF010000239.1:673723-723723 GCA_030390025.1 Squalus acanthias
GGGGAGGGGGAGGCGGGGAGGGGGAGGCGGGGAGGGGGAGGCGGGGAGGGGGAGGCGGGGAGGGGTGGGGGGAGGCGTGGGGGGAGGCGTGGGGGGAGGGGGAAAGTGAAAGGGGGAGGGAGACGGAAACAGAGAGTTTGCCCCTTTCATTTTATCATAATTATTCAGTTCTCCCCTGTACTTTCTATATTCAGCTTGTTTCTCAACTGTATTATGAACCTAACATTTATCATAAGCCTCCTTTTTCTGTCTCATATTAATCTCTATATTTTTAGTCAACCATGGAGCTCTAGCTTTGGATGCCCTTCCTTTCCCCCTCATAAGAACATAAGAAGTAAGAGCAGGAGTCGGCCATTCGGCCCCTCGAGCCTGCTCCGCCATTCAATAAGATCATGGCTGATCATCGACCTCAACTCCACTTTCCCGCCCGATCTCCATATCCCTTGATTCCCCTAGAGTCCAAAGATCTATCGATCTCAGCCTTGAATATACTCAATGACTCAGCACCCACAGCCCTCTGGGGCAGAGAATTCCAAAGATTCACAACCTTCTGAGTGAAGAAATTCCTCCTCATCTCAGTCTTAAATGGCCGATCCCTTATCCTGAGACTATGCCTCCTAGTTCTAGACACTCCAGCCAGGGGGAAACAACCTCTCAGCATCTACCCTGTCAAACCCCCTCAGAATCTTGTACGTTTCCATGAGATCACCTCTCATTCTTCTAAACTCCAGAGAGTATAGGCCCATTCTACTCAATCTCTCGTGGGAATGTGTCTACTCTGTACCCGCACCATCTCCTCTTTGAAGGCCTCCCATTGCTCATTTACTGTTTTACCTGCCAATCTTTGACTCTAATCCACCTGGGACAGATCCTTTTTCAACTCACTGAAATTAGCCCTTCTCCAGTGGAGTATTTTTACATTTGTTGATCCTTGTCCATAACTACTCTAAACCTAATGATATTATGATCAGTTATCCAAATGCCCTCCCACTGAAACATAAGAATTAGGAGCAGGAGTCGGCCACACGGCTCCTCGAGCCTGCTCCACCATTCAATAAGATCATGGCTGATCATCGACCTCAACTCTACTTTCCCGCCCGATCTCCATATTCCTTGATTCCCCCAGAGTCCAAAAATCTATCGATCTCAGCCTTGAATATACTCAAAGACTCAGCATACACAGCCCTCTGGGGCACAGAATTCCAAAGATTCACAACCCTCGGAGTGAAGAAACATAGAAAAATAGGAGCAGCAGTCGGCCATTCGGTCCTTCGAGCCTGCTCCGCCATTCAATATGATCATGGCTGATCCTCTATCTCAATACCATATTCCCGCTCTCTCCCCATACCCCTTGATGTCCCTTGTGTCTAGAAATCTATCTATCTCCTTCTTAAATATATTCAGCGACTTGGCCTCCACAGCCTTCTGTGGTAGAGAATTCCACAGGTTCACCACCCTCTGAGTGAAGAAATTCCTCCTCATCTCAGTCCTAAATGTCCTACCCCGTATCCTAAGACTGTGACCCCTCGTTCTAGACCCCCCCCCACCAGCCAGGGGAAACATCCTCCCTGCATCCAGTCTGTCTAGCCCTGTCAGAATTTTATACGTTTCAATGAGATCCCCTCATTTTTCTAAACTCTAGTGAATACAGGCCTAGTCGACCCAATCTCTCCTCATACGACAGTCCTGCCATCCCAGGAATCAGTCTGGTGAACCTTCGCTGCACTCCCTCTATGGCAAGTATATCCTTTCTTAGGTAAGGAGACCAAAGCTGCACACATACTCCAGGTGTGGTCTCACCAAGGCCCTGTATAACAGTAGTAAGACATCCTTGCTCCTGTACTCAAATCTTCTTGCAATGAAGGCCAACATACCATTTGCCTTCCTAACTGCTTGCTGCACCTGCATGTTTGCTTTCAGTGACTGGTGTACAAGGACACCCAGGTACCTTTGTACATCAACATTTCCCAATCTATTACCATTTAAATAACTTGGAAATATTACATTTGGTTCCCTCATCCAAATCATTGATATAGATTGTGAATAGCTGGGGCCCAAGCACTGATCCCTGCGGTACCCCACTAGTCACCGCCTGCCACCCCGAAAAAGACCCATTTATTCCTACTCTCTGTTTCCTGTCTGTTAACCAATTTTCAATCCATGCCAGTATATTACCCCCAATCCCATGTGCTTTAATTTTGCACACTAACTTCTTATGTGGGACTTTATCAAAGGCCTTCTGAAAATCCAAATACACCACATCCACTGGTTCTCCCTCATCTATTCTACCAGTTACATCCTCAAAAAACTCCAATAGGTTTGTCAAACACGATTTCCCTTTCATAAATCCATGTTGACTTTGTCTAATCCCGTTGATATTTTCTAAGTGTCCTGTTATCACATCCTTTATAATAGACTCTAGCATTTTCCCTACTACTGATGTTAGGCTAACCGGTCTGTAGTTCTCTGTTTTCTCTCTCCCTCCTTGTTTAAATAGTGGGGTTACATTTGCCACCCTCCAATATGCAGAAACTGTTCCATAATCTATAGAATTTTGGAAGATGACAACCAATGCATCCACTATTTCCATGGCTACCTCTTTTAGTACTCTGGGATGCAGATTATCAGGCCCTGGGGATTTATCAGCTTTCAGTCCCATTAATTTCTCCAGCACTATTTTTTTAATAATACTAATTTCCTTTAATTCCTCCTTCTCACTGGACCCTTGGTTCCCTAGCAATTCTGGGAAGTTATTTGTGTCCTCTTCCGTGAAGACCGAACCAAAGTATTTGTTTAATTGCGCTGCCATTTCCTTGTTCCCCATTACAAATTCTCCCGTTTCTGACTGTAAGGGACCTACATTTGCTTCACTAATCTTTTTCTTTTTACATACTTGTAGAAGCTTTTACAGTCTGCCTTTATGTTCCTTGCAAGTTTACTCTCATACTCTATTTTTCCCCTATTGATAATCTCTTGGTCCTTTTTTGCTGAACTCTAAACTGCTCCCAATCCTCAGGCTTGCAACTTTTTCTGGCAACTTTATATGACTCCTCTTTGGATCTAATACTATCCTTAATTTCTATTGTTAGCCATGGTTGGGCCTCTTTTTCTTTTGTGTTTTTGCACCAGAAAGGAATGTATAACTGTTGCAATTCATGCATTCGTTCCTTAAATGTTAGCCATTGCCTATCCACATTCATGCCTTTTAATGAAGCTCCCCAATCTATCATAACCAACTCACTCCTCATACCATCGTAGTTTCCTTTGTTTAGCTTTAGGACCCTAGTTTCGGATTGGACTTCTTCACTTTCCATCTTAATGAAGAATTCTATCATGTTATGGTCCCGTTTCTGACTGTAAGGGACCTACATTTGTCTTCACTAATCTAAGAAATTCCTCCTCATCTCAGTCTTAAATGGCCTACCCCTTATCCTGAGACTATGCCCCCTAGTTCTAGACACTCCAGCCAGGGGAAACAACCTCTCAGCATCTACCCTGTCAATCCCCTTCAGAATCTTGTATGTTTCAATGAGATCACCTCTCATTCTTCTAAACTCCAGAGAGTATAGGCCCATTCTACACAATCTCTCATCATAGGACAGCCCTCTCATCCCAGGAATCAATCTAGTGAACCTTCGTTGCACAGCCTCCAAGGCAAGTATATCCTTCCTTAGACAAGGAGATCAAAACTGTGCACAGTACTCCAGGTGTGGTCTCACCAAGGCCCTGTACAATTGTAGCAAGACTTCCTTACTCTTACACTCCAACCCCCTTGCAATAAAGGCCAACATGTCATTTGCCTTCCTTATTGCTTGCTGTACCTGCATGCTAGCTTTCTGTGTTTCTTGCACGAGGACACCCAAATCTCTCTGAACACCAACATTTGAAAGTTTCTCACCATTTAAAAAATATTCTGTTTTTCTATTCTTCCTACCAAAGTGAATAACCTCTCATTTCCCTACATTATACTCCATCTGCCACCTTACTGCCCACTCAGTCTATCTATATCCCTTTGCAGACTCTTTGTGTTCTCCTCACAGCTTACTGTCCCACCTAGCTTTGTATCATCAGCAAATTTGGATACATTACATTCGGTCCCTTCATCTAGGTCATTAATATAGATTGTAAATAACTGAGGCCCCAACGTTGATCCTTGCGGCACCCCACTAACCTGAAAAAGATCCGTTTATCCGTACTCTCTGTTTTCTGTCCGTTAACCAATCCTCTATCCATGCTACTATATTACCCCCAACCCCATGAGCCCTAATCTTGTGTAATAACCTTTTATGTGGCACCTTATTGAATGCCTTTTGGAAATCCAAATATACTACATCCACTGGTTCCCCTTTATCTACCCTGCTCATTACATCCTCAAAAAACTCTAATAAATTTGTCAAACATGATTTCCCTTTCCTAAGTGCTCTGATACCACTTCCTTAACAATGGATTCCTGACAACTGATGTCAGGCTAACTGGCCTGTAGTTCCCTATTTTTTCTCCCCCCTCCTTTCTTGAATAGCGGTGTTACATTTGCAACCTTCCAATCCAGTGGGACCATTCTAGAATCTAGGGAATTTTGGAAGTTCAAAACCAAGGCATCCACTATCTCTTCAGCCACCTCTTTTAGAACCTGAGGATGTAGGCCATCAGGTCCGAGGGATTTGTCAGCTTTTAGTCCCATTAGTTTCTCTAGTACTTTTTCTCTACTTATATTAATTATATTAAGTTCCTCACCCTCATTAGACCCTTGGTTCATCACCATTTTTGGTATGTTTTTTGTGTCTTCTACTGTGAAGACAGATACAAAATATTTGTTTAACGTTTCTGCCGTTTCCTTATTCCCCATTATAATTTCTCCTGTCTCAGCCTCTAAGGGACCAACGTTTACTTTTGCTACTCTCTTCCTTTTTACATACTTGTAGAAGCTCTTACAATCTGCTTTTATATTTCTTACTAATTTTCTCTCATTCTATTTTTTTCCCTCATCAATTTTTTGGTCAACCTTTGCTGGTTTCTGAAACTCTCCCAATCCTCAGGCTTAAAATTATTCTTTGCAACATTATAAACTTCTTCTTTCAATCTAATGCTATCCTTAACTTCTTTAGTTAGCCACGGTTGGATCACTTTTCCTGTGTGGTCTTTGTTTCTCAATGGAATGTATTTTTGTTGAGAATTATGAAATATTTCTTTAAATGCTGTAGGCTTCGCAAAATCCCCCAGAAACTCGAACAGAGCCCCAAAGGGAGTGATTTTTGGACCTTTCATACAAACTTGGGATGATGGGACCTAAGTGAAGTGATTTGATGTAAAAACCTCAGTTTTGGACATTTTAAAGATCAGGGAAGAAAAACTCTGAGACAAATGACTTTTGAATCTTACTGTTGGGAAAGACACCTTTCACAGACACAAGACAGGCTGCGGAGGGGCGTGGCCAGCTTTGGGTATTGGGGCCCAATCAAGCTGTCTGGGAATTGTTTACACTGCAATCCTACCAAGGAGGAAGAGACAAACCCAAAAGCCTCACACACACATCGAAATATGAATAATCCAAGACCCCCTTTTAAAATTCCCAGGCCCAAACAGGATACCAGAAGCCTGAAATCAATAAAACATTTAGTACTTCATCAAAATCCAATCAACCAGGTATCCACAGAACAGATTTAAAAGGCCGCCAATAGACCTAGGACAATAGGGTTGAGATTTGGCGCGTAGATAAGGCTGTGTTTAAATCGGAAACCGATCAAGACATGTTTAACACTGAGCTAAAGCCATCGGAACTGGCAAGCCCGCCAAAACTAGACAATGGCTCATTTGCAACCTAAAGGAAACGTTTTAGTAAGGGGTTTTTGGGTGCGAAAAAAGACAGTATAATTGAAAGCCTGTCCCATAACTTCTTTCTCTTTTGGACTCGCTGACTACGCTGACACAGCTCTCTCCCTGCTCCAGCAAAAACCACTACAAGCCACGAGGAGGAAGGCCAGCAAACAGACCAGCACACAAGAAGAAACCAGAGCGACTGCCTCAGTGACCATCGGACACCTCGCAGCAACAAGGGCCTTACGAAATCTTTTAAACAAAGGACTCTAAAATCCTGCCAAGGATTCGTTGGTGAGCATCATCCCTGATCTCCTGAAACCAAAAACCTAGCTCGATAGTGGGATCTTTGGGAGGGATAAGGTTTTTGTTTGGTATATTGTCATTCTCCCTCGTCTGTACCGTGTGCTCCCCAATCTGTGTTTAAGTATTAAGTGTGTTTTAAGTTTGTTACCTTTTTCTTTTAATAAAGTAAAAATTCTTTCATCAGCACCTGTTGTCTACTGCAATTTTGTTCGCAACCCCTAAATAAGTCCAAAGTCTAGGAACCAGAGGGGTGTGGGAGCGATTCGAACCGCTCACTGAGTCAGAAAGTGAAGGCTGACCCCATTACCATCCCCTACATGCTAGCCACTGCTTATCTACTGCCATACCTTTTAATCTATTTTTCCAATCTACCTTAGCCAACTCGCCCCTCATACCCCTGTAATTGCCTTTATTTAAGTTTAAGACTATAGTTTTGGACTTGGGCAAGTCACTCTCAAAATTAACGTGAAATTCTATCATATTATGATCACTCTGCCCCATTGGATCCTTTACTATGAGATTGCCAGTCTCATTTCACAGTACAAGGTCTAAAATAGCCTGTTCCCTGGTTGGTTCCATGACATATTTCTAGGAAACTGTCCCCGAATGCATTCCATGAACTCGTCCTCCAGACTACCTTTGCCAATTTGATTTGTCCAGTCTATAGGAAGATTAAAGTCCCCCAAGATTATTGGATTACCTTTGTTGTATGCTCTTACTATTTCTTGATTAATATTCTGTCCAATGGTACAGCTACTGTCAAGGGGCCTATATACTGCTCCTACCAGTGTTTTCTGCCCTTGTTATTCCTTATCTCCACCCATACTGATTCTACTTCCTGATCTTCCGAGCCGAGATCCTTTCTCTCTACTGTCCTTCTGTCATCCTTTATTATCAGGGCTACTCCCACTCCATTTCCATTCTGCCTGTCTTTTCGAAACGTCAAATACCCTGGAACATTTAGTTCCAAACCTTGGCCACCTTGCAACCATGTCTCTGTAATGGCTATTAGATCAAACCTATTTATCTCTATTTGTGCCACTAGTTCGTCTATCTTGTTACGAATGCTTCGTGCATTCAGATAAAGAGCCTTTAATTTAAATTTTTTACCATGATTCCCTGCTTTGACCTTATTCTCTGCTGCACTGCTACCGTTTAACTCTCTGTCCCTTCCTGTCACACTCTGCTTATTTTCACTCAAATCGTTACACTGCTCTATTGCCCTGACCTTTCTCTTTAGATTTCTGAATTTCCCCTCACCTGACCCCTCCCCCCCTTTTTTTAGTTTAAAGTCCTATCTACAGCGCTAGTTATTCGATTCGCCAGGACACTAGTCCCAGCCCGGTTTAAGCGGAGCCCGTCCCGACGGAACAGCTCCCTCTTTCCCCAGTACTGGTGCCAGTGCCCCATGAATTGAAACCCATTTTTCCCACACCACTCTTTGAGCCACGCATTTAACTCTCTGATCTGCTTGACTCTATGCCAATTTGTGCTTGCCCCACTTCATTCCCCAGAACTAGATCCAGCACTGCTTCCTTCCTCGTTGGGATGGAAACATACTGATTAAGAAAGTTCTCTTGTACACATTTCAGGAATTCCTCTCGCTCTTTGCTCTTTACACTGTTCCTCTCCCAGTTACTATCCCAGTCTATATTAGAATAATTGAAGTGTAAGTGAACAGGAGAAGGTGACGGCAGGTTTTAAACTGAGACCCTTAAGAGTAACAGCTGAGGCCTGGAGCAAGCCTTGGCAGCTGGTACTCACTCTGGGAGGCTCCGTATGTTAACATGCTGTGAGTTATTGGATTGTACGAGGTGAGATTAGCAGTGGGAGGGCTGAGCACCCTCTCCCTGTGTGCAACAGGTTGAGTGGCTCCCTCTGCGGAGGGTGCAGTCGGGGTCTTGGGACTGGCTGCTGTCGGAACTTTCAGCTCAGGGTCTGACGACTGTTTCGCCGGGTCTGGTCCCTTCAGCAAACGCCTCTGGTGGCGAACATTCATCTTCCTCTCCAGAATCATCTGAATGAGAGCGCAAAAAAAACCTCATCATTATCATCCGTACAACACGCCCACTGCCCCCACCGTACAACGCGCCCACTGGCCCCACCGTACAACGCCCCCACCGTGCAACACGCCCACTGCCAAAAAGGAGATCTTCTTGTGGAGGCAGAGGGCATGGCTGAGGCACTAAATGAATATTTTGCATCTGTTTTCACTGCAGAAGAGGATACTGCCAATGTAGCAGTAAAGGAAGAGGAAGTAGCGATATTGGATAGGATAAAAATAGATAATGAGGAGGTACTTAAAAGGTTGGCAGCGCTCAAATTAGGAAAGTCACCTGGTCCAGATAGGATGCATCCATGGTTGCTGAGGGAAGGGTGGAAATTGCGGAGGCTCTGGCCACATAAAGTGCCACATAATATACTTGTTAGCAAAATTAAAGCCCATGGGATTAAAGGGACAGTGGCAGCATGAATACAAAATTGCCTAAGAGACAGAAAGCAGAGAGTAGTGGTGAACGGTTGTTTTTCAGACTGGGGGGAAGTATACAGTGGTGTTCCCCAGGGGTTGGTATTGGGACCACTGCTCTTTTTGATATATATTAATGACCTGGACTTGGGTAGACAGGGCATCATTTCAAAGTTTGCAGGTGACAAGAAACTCGGAAATGGAGTAACAGTGAGGAGGATAGTAACAGACTTCAGGAGGACACAGGCAGGCTGGTGAAATGGGCAGCTACATGACAGATGAAATTTAACAATGAGAAATGTGAAGTGATACATTTTGGTAGAAGAATGAGAGGCAATATCAACTAAATGGTACAATTTTACAGGGAGTGCAGTAACAGAGAGTCCTGGGGGTGTGTGTACACAAATCTTTGAAGGTGGTAGGACAAGTTGAGAAGGCTGTTAATACACACGGGATCCTTGGCTTTAAAAACAGAGACAGAGTACAAAAGCAAGGAAGTTATGCTAAACCTTTATATTCACCGGTTAGGCCCCAGCTGGAGTATTGTGTCCAATTCTGGGCCCCGCACTTTAGGAAGGATGTCAAGGCCTTGGAGAGGGTGCAGAGGAGATTTACTATCAACCAGGGATGCGGGACTTCAGTTATGTGGAGAGACTGGAGAAGCTGGGATTGTTCTCCTTACAGCAGAGAAGGTTAAGAGGAGATTTGTTAGAGGTGTAAAAAATCATGAGGGGTTTTGACAGAATAAATAAGGAGAAACTGTTTCCAGTGGCAGAAGCGTCGGTAACCAGAGGACAGAGATTGAAGGTGATTGGCAAAAGAGCCAGCGGTGAGATCAGGGATCAGTGCTGATTTATACAGAGGACAGACCGGGAATCCAGGGATCAGTGCTGATTTATACAGAGGACAGACCAGGAATCCAGGGATCAATGCTGATTTATACAGTGGACAGACCGGGAATCCAGGGATCAATGCTGATTTATACAGAGGACAGACCGGGAATCCAGGGATCAATGCTGATTTATACAGAGGACAGACCGGGAATCCAGGGATCAATGCTGATTTATACAGAGGACAGACCGGGAATCCAGGGATCAGTACTGATTTATACAGTGGACAGACCGGGAATCCAGGGATCAATGCTGATTTATACAGAGGACACGGGAATCCAGGGATCAATGCTGATTTATACAGTGGACAGACCGGGAATCCAGGGATCAATGCTGATTTATACAGAGGACAGACCGGGAATCCAGGGATCAATGCTGATTTATACAGTGGACAGACCGGGAATCCAGGGATCAATGCTGATTTATACAGTGGACAGACCGGGAATCCAGGGATCAATGCTGATTTATACGGAGGACAGACCGGGAATCCAGGGATCAGAGCTGATTTATACAGTGGACAGACCGGGAATCCAGGGATCAATGCTGATTTATACAGAGGACAGACCGGGAATCCAGGGATCAATGCTGATTTATACAGTGGACAGACCGGGAATCCAGGGATCAATGCTGATTTATACAGTGGACAGACCGGGAATCCAGGGATCAATGCTGATTTATACAGAGGACAGACCGGGAATCCAGGGATCAGAGCTGATTTATACAGTGGACAGACCGGGAATCCAGGGATCAATGCTGATTTATACAGAGGACAGACCGGGAATCCAGGGATCAATGCTGATTTATACAGTGGACAGACCGGGAATCCAGGGATCAATGCTGATTTATACAGTGGACAGACCGGGAATCCAGGGATCAATGCTGATTTATACAGAGGACAGACCGGGAATCCAGGGATCAATGCTGATTTATACAGAGGACAGACCGGGAATCCAGGGATCAGTGCTGATTTATACAGAGGACAGACCGGGAATCCAGGGATCAATGCTGATTTATACAGAGGACAGACCAGGAATCCAGGGATCAATGCTGATTTATACAGAGGACAGACCGGGAATCCAGGGATCAATGCTGATTTATACAGTGGACAGACCGGGAATCCAGGGATCAGTGCTGATTTATACAGAGGACAGACCGGGAATCCAGGGATCAATGCTGATTTATACAGAGGGCAGACCGGGAATCCAGGGATCAATGCTGATTTATACAGAGGACAGACCGGGAATCCAGGGATCAATGCTGATTTATACAGAGGACAGACCGGGAATCCAGGGATCAATGCTGATTTATACAGAGGACAGACCGGGAATCCAGGGATCAATGCTGATTTATACAGAGGACAGACCGGGAATCCAGGGATCAGTGCTGATTTATACAGAGGACAGACCGGGAATCCAGGGATCAATGCTGATTTATACAGAGGACAGACCGGGAATCCAGGGATCAATGCTGATTTATACAGAGGGCAGACCGGGAATCCAGGGATCAATGCTGATTTATACAGAGGACAGACCGGGAATCCAGGGATCAATGCTGATTTATACAGAGGGCAGACCGGGAATCCAGGGATCAATGCTGATTTATACAGAGGGCAGACCGGGAATCCAGGGATCAATGCTGATTTATACAGAGGGCAGACCGGGAATCCAGGGATCAATGCTGATTTATACAGAGGACAGACCAGGAATCCAGGGATCAATGCTGATTTATACAGAGGACAGACCGGGAATCCAGGGATCAATGCTGATTTATACAGTGGACAGACCGGGAATCCTGTGATACGTCACCTCGTACAGTTTGTTGCGGTACTCGGCCACAGAGAGCTGTGTGTCGTCATCCACAGGAAGTATGATGTCATAATCCAGCCCTGGCTCCTTCGACGGGTTGTGGAACCTGCATTAAAGCAACACACACACTGAGCTCCCTTGGTGATTAAAGACTCAACTTCCCCAATACTAACTGGGATAGTCAGAGTGTGAACGGCTTAGAGGGTGCGGAATTCTTAAAGTGCATTCAGGAGAGCTTTTTAAGCCAGCATGTAGAAAGTCCTACAAGAGAGGGGGTGGTACTGGACCTAATTCTAGGGAATGTAGCCAGGCAAGTGGTAGATGTGTCAGCAGGAGAGCATTTTGGTGACAGTGACCATAATTCGGTGAGATTTAAGTTAGTCATGGAAAAGGACAAAGATGGACCGGAAATAAAGGTTCTAAATTGGGGGAAGGCTGATTTTAATATGATAAGGCAGGATCTGGCCAAAGTGGACTGGGATCGGCTACTTGTAGGAAAATCCTCATCAGAGCAGTGGGAGTCTTTCAGAAAGGAAATAGAGAGAGTACAACGCCAACATGTTCCCGTAAAGGTCAAGGGTGGGACCAACAAGCCCAGGGAACCCTGTATGTCAAGGGATATACAAGAATGGATTAGGAAAAAAAGGGAGGCTTTTGGCAGATACAAAGGACTAAAAACAGTGGAAGCCCTAGAGGAGTATAGAAAGTGCAGGGGGGTACTTAAAAAAGAAATTAGGAGAGCGAAGAGGGGGCATGAAAAAACACTGGCGCGCAAAATAAAGGAAAATTGCAAGGTGTTTTATAAGTATATTAAGGGCAAGAGGATAACCAGGGAAAGAGTAGGGCCCATTAGGGACCAAAGAGGCAATCTGTGTGTAGAGCCGGAAGATGTAGGTGAGGTTTTAAATGAATATTTTGCATCTGTGTTCACTATGGAGAAGGACGATGCAGGCATAGAAATCAGGCAGGGGGATTGTGATATACTTGAACAAATTAGTGTTGAGAGGGAGGAGGTACTAGCGGTTTTAGCGGGCTTAAAAGTGGATAAATCCCCAGGCCCAGACGAGATGTATCCCAGGCTGCTGTGTGAGGCAAGGGAGGAGATTGCAGGGGCTCTGACACAAATTTTCAGAACCTCTCTGGCCACAGGGGAGGTGCCAGAGGACTGGAGAACAGCTAACGTAGTACCATTATTCAAGAAGGGTAGTAGGGATAAACCAGGGAATTACAGGCCAGTGAGCCCAACATCAGTGGTAGGGAAATTATTGGAAAAAATTCTGAGGGACAGAATTAGTCTCCATTTGGAGAGGCAAGGATTAATCAAGGATAGTCAGCATGGCTTTGTCAGGGGGAGATCATGTCTGACCAATTTGATTGAATTTTTCGAGGGGGTGACTAGTTGTGTGGATGAGGGTAGTGCAGTTGATGTAGTCTACATGGACTTCAGTAAGGCTTTTGACAAAGTCCCGCATGGGAGACTGGTCAAGAAGGTAAGAGCCCATGGGATCCAGGGCAATTTGACACATTGGATCCAAAATTGGCTTAGTGGCAGGAGGCAGAGGGTAATGGTTGAAGGTTGTTTTTGTGACTGGAAGCCTGTGTCCAGTGGTGTACCGCAGGGATCGGTGCTGGGCCCTTTGCTGTTTGTAGTGTACATTAATGATTTAGATATGAATGTAGGAGGTATGATCAGTAAGTTCGCAGATGAAACGAAAATTGGTGGAGTGGTAAATAGCGAGGAGGGAAGCCTCAGGCTACAGGACGATATAGATGAGTTGATCAGATGGGCAGAACAGTGGCAAATGGAATTTAACCCTGAAAAGTGTGAGGTGATGCATTTTGGGAGGACTAACAAGGCAAGGGAATACACAATGAATGGTAGGACTCTAGGAAGGACAGAGGATCAGAGGGACCTTGGTGTGCATGTACATAGATCCTTGAAGGCAGCAGGACAGGTAGATAAGGTGGTTAAAAAGGCATATGGGATACTTATATTCTATGCCTCGGCTAATGAAGGCAAGAGCAGGGAGGTTATGATGGAACTGTACAAAACGCTAGTTAGGCCACAGCTGGAATATAGTGTGCAGTTCTGGTTGCCACACTATAAGAAGGTTGTGATTGCATTGGAGAGGGTGCAGAGGAGATTCACCAGGATGTTACCTGGGCTGGAGCGCTTCAGCTATGAAGAGAGACTGGACAGGCTGGGGTTGTTTTCCTTAGAGCAGAAAAGGCTGAGGGGGGACCTGATTGAGGTGTACAAAATTATGAGGGGCATAGATAGGGTAGATAGAAAGGAACATTTCCCCTTAGTATACCTGTTGATGTAGAGGTGTGAGAGTTTGTTTATACCTGTTGATGTAGGGGTGTGTGAGTGTGTTTATACCTGTTGATGTAGGGGTGTGTGTGTGTGTTTATACCTGTTGATGTAGGGGTGTGTGTGTGTTTATACCTGTTGATGTAGGGGGGTGTGTGTGTTTATACCTGTTGATGTAGGGGGGTGTGAGTGTGTTTATAACTGTTGATGTAGGGGTGAGAGAGTGTGTTTATACCTGTTGATGTAGGGGTGAGAGAGTGTGTTTATACCTGTTGATGTCGGGGTGAGAGAGTGTGTTTATACCTGTTGATGTAGGGGTGTGAGAGTGTGTTTTTACCTGTTGATGTAGGGGTGTGTGAGTGTGTTTATATCTGTTGATGTAGGGGTGTGTGAGTGTGTTTATACCTGTTGATGTAGGGGTGTGTGTGTGTGTTTATATCTGTTGATGTAAGGGTGTGTGAGTGTGTTTTTACCTGTTGATGTAGGGGTGTGTGAGTGTGTTTATATCTGTTGATGTAGGGGTGTGTGAGTGTGTTTATACCTGTTGATGTAGGGGTGTGTGTGTGTTTATACCTGTTGATGTAGGGGTGTGTGAGTGTGTTTATACCTGTTGATGTAGGGGGGTGTGAGTGCGTTTATACCTGTTGATGTAGGGGTGAGAGAGTGTGTTTATACCTGTTGATGTAGGGGTGTGTGAGTGTGTTTATACCTGTTGATGTAGAGGTGTGAGAGTGCGTTTATACCTGTTGATGTAGGGGTGTGTGTGTGTGTGTGTTTATACCTGTTGATGTAGGGGTGTGTGTGTGTGTTTATACCTGTTGATGTAGGGGTGAGAGTGCGTTTATACCTGTTGATGTAAGGGTGAGAGAGTGTGTTTATACCTGTTGATGTAGGGGTGAGTGCATTTATACTTGTTGATGTAGGGGTGTGTGAGTGTGTTTATACCTGTTGATGTCGGGGTGTGTGAGTGTGTTTATACTTGTTGATGTAGGGGTGAGAGAGTGTGTTTATACCTGTTGATGTAGGGGTGTGTGTGTGTGTTTATATCTGTTGATGTAGTGGTGTGTGAGTGTGTTTATACTTGTTGATGTAGGGGTGAGAGAGTGTGTTTATACCTGTTGATGTAGGGGTGTGTGTGTGTGTTTATATCTGTTGATGTAGGGGTGTGTGAGTGTGTTTATACCTGTTGATGTAGGGGTGAGAGAGTGTGTTTATACCTGTTGATGTAGGGGTGTGTGAGTGTGTTTATACCTGTTGATGTAAGGGTGTGTGAGTGTGTTTATACCTGTTGATGTAGGGGTGTGTGAGTGTGTTTATACCTGTTGATGTAGGGGTGTGTGTGTGTTTATACCTGTTGATGAAGGGGTGTGTGTGTGTGTTTATACCTGTTGATGTAGGGGTGTGTGTGTGTGTTTATACCTGTTGATGTAGGGGTGTGTGTGTGTTTATACCTGTTGATGAAGGGGTGTGTGTGTGTGTGTTTATACCTGTTGATGCAGGGGTGTGTGTGAGTGTGTTTATACCTGTTGATGTAGGGGTGAGAGAGTGTGTTTATACCTGTTGATGTAAGGGTGTGTGTGTGTTTATACCTGTTGATGTAGGGGTGTGTGTGTGTTTATACCTGTTGATGTAGGGGTGAGAGAGTGTGTTTATACCTGTTGATGTAGGGGTGAGAGAGTGTGTTTATACCTGTTGATGTAGGGGTGTGTGAGTGTGTTTATACCTGTTGATGTAGGGGTGAGAGAGTGTGTTTATACCTGTTGATGTAGGGGTGTGTGTGTGTTTATACCTGTTGATGTAGGGGTGAGAGAGTGTGTTTATACCTGTTGATGTAGGGGTGTGTGAGTGTGTTTATACCTGTTGATGTAGGGGTGGGAGTGTGTTTATACCTGTTGATGTAGGGGTGTGTGTGTGTGTTTATCCCTGTTGATGTAGGGGTGTGTGAGTGTGTTTATACCTGTTGATGTAAGGGTGTGTGAGTGTGTTTATACCTGTTGATGTAGGGGTGAGAGAGTGTGTTTATACCTGTTGATGTAAGGGTGTGTGAGTGTGTTTATACCTGTTGATGTAGGGGTGTGTGTGTGTTTATACCTGTTGATGTAGGGGTGTGTGTGTGTGTTTATACATGTTGATGTAGGGGTGTGAGAGTGTGTTTATACCTGTTGATGTAGGGGTGAGAGAGTGTGTTTATACCTGTTGATGTAAGGGTGTGTGAGTGTGTTTATACCTGTTGATGTAGGGGTGTGTGTGTGTGTTTATACATGTTGATGTAGGGGTGTGTGAGTGTGTTTATTCCTGTTGATGTAGGGGTGAGAGAGTGTGTTTATACCTGTTGATGTAGGGGTGTGTGTGTGTTTATACCTGTTGATGTAAGGGTGTGTGAGTGTGTTTATACCTGTTGATGAAGGGGTGTGTGTGTGTGTTTATACCTGTTGATGTAGGGGTGTGTGTGTGTGTTTATACCTGTTGATGTAGGGGTGTGTGTGTGTTTATACCTGTTGATGAAGGGGTGTGTGTGTGTGTTTATACCTGTTGATGCAGGGGTGTGTGTGAGTGTGTTTATACCTGTTGATGTAGGGGTGAGAGAGTGTGTTTATACCTGTTGATGTAAGGGTGTGTGTGTGTTTATACCTGTTGATGTAGGGGTGAGAGAGTGTGTTTATACCTGTTGATGTAGGGGTGAGAGAGTGTGTTTATACCTGTTGATGTAGGGGTGTGTGAGTGTGTTTATACCTGTTGATCTAGGGGTGAGAGAGTGTGTTTATACCTGTTGATGTAGGGGTGAGAGAGTGTGTTTATACCTGTTGATGTAGGGGTGGGAGTGTGTTTATACCTGTTGATGTAGGGGTGTGTGTGTGTGTTTATACCTGTTGATGTAGGGGTGTGTGAGTGTGTTTATACCTGTTGATGTAAGGGTGTGTGAGTGTGTTTATACCTGTTGATGTAGGGGTGAGAGAGTGTGTTTATACCTGTTGATGTAAGGGTGTGTGAGTGTGTTTATACCTGTTCATGTAGGGGTGTGTGAGTGTGTTTATACATGTTGATGTAGGGGTGTGTGTGTGTTTATACCTGTTGATGTAGGGGTGTGTGTGTGTTTATACCTGTTGATGTAGGGGTGTGTGTGTGTGTTTATACATGTTGATGTAGGGGTGTGAGACTGTGTTTATACCTGTTGATGTAGGGGTGAGAGAGTGTGTTTATACCTGTTGATGTAGGGGTGAGAGAGTGTGTTTATACCTGTTGATGTAAGGGTGTGTGAGTGTGTTTATACCTGTTGATGTAGGGGTGTGTGAGTGTGTTTATACATGTTGATGTAGGGGTGTGTGTGTGTTTATACCTGTTGATGTAGGGGTGTGTGTGTGTTTATACCTGTTGATGTAGGGGTGTGTGTGTGTGTTTATACCTGTTGATGAAGGTGTGTGTGTGTGTTTATACCTGTTGATGTAGGGGTGTGTGTGTGTTTATACCTGTTGATGTAGGGGGGTGTGTGTGTTTATACCTGTTGATGTAGGGGGGTGTGAGTGTGTTTATAACTGTTGATGTAGGGGTGAGAGAGTGTGTTTATACCTGTTGATGTAGGGGTGTGTGAGTGCGTTTATACCTGTTGATGTAGGGGTGAGAGAGTGTGTTTATACCTGTTGATGTAGGGGTGTGTGAGTGTGTTTATACCTGTTGATGTAGAGGTGTGAGAGTGCGTTTATACCTGTTGATGTAGGGGTGTGTGTGTGTGTGTTTATACCTGTTGATGTAGGGGTGTGTGTGTGTGTTTATACCTGTTGATGTAGGGGTGTGTGAGTGTGTTTATACCTGTTGATGTAGAGGTGTGAGAGTGCGTTTATACCTGTTGATGTAGGGGTGTGTGTGTGTGTGTTTATACCTGTTGATGTAGGGGTGTGTGTGTGTGTTTATACCTGTTGATGTAGGGGTGAGAGTGCGTTTATACCTGTTGATGTAGGGGTGAGTGCATTTATACTTGTTGATGTAGGGGTGAGAGAGTGTGTTTATACCTGTTGATGTAGGGGTGAGTGAGTGTGTTTATACATGTTGATGTAGGGGTGTGTGTGTGTTTATACCTGTTGATGTAGGGGTGTGTGTGTGTTTATACCTGTTGATGTAGGGGTGTGTGTGTGTTTATACCTGTTGATGTAGGGGTGTGTGTGTGTGTTTATACATGTTGATGTAGGGGTGTGAGACTGTGTTTATACCTGTTGATGTAGGGGTGTGTGTGTGTTTATACCTGTTGATGTAGGGGGGTGTGTGTGTTTATACCTGTTGATGTAGGGGGGTGTGAGTGTGTTTATAACTGTTGATGTAGGGGTGAGAGAGTGTGTTTATACCTGTTGATGTAGGGGTGTGTGAGTGCGTTTATACCTGTTGATGTAGGGGTGAGAGAGTGTGTTTATACCTGTTGATGTAGGGGTGTGTGAGTGTGTTTATACCTGTTGATGTAGAGGTGTGAGAGTGCGTTTATACCTGTTGATGTAGGGGTGTGTGTGTGTGTGTTTATACCTGTTGATGTAGGGGTGTGTGTGTGTGTTTATACCTGTTGATGTAGGGGTGAGAGTGCGTTTATACCTGTTGATGTAGGGGTGAGTGCATTTATACTTGTTGATGTAGGGGTGAGAGAGTGTGTTTATACCTGTTGATGTAGGGGTGAGTGCATTTATACTTGTTGATGTAGGGGTGTGTGAGTGTGTTTATACCTGTTGATGTCGGGGTGTGTGTGTGTGTTTATATCTGTTGATGTAGTGGTGTGTGAGTGTGTTTATACTTGTTGATGTAGGGGTGAGAGAGTGTGTTTATACCTGTTGATGTAGGGGTGAGAGAGTGTGTTTATACCTGTTGATGTAGTGGTGTGTGAGTGTGTTTATACCTGTTGATGTAGGGGTGTGTGAGTGTGTTTATACCTATTGATGTAAGGGTGTGT
Organism: Squalus acanthias; assembly: GCA_030390025.1. Lineage (NCBI taxonomy): Eukaryota > Metazoa > Chordata > Chondrichthyes > Squaliformes > Squalidae > Squalus > Squalus acanthias. The sequence goes on from JASTWF010000239.1 coordinate 692,247, forward strand.
GAGTGTGTTTATACCTGTTGATGTAGGGGTGAGAGAGTGTGTTTATACCTGTTGATGTAGGGGTGTGTGAGTGCGTTTATACCTGTTGATGTAGGGGTGAGAGAGTGTGTTTATATCTGTTGATGTAGTGGTGTGTGAGTGTGTTTATACTTGTTGATGTAAGGGTGTGTGTGTGTGTTTATACCTGTTGATGTAGGGGTGTGTGTGTGTTTATACCTGTTGATGTAGGGGTGTGTGTGTGTGTTTATACCTATTGATGTAAGGGTGTGTGAGTGTGTTTATACCTGTTGATGTAGGGGTGTGTGTGTGTGTTTATATCTGTTGATGTAGGGGTGTGTGAGTGTGTTTATACCTGTTGATGTAAGGGTGTGTGAGTGTGTTTATACCTGTTGATGTAGGGGTGTGTGAGTGTGTTTATACCTGTTGATGTAGGGGTGTGTGTGTGTTTATACCTGTTGATATAAGGGTGTGTGAGTGTGTTTATACCTGTTGATGTAGAGGTGTGAGAGTGTGTTTATACCTGTTGATGTAGGGGTGTGTGTGTGTTTATACCTGTTGATGTAAGGGTGTGTGAGTGTGTTTATACCTGTTGATGAAGGGGTGTGTGTGTGTGTTTATACCTGTTGATGTAGGGATGTGTGTGTGTGTTTATACCTGTTGATGTAGGGGTGTGTGTGTGTTTATACCTGTTGATGAAGGGGTGTGTGTGTGTGTTTATACCTGTTGATGTAGGGATGTGTGTGTGTGTTTATACCTGTTGATGTAGGGGTGTGTGAGTGTGTTTATACCTGTTGATGCAGGGGTGTGTGTGAGTGTGTTTATACCTGTTGATGTAGGGATGTGTGTGTGTGTTTATACCTGTTGATGTAGGGGTGTGTGAGTGTGTTTATACCTGTTGATGTAAGGGTGAGAGAGTGTGTTTATACCTGTTGATGTAAGGGTGTGTGTGTGTTTATACCTGTTGATGAAGGGGTGTGTGAGTGTGTTTATACCTATTGATGTAAGGGTGTGTGAGTGTGTTTATACCTGTTGATGAAGGGGTGTGTGTGTGTGTTTATACCTGTTGATGTAGGGATGTGTGTGTGTGTTTATACCTGTTGATGTAGGGGTGTGTGAGTGTGTTTATACCTGTTGATGCAGGGGTGTGTGTGAGTGTGTTTATACCTGTTGATGTAAGGGTGTGTGAGTGTGTTTATACCTGTTGATGTAAGGGTGAGAGAGTGTGTTTATACCTGTTGATGTAAGGGTGTGTGTGTGTTTATACCTGTTGATGTAGGGGTGTGTGTGTGTTTATACCTGTTGATGTAGGGGTGAGAGAGTGTGTTTATACCTGTTGATGTAGGGGTGAGAGAGTGTGTTTATACCTGTTGATGTAGGGGTGTGTGAGTGTGTTTATACCTGTTGATGTAGGGGTGAGAGAGTGTGTTTATACCTGTTGATGTAAGGGGTGTGTGTGTGTTTATACCTGTTGATGTAGGGGTGTGTGTGTGTTTATACTGTTGATGTAGGGGTGAGAGAGTGTGTTTATACCTGTTGTGTAGGGGTGAGAGAGTGTGTTTATACCTGTTGATGTAGGGGGAGTACCTGTTGATGAGTGTGTTTATACCTGTTGATGTAGGGGTGTGTGTGAAGTGTGTTTATACCTGTTGATGTAGGGGTGAGAGAGTGTGTTTATACCTGTTGATGTAAGGGTGTGTGTGTGTTTATACCTGTTGATGTAGGGGTGTGTAGTGTGTTTATACCTGTTGATGTAGGGGTGAGAGAGTGTGTTTATACCTGTTGATGTAGGGGTGAGAGAGTGTGTTTATACTGTTGATGTAGGGTGTGTGTGAGTGTGTTTATACCTGTTGATGTAGGGGTGAGAGAGTGTGTTTATACCTGTTGATGTAGGGGTGAGAGAGTGTGTTTATACCTGTTGATGCAGGGGTGTGTGTGAGTGTGTTTATACCTGTTGATGTAGGGGTGAGAGAGTGTGTTTATACCTGTTGATGTAAGGGTGTGTGTGTGTTTATACCTGTTGATGTAGGGGTGTGTGTGTGTTTATACCTGTTGATGTAGGGGTGAGAGAGTGTGTTTATACCTGTTGATGTAGGGGTGAGAGAGAGTGTTTATACCTGTTGATGTAGGGTGTGTGTGTGTGTTTATAACCTGTTGATGTAGGGGTGAGAGAGCTGTGTTTATACTGATAGATGTAGGGGTGAGAGCTGTGTTATAACCTGTTGATGTAGGGGTGAGAGAGTGTGTTTATACCTGTTGAAGTAGGGTGTGTGTGTGTGTGTTTATACCTGTTGATGGGTAGTGGTGTAACTGAATGATGAGGTGTGTCATACCTGTGATGTAAGGGTGTGTGAGTGTGTTTATACCTGTTGATGTAGGGCGGAGAGAGTGTGTTTATACCTGGTTGATGTAGGGTGTGTGAGTGTGTTTATAACCTGTTGATGTAGGGGTGTGTGAGTGTGTTTATACATGTTGATGTAGGGGTGTGTGTGTGTGTTTATACCTGTTGATGTAGGGGTGTGTGTGTGTTTATACCTGTTGATGTAGGGTGTGTGAGTGTGTTTATACCTGTTGATGTAAGGGTGTGTGAGTGTGTTTATACCTGTTGATGTAGGGGTGTGAGAGTGTGTTTATACCTGTTGATGTAGGGGTGTGTGAGTGTGTTTATACCTGTTGATGTAGGGTGTGTGAGTGTGTTTATACCTGTTGATGTAGGGGTGTGTGTGTGTTTATACCTGTTGATGTAGGGGTGTGTGTGTGTTTATACCTGTTGATGTAAGGGTGTGTGTGTGTGTTTATACATGTTGATGTAGGGGTGTGAGACTGTGTTTATACCTGTTGATGTAGGGGTGAGAGAGTGTGTTTATACCTGTTGATGTAAGGGTGTGTGAGTGTGTTTATACCTGTTGATGTAGGGGTGTGTGAGTGTGTTTATACCTGTTGATGTAGGGGTGTGTGTGTGTGTTTATACCTGTTGATGTAGGGGTGTGTGTGTGTTTATACCTGTTGATGTAGGGGTGTGTGTGTGTGTTTATACATGTTGATGTAGGGGTGTGAGACTGTGTTTATACCTGTTGATGTAGGGGTGTGTGAGTGTGTTTATACCTGTTGATGTAAGGGTGTGTGAGTGTGTTTATACCTGTTGATGTAGGGGTGTGTGTGTGTTTATACCTGTTGATGTAGGGGTGTGAGTGTGTTTATACCTGTTGATGTAGGGGTGTGTGAGTGTGTTTATACCTGTTGATGTAGGGGTGAGAGAGTGTGTTTATACCTGTTGATGTAGGGGTGTGTGAGTGTGTTTATACCTGTTGATGTAGGGGTGAGAGAGTGTGTTTATACCTGTTGATGTAGGGGTGTGTGAGTGTGTTTATACCTGTTGATGTAAGGGTGTGTGAGTGTGTTTATACCTGTTGATGTAGGGGTGTGTGAGTGTGTTTATACCTGTTGATGTAGGGGTGAGAGAGTGTGTTTATACCTGTTGATGTAGGGGTGAGAGAGTGTGTTTATACCTGTTGATGTAGGGGTGTGTGTGTGTTTATACCTGTTGATGTAGGGGTGAGAGAGTGTGTTTATACCTGTTGATGTAGGGGTGAGAGAGTGTGTTTATACCTGTTGATGTAGGGGTGTGTGAGTGTGTTTATACCTGTTGATGTAGGGGTGTGTGAGTGTGTTTATACCTGTTGATGTAGGGGTGGGAGTGTGTTTATACCTGTTGATGTAGGGGTGTGTGAGTGTGTTTATACCTGTTGATGTAGGGGTGTGTGAGTGTGTTTATACCTGTTGATGTAGGGGTGAGAGAGTGTGTTTATACCTGTTGATGTAGGGGTGTGTGAGTGTGTTTATACCTGTTGATGTAAGGGTGTGTGAGTGTGTTTATACCTGTTGATGTAGGGGTGAGAGAGTGTGTTTATACCTGTTGATGTAAGGGTGTGTGAGTGTGTTTATACCTGTTGATGTAGGGGTGTGTGTGTGTTTATACCTGTTGATGTAGGGGTGTGTGAGTGTGTTTATACCTGTTGATGTAGGGTGTGAGAGTGTGTTTATACCTGTTGATGTAGGGGTGTGTGAGTGTGTTTATACCTGTTGATGTAGGGGTGTGTGAGTGTGTTTATACCTGTTGATGTAGGGTGTGTGAGTGTGTTTATACCTGTTGATGTAGGGGTGTGTGAGTGTGTTTATACCTGTTGATGTAGGGGTGAGAGAGTGTGTTTATACCTGTTGATGTAGGGGTGAGAGAGTGTGTTTATACCTGTTGATGTAGGGGTGTGTGAGTGTGTTTATACCTGTTGATGTAGGGGTGTGTGAGTGTGTTTATACCTGTTGATGTAGGGGTGAGTGAGTGTGTTTATACCTGTTGATGTAGGGGTGTGTGGTGTGTTTATACCTGTTGATGTAGGGGTGTGTGAGTGTGTTTATACATGTTGATGTAGGGGTGTGAGTGTGTTTATACCTGTTGATGTAGGGGTGTGTGTGTGTTTATACCTGTTGATGTAGGGTGTGTGAGTGTGTTTATACCTGTTGATGTAGGGGTGTGAGAGTGTGTTTATACCTGTTGATGTAGGGGTGTGTGAGTGTGTTTATACCTGTTGATGTAGGGTGTGTGAGTGTGTTTATACCTGTTGATGTAGGGGTGTGTGAGTGTGTTTATACCTGTTGATGTAGGGTGTGTGAGTGTGTTTATACCTGTTGATGTAGGGTGTGTAGTGTGTTTATACCTGTTGATGTAGGGGTGAGTGAGTGTGTTTATACCTGTTGATGTAGGGGTGAGAGAGTGTGTTTATACCTGTTGATGTAGGGGTGAGAGAGTGTGTTTATACTGTTGATGTAGGGGTGTGTGAGTGTGTTTATACCTGTTGATGTAGGGGTGTGTGAGTGTGTTTATACCTGTTGATGTAGGGGTGAGAGAGTGTGTTTATACCTGTTGATGTAGGGGTGTGTGTGTGTTTATACCTGTTGATGTAGGGGTGTGAGTGTGTTTATACCTGTTGATGTAAGGGTGTGTGAGTGTGTTTATACCTGTTGATGTAGGGGTGTGTGAGTGTGTTTATACCTGTTGATGTAGGGGTGTGTGTGTGTTTATACCTGTTGATGTAGGGGTGTGTGTGTGTGTTTATACCTGTTGATGTAGGGGTGTGTGAGTGTGTTTATACCTGTTGATGTAGGGGTGTGTGAGTGTGTTTATACCTGTTGATGTAGGGGTGTGTGAGTGTGTTTATACCTGTTGATGTAGGGGTGTGTGAGTGTGTTTATACCTGTTGATGTAGGGTGTGTGAGTGTGTTTATACCTGTTGATGTAGGGTGTGTGAGTGTGTTTATACCTGTTGATGTAGGGGTGAGAGAGTGTGTTTATACCTGTTGATGTAGGGGTGTGTGTGTGTTTATACCTGTTGATGTAGGGGTGAGAGAGTGTGTTTATACCTGTTGATGTAGGGGTGAGAGAGTGTGTTTATACCTGTTGATGTAGGGGTGTGTGTGTGTTTATACCTGTTGATGTAGGGGTGAGAGAGTGTGTTTATACCTGTTGATGTAGGGGTGAGAGAGTGTGTTTATACCTGTTGATGTAGGGGTGAGAGAGTGTGTTTATACCTGTTGATGTAGGGTGTGTGAGTGTGTTTATACCTGTTGATGTAAGGGTGTGTGAGTGTGTTTATACCTGTTGATGTAGGGGTGTGGAGTGTGTTTATACCTGTTGATGTAGGGGTGTGTGAGTGTGTTTATACCTGTTGATGTAAGGGTGTGTGTGTGTGTTTATACCTGTTGATGTAGGGGTGTGTGAGTGTGTTTATACCTGTTGATGTAGGGTGTGTGAGTGTGTTTATACCTGTTGATGTAGGGGGTGTGTGAGTGTGTTTATACCTGTTGATGTAGGGGTGTGTGAGTGTGTTTATACCTGTTGATGTAAGGGTGTGTGAGTGTGTTTATACCTGTTGATGTAGGGGTGAGAGAGTGTGTTTATACCTGTTGATGTAAGGGTGAGTGAGTGTGTTTATACCTGTTGATGTAGGGTGTGTGAGTGTGTTTATACCTGTTGATGTAGGGGTGTGTGAGTGTGTTTATACCTGTTGATGTAGGGGTGTGTGTGTTTATACCTGTTGATGTAGGGGTGTGTGTGTGTGTTTATACCTGTTGATGTAGGGTGTGTGAGTGTGTTTATACCTGTTGATGTAGGGGTGAGTGAGTGTGTTTATACCTGTTGATGTAAGGGTGTGTGTGTGTTTATACCTGTTGATGTAAGGGTGTGTGAGTGTGTTTATACCTGTTGATGTAGGGGTGTGTGAGTGTGTTTATACCTGTTGATGTAGGGGTGTGTGAGTGTGTTTATACCTGTTGATGTAAGGGTGTGTGAGTGTGTTTATACCTGTTGATGTAGGGGTGTGTGAGTGTGTTTATACCTGTTGATGTAGGGTGTGTGAGTGTGTTTATACCTGTTGATGTAGGGTGTGTGTGTGTTTATACCTGTTGATGTAGGGGTGTGTGAGTGTGTTTATACCTGTTGATGTAGGGTGTGTGAGTGTGTTATACCTGTTGATGTAGGGGTGTGTGGTGTGTTTATACCTGTTGATGTAGGGTGTGAGTGTGTTTATACCTGTTGATGTAGGGGTGTGTGTGTGTTTATACCTGTTGATGTAGGGGTGTGTGAGTGTGTTTATACCTGTTGATGTAGGGTGTGTGAGTGTGTTTATACCTGTTGATGTAGGGGTGTGAGTGTGTTTATACCTGTTGATGTAGGGTGTGTGAGTGTGTTTATACCTGTTGATGTAGGGTGTGAGAGTGTGTTTATACCTGTTGATGTAGGGGTGTGTGAGTGTGTTTATACCTGTTGATGTAGGGGTGTGTGAGTGTGTTTATACCTGTTGATGTAGGGGTGTGTGAGTGTGTTTATACCTGTTGATGTAGGGGTGTGTGAGTGTGTTTATACCTGTTGATGTAGGGGTGTGTGTGTGTTTATACCTGTTGATGTAGGGGTGTGAGAGTGTGTTTATACCTGTTGATGTAAGGGTGTGTGAGTGTGTTTATACATGTTGATGTAGGGGTGGGAGTGTGTTTATACCTGTTGATGTAGGGGTGTGTGAGTGTGTTTATACCTATTGATGTAAGGGTGTGTGAGTGTGTTTATACCTGTTGATGTAAGGGTGTGTGTGTGTTTATACCTGTTGATGTAGGGGTGAGAGAGTGTGTTTATACCTGTTGATGTAGGGGTGTGTGAGTGTGTTTATACCTGTTGATGTAGGGGTGAGAGAGTGTGTTTATACCTGTTGATGTAGGGGTGAGAGAGTGTGTTTATACCTGTTGATGTAGGGGTGTGTGTGTGTTTATACCTGTTGATGTAGGGGTGAGAGAGTGTGTTTATATCTGTTGATGTAGGGGTGAGAGAGTGTGTTTATACCTGTTGATGTAGGGGTGTGTGAGTGTGTTTATACCTGTTGATGTAAGGGTGTGTGAGTGTGTTTATACATGTTGATGTAGGGGTGGGAGTGTGTTTATACCTGTTGATGTAGGGGTGTGTGAGTGTGTTTATACCTTTGATGTAAGGGTGTGTGAGTGTGTTTATACCTGTTGATGTAGGGTGTGTGAGTGTGTTTATACCTGTTGATGTAGGGGTGTGTGAGTGTGTTTATACCTGTTGATGTAGGGGTGTGTGAGTGTGTTTATACCTGTTGATGTAGGGTGTGTGAGTGTGTTTATACCTGTTGATGTAGGGGTGTGTGTGTGTGTTTATACCTGTTGATGTAGGGTGTGTGAGTGTGTTTATACATGTTGATGTAGGGGTGAGAGAGTGTGTTTATACCTGTTGATGTAGGGGTGTGAGTGTGTTTATACCTGTTGATGTAGGTGTGAGTGTGTTTATACCTGTTGATGTAGGGGTGTGTGAGTGTGTTTATACCTGTTGATGTAGGGGTGTGTGTGTTTATACCTGTTGATGTAGGGGTGTGTGTGTGTTTATACCTGTTGATGTAGGTGTGTGAGTGTGTTTATACCTGTTGGTGTAGGGGTGAGTGAGTGTGTTTATACCTGTTGATGTAAGGGTGTGTGCGTGTGTTTATACCTGTTGATGTAAGGGTGTGTGAGTGTGTTTATACCTGTTGATGTAGGGGTGTGTGTGTGTTTATACCTGTTGATGAAGGTGTGTGTGTGTGTTTATACCTGTTGATGAAGGTGTGTGTGTGTGTTTATACCTGTTGATGAAGGTGTGTGTGTGTGTTTATACCTGTTGATGCAGGGGTGTGTGTGAGTGTGTTTATACCTGTTGATGTAGGGGTGTGTGTGAGTGTGTTTATACCTGTTGATGTAGGGGTGAGAGAGTGTGTTTATACCTGTTGATGTAGGGGTGAGAGAGTGTGTTTATACCTGTTGATGTAGGGGTGAGAGAGTGTGTTTATACCTGTTGATGTAGGGGTGTGTGAGTGTGTTTATACCTGTTGATGTAGGGGTGAGAGAGTGTGTTTATACCTGTTGATGTCGGGGTGAGAGAGTGTGTTTATACCTGTTGATGTAGGGGTGGGAGTGTGTTTATACCTGTTGATGTAGGGGTGTGTGTGTGTGTTTATACCTGTTGATGTAGGGGTGTGTGAGTGTGTTTATACCTGTTGATGTAAGGGTGTGTGAGTGTGTTTATACCTGTTGATGTAGGGGTGTGTGAGTGTGTTTATACATGTTGATGTAGGGGTGTGTGTGTGTTTATACCTGTTGATGTTGGGGTGTGTGTGTGTTTATACCTGTTGATGTAGGGGTGTGTGTGTGTGTTTATACATGTTGATGTAGGGGTGTGAGTGTGTTTATACCTGTTGATGTAGGGGTGTGTGAGTGTGTTTATACCTGTTGATGTAGGGGTGGAGAGAGTGTGTTATACCTGTTGATGTAGGGGTGTGTGAGTGTGTTTATACCTGTTGATGTAGGGGTGAGAGAGTGTGTTTATACCTGTTGATGTAGGGGTGTGTGAGTGTGTTTATACCTGTTGATGTAGGGGTGTGAGTGTGTTTATACCTGTTGATGTAGGGGGGTGTGTGTGTGTGTTTATACCTGTTGATGTAGGGGTGAGAGAGTGTGTTTATACCTGTTGATGTAGGGGTGTGTGTGTGTTTATACCTGTTGATGTAGGGGTGAGAGAGTGTGTTTATATCTGTTGATGTAGGGGTGAGAGTGTGTTTATACCTGTTGATGTAGGGGGGTGTGTGTGTGTTTATACATGTTGATGTAGGGGTGGGAGTGTGTTTATACCTGTTGATGTAGGGGTGTGTGAGTGTGTTTATACCTATTGATGTAAGGGTGTGTGAGTGTGTTTATACCTGTTGATGTAGGGGTGTGTGAGTGTGTTTATACCTGTTGATGTAAGGGTGTGTGAGTGTGTTTATACCTGTTGATGTAGGGGTGTGTGTGTGTGTTTATACCTGTTGATGTAGGGGTGTGTGAGTGTGTTTATACATGTTGATGTAGGGGTGTGTGTGTGTTTATACCTGTTGATGTAGGGGTGTGTGAGTGTGTTTATACCTGTTGATGTAAGGGTGTGTGTGTGTGTTTATACATGTTGATGTAGGGGTGTGAGACTGTGTTTATACCTGTTGATGTAGGGGTGTGAGTGTGTTTATACCTGTTGATGTAGGGGGGTGTGTGTGTTTATATCTGTTGATGTAGGGGTGTGTGAGTGTGTTTATACATGTTGATGTAGGGGTGAGAGAGTGTGTTTATACCTGTTGATGTAGGTGTGAGTGTGTTTATACCTGTTGATGTAGGGGTGTGTGAGTGTGTTTATACCTGTTGATGTAGGGGTGTGTGTGTTTATACCTGTTGATGTAGGGGTGTGTGTGTGTTTATACCTGTTGATGTAGGTGTGTGAGTGTGTTTATACCTGTTGGTGTAGGGGTGAGTGAGTGTGTTTATACCTGTTGATGTAAGGGTGTGTGAGTGTGTTTATACCTGTTGATGTAAGGGTGTGTGAGTATGTTTATACCTGTTGATGTAGGGGTGTGTGAGTGTGTTTATACCTGTTGATGTAGGGGTGTGTGAGTGTGTTTATACCTGTTGATGTAAGGGTGTGTGAGTGTGTTTATACCTGTTGATGTAGGGGTGTGTGAGTGTGTTTATACCTGTTGATGTAGGGGTGTGTGTGTGTGTTTATACCTGTTGATGTAGGGGTGTGTGAGTGTGTTTATACCTGTTGATGTAGGGGTGAGAGAGTGTGTTTATACCTGTTGATGTAGGGGTGTGTGAGTGTGTTTATACCTGTTGATGTAGGGGTGTGTGTGTGTTTATACCTGTTGATGTAAGGGTGTGTGAGTGTGTTTATACCTGTTGATGTAGGGGTGTGTGACTGTGTTTATACCTGTTGATGTAGGGGTGTGTGTGTGTGTTTATCCCTGTTGATGTAGGGGTGTGTGTGTGTGTTTATACCTGTTGATGTAGGGGTGTGTGAGTGTGTTTATACCTGTTGATGTAAGGGTGTGTGAGTGTGTTTATACCTGTTGATGTAAGGGTGTGTGAGTGTGTTTATACCTGTTGATGTAGGGGTGTGTGAGTGTGTTTATACCTGTTGATGTAGGGGTGGGAGTGTGTTTATACCTGTTGATGTAAGGGTGTGTGAGTGTGTTTATACCTGTTGATGTAGGGGTGTGTGTGTGTGTGTTTATACCTGTTGATGTACGGGTGTCTGAGCCCCTCCTCAGCAGTCAGCCGATGGTCTGGGTTGAAGACGAGCAGTTTGTTCAGGAAGTCCAGGGCATCTGGTGGTGTGCTGCTGGGCAAGATCTGATCGATCGAGGATCTAGGCCTGGGAGCGAGAGACCTATGCACATTAACTCCCAGGTTCCTCTATCCCTGCACACTCTTTAAAACTGTGCCATTAAGTGTATATTGCCTCTCTCTGTTCCTTCTGCCAAAATGCATCACCTCACACTTCTCTGTATTAAATTCCATCTGCCACTTGTCTGCCCATTCTGCTAGCCTTTCTATGTCCTGTTGCAGTCGATTGGTATCATCCTCACTGTTTGCCACACCCCCAAGTTTGGTGTCATCGGCAAATTTAGAAATTCTACTCTGTATTCCAATATCCAGGTCATTTATATATATCAAAAAAAGCAGTGGCCCCAGCACTGACCCTTGGGGAACACCACTGTCTACCATCCTCCAGTCTGAAAAGCAGCCATTTACCACAACTCGCTATTTTCTGTCTTTAAGCCAATTCCTTATCCAAGCTGCCACTGACCCACCTATTCCATGAGCCTCAATTTTGTTAACCAGCCTTCTATGTGGTACTTTGTCAAACACCATGTAGACAACATCCATTGCAGTCCCTTCATCAATCCTCTCTGTTACTTCATCAAAATATTCAATTAGATTAGTCAAACACGACCTGCCTTTTACAAACCCGTGTTGGCTCTCCTTGATTAGCTTAAACCTGTCCCAAGTGCCCATTAGTTTTTTCCTTGATTATTGTTTCTAAAATTTTACCCACCACTGATGTTAAACTGACCGGCCTGTAGTTACTAGGATTGTCCTTGCACCCTTTCTTGAACAATTGTCTCACATTTGCCACTTTCCAATCCTCAGGCACCTCCCCCGTATCTAGGGAAGATTGGAAAATTATGGCAAGCCCTTCCGCTCTCTCCTCCCCCAATTCCCTTCGCAACCTGGGATGCAAGCCATCTGGACCAGGCGACTTGTCCACTCTAAGCATACCCAGCCTTTCTAGTACATCCTGTCCATCAATTTTCGAGCCTGGTGTCTCGGGTGCGTGTGAACAGCTTACTCACCTGGTCAGCATCTTCTGAACAACAGAGGCCCCATAATCGGAGTTAATGGACAGGACGTCTGTGGCGAAAGAGAAGGAGCAGAGTTACCCACCGAGCACCCACCTCTACCTGTGACATTTAATAACTGGGCAGTGTGTGGCAAAGACACACCGACACACTAAACGATTACTTCACCAACACACCAAAACGTCACTTCACCAAAACAACACTTCACCAACACACCAAAACACTTCACCAACACACAAAACAACACTTCACCAACACACCAAAACAACACTTCACCAACACACCAAAACAACACTTCACCAACACACCAAAACAACACTTCACCAACACACCAAAACAACACTTCACCAACACACCAAAACAACACTTCACCAACACACGTCCAATCTGATTATGGACACACGGCCACAGTCTGGAGACCCACGAATCGATCATGTGTTACTGATTGCCACCCCCACCCCACTGACTGAGTCCACTCACAACCTCTTTTAGATGGCAGTGGGGGATTTGGATATATATTCACACAATAGGGGGTGGGAGCCAAGAAATGACGGCCGGTTCCCCCTGGCCCGCGGACGGCCGGTTCCCCCTGGCCCGCGGACGGCCGGTTCCCCCTGGCCCATTGACGGCCGGTTCCCCCTGGCCCGCGGACGGCCGGTTCCCCCTGGCCCATTGACGGCCGGTTCCCCCTGGCCCGCGGATGGCCGGTTCCCCCCCTGGCCCATTGACGGCCGGTTCCCCCTGGCCCATTGACGGCCGGTTCCCCCTGGCCCATTGACGGCCGGTTCCCCCTGGCCCATTGACGGCCGGTTCCCCCTGGCCCGCGGATGGCCGGTTCCCCCCCTGGCCCATTGACGGCCGGTTCCCCCTGGCCCATTGACGGCCGGTTCCCCCTGGCCCATTGACGGCCGGTTCCCCCTGGCCCATTGACGGCCGGTTCCCCCTGGCCCATTGACGGCTGGCTCCCCCTGGCCCATTGACGGCCGGCTCCCCCTGGCCCATTGACGGCCGGCTCCCCCTGGCCCGCGGACGGCCGGCTCCCCCTGGCCCGCGGACGGCCGGCTCCCCCTGGCCCGCGGACGGCCGGCTCCCCCTGGCCCGCGGACGGCCGGCTCCCCCTGGCCCGCGGACGGCCGGCTCCCCCTGGCCCGCGGACGGCCGGTTCCCCCTGGCCCGCGGACGGCCGGTTCCCCCTGGCCCGTTGACGGCCGGTTCCCCCTGGCCCATTGACGGCCGGTTCCCCCTGGCCCATTGACGGCCGGTTCCCCCTGGCCCATTGACGGCCGGTTCCCCCTGGCCCGCGGACGGCCGGTTCCCCCGGCCCGCGGACGGCCGGTTCCCCCCGGCCCGCGGACGGCCGGTTCCCCCGGCCCGCGGACGGCCGGTTCCCCCGGCCCGCGGACGGCCGGTTCCCCCTGGCCCGCGGACGGCCGGTTCCCCCTGGCCCGCGGACGGCCGGTTCCCCCTGGCCCGCGGACGGCCGGTTCCCCCTGGCCCGCGGACGGCCGGTTCCCCCTGGCCCACGGACGGCCGGTTCCCCCTGGCCTATTGACGGCCGGTTCCCCCTGGCCCATTGACGGCCGGTTCCCCCTGGCCCATTGACGGCCGGTTCCCCCTGGCCCGCGGACGGCCGGTTCCCCACAGGGAGGGATCGAATATTAACCCCTAAACCCCAGGGTGTTACAGTGCAACATGGCAGGGGTCAGTTGGAGGGTGAATGTACCTTCGTTGGAGGGAGCTGGAATTACACTCATGATTCTTTCAATTTGATTTATTGAGGAGGTTCCTGGGAAAAGAGGTTTCCCGAGCAGCATCTCTCCTAAAATACACCCAACACTCCACATGTCTACGCCCTTGGTGTACCTGTACAAAGAGACACATTTAACTTAGGTCAGGTTGCAGTGAATGTTTGAATGTCTTTAATAAATGTAAACCAAAGCAACCAGCACTTAGCAGATAAACATCCACACCACATGACCCTGGGCTGAGAATTCAACCAATCCAGAGAGTCCACATCACATGTGCCTCTGCTCTCCAGTATCTAGCCATGTGGTCATTCAACTGTGAATCTAGGAACATAGGAACAGGAGGAGGCCATTCAGCCCCTCGAGCCTGTTCTGCCATTCTATTACATCATGGCTGATCTGTATCTTGACTCCATCTACCCCCGCCTTTGCTCCGTAACCCTTAATACCCTTGCCTAACAAAAATTTATCAATCTCAGTTTTGAAATTTTCAATTGACCCCCAGCCTCAACAGCTTTTTGGGGGAGGGAGTTCCAGATTTCACTACCCTATGTGTGAAGAAGTGCTTCCTGACATCACCCCTGAACGGCCTAGCTCTCATTTTAAGGTTACGCCCCCTTGTTCTGGACTCCCCCACCAGAGGAAATAGTTTCTATCCTTTCAATTCCTTTAATCATCTCAAACACCTCAATTAGATCACCTCTTAATCTTCTATACTTGAGGGAAAACAAGCCTCGTCTATGCAACCTGGCCTCTCTGCACTGCACCCACCACCTCGGCCCCCCCCCAGATGGTGTCTAACCTGAGCTCTGTACAGCTGTAACATAACTTCCATCTCTTTGTATTCCAATCCTCTTGAGATGAAGACCAACATTCCATAAGCCTTTATGATTTTTTTTGTACCTGCCCACTAATAATGCTCCTTTACAACTTTCTGCTCCCATCTACACTATTTACTGTGCCTAACTTAGTGTCGTCAGTAAACTTAGATATATGGCTCTCTATTCCTTCATCTAAGCCATTTATAAATGTAGTGAAAAGCTGAGGCCCCAGTACAGATCCCTGGGGGACACCACTAGTCACATCCTGCCAATTTGAATACATACCTATTATCCTTACTCTCTGTCTCCTACCTCCTAATCAATTCCCTATCCAAGCCAATAGGTTGCCTCCAATTCCATGCACTCTCATTTTTGTTAACTGTCTATTATGTGGAGTCCATATAAATAACATCCATAGACATTCCCTTATCTGCCCCGTTTGTTACATCCTCAAAAAATTCACCTAGGTTTGTTAGAGATGACCTATCCTTTATAAATCCATGCTGGCTCTCTCTGATCAGCTCATATTTGTCCAAATGCTCAGTCACTCTGTCCCTAATAACAGATTCTAGTAAATACTCCACAACAGACGTTAGACTAATAGGCCTATAATTTCCTAGTTTATCTCTCTCGCCCTTCTTAAATGGTGGAGTGACATTAGCAGTTTTCCAATCCAAGGGGACAATTCCTGAATCGACAGACTTTTGGAAGATCATGACTAAAGCATTCCTCACCTACTTCTTTAATACCCTGGGGTGGAATCCATTGGGTCCTGGAGACTCGTCTATCTTTAATAGCATTAGTTTCTCCATCACCATTTTCTTTTACTTACATTGAATCTTGTTTGTTCCTCCCCTTAATTTACTTTTAGTTTTCCTTGTATCTCTGGTACTTTATCCTCATCCTCTGTGAAGTAGCTATTTAGTAAGTCTGCCATTTCCTGATTTCCAATTACAATATCACCTGCATCTGTCATTAAGGGGCCCACATTATTCTTAGCCACCTTCTTTCTCTTAATATATTTGTAAAAAACTTTAGTGTTGTGCTTAATATCCCTTGCAAGTTTTTTCTTGTATTCCCTTATTGCAGCTCTTACCACTTTCTTTGTATCCTTTGCCGTTCTTTCTATCTCTCCCAGTCCGCGGGACCTCTACAGTTCTTTGCCTTCCTATAAGCCCTTTCTTTTAGTTTGATACCATCTCTGACTTCCCTTGTTGACCAAGGTAGTTTAATTACACAGGTAGAGCTCTTGCCCTTTCAGGATATACAAAGTCTTGTACTGAACCAAATATTCTTTCAACACCTCCCACTGTTTGTCTGTAGTTTTATCCATTAACAGCTCTGCCCAGTCTATCGTGCTCAATTCCTGCTTCATCCCTCCAAAGTCAGCATTACCTAAATTTAAAACCTTGGTTCATGACTCACCCTTCTCCCTCTCAAACCTAATATCAAATTCTACCATATTATGGTCACTGTTAGCTCAGTGTTCCGTTACTGTTAGATTATTGACTAATTTCAGGCTCATTACTCATCACTAAATCTAGTGTGGCCTGTTCTCTTGTTGGTTCAAGAACATATTGTTCCAGGAAACGGTCTTGAATATACAAGAAATTCGCTGTCTTTGGGACTCGAGCTGTTCTGCTTCTCCCAGTCTGTGTGAAAATTAAAGTCTTCCATTATAACCGCGCTGTTTTTGCAACAAGCTTCTCTGATCTCCGTGTTTATGCGTCCCGCTACTTTATCTTTGCTATCAGGAGGTCTGTAGACAATCCCACCAGAGTTTTGCATCCTTTTCGATTCCTCCACTGCCTGCTCGCCCTTCCCAATATCCCCTCTTTCTTCTTAGGCTTCTTAGGCAGTCCCTCGGAACCGAGGATGACTTGCTTCCACACTAAAAATGAGTTCTCAGGTGACTGATGAGTCTAATGCGGGATCTACAGTCTCTGTCACAGGTGGGACAGACGTTGGTTGAAGGGGCGGGCGGGTGGGTGGGGTGTTTGGGTTGACGTGCGTTCCTTCCATTTGCTCCCGGCGAAGAGACTCGAGGTGTTCGGCGCCTTCCCGGATGCTTCTCCTCCACTTTGTGCGGTCTTGGGCCAGGGATTCCGAGGTGTCGGTGGGGATGTTGCACTTTTCCAAGGAGGCTTTGAGGGTGCCCTTGAAGCGTTTCCTCTGCCCACCTGGGGCTCTTCTGCCGTGTCGGAGCTCCGAGTAGAGCGCTTGTTTTGGGAGTCTCGTATCGGGTATGCGGACGATGTGGCCCGTCCATCGGAGCTGATCGAGCGTGGTCAAAGCTTCGATGCTGGGGATGTTGGCGCGCCTATCCTGCCAATGGATTTGCAGGATCTTGCGGAGGCAGCGTTGGTGGTACCTCTCCAGTGCTTTGAGGTGCCTGCTGTACATGGTCCATGTCTCTGAAGCGTACAGGAGGGCGGGAATCACTGCTGCTCTGTAGACCATGAGCTTGGTGCCGGGTTTGAGGTCCTGGTCTTCAAACACTCTCTTCCTCAGGCGACCGAAGGCTGCACTGGCACACTGAAGGCGGTGTTGGACTTTGTCATCGACGTCTGCCCTTGTTGACAGTAGGCTCCCGAGGTATGGAAAGTGGTCCACGTTGTCCAAGGCCTCGTCATGGATTTTGATAATCAGGGGGCAGTACTGTGTGGCGGGGGCAGGTTGGTAGAGGACCTTTGTCTTACGGATGTTTATTGTAAGGCCCATGCTCTCGTACGCTTTGGTGAAGATGTCGATGATGGTTTGGAGTTCGACCTCAGAGTGTGCGCAGAACCAAGCGTCGGCTGCATACTGTAATTCGATGACAGAGGATGGGACGACCTTGGATCTGGACTGGAGGCAACGGAGGTTGAACAGTTTCCCGTTTGTTCTGTAGATTAGCTCCACTCCAGCGGGGAGCTTACTGAGGGTGAGATGGAGCATTGCAGCAAGGAAAATCGAGAAGAGTGTCGTAAGAATGAGCCTTACGCGTGGTGAACTTAAAGTAAGCTTTAATCAACTAAAAAAGAGGTCTTACTCTATGCCTCTCCAGGATCCAACTGATCAGTCCCGTATTTATCCTGGACTAATCACAGGAAGTGATGCAATAAAGTTCGAGTCACAGGAAGCTGTATTGTGTTACCACATTCTCCCCCCCCAAAAGATTAGGAGGCCGGGATGCTCCCTCCATTTCGTAGCCGCCGGACGAGGGAGAGCCGCACCCGTTTGGGTTCTCGTAGCGGTAGAGGGCCCCTAGCCCGTTTACCCGCCGCGGGCCGTGGACCAGAGTCCGAGTGATCCAGCCCGCTCTGTGAGGGGTCAGGACGATCCTGACTGTGTACTGGTGCCCGAACAGGTGTCGGGCAGGGCTGTGGCAGATCCGTTTCCGAGCGTATGGTACGGGGTGGATCGTGGCTGCGCGTGCGAGCCCCGACGGGCTCATAGTCAGTCTGCCCCAGGTCGGCACGCTGGAGTGAGGTACCAGCCGGCGTCAGATCCAGATCGTGATGAGAGGCACCTGGCGAGCCCAGAGATGTGCCTGGTACAATATCATCCCCTGGTGTCCCTCTATGTTTCGGCGGGCAGGGAGCCAGATCCCGCAATGACACAGTAGATTCCCGACCGTCAGGATACCGAATATAGGCGTAGGTAGGGTTGACGTCAGTGAGCTCAACCTCATCTACCAGGGGGTCATTCTTAGACGCCCGGACATATCTTCGGAGTAGCACTGGTCCCGGTGCAGTCAGCCACGACGGGAGAGATATCCCATAGGATGAGCGACGCTGAAATCGGAAGAACCGTTCATGAGGCGTCGTATTTGTGGCGGTCGAAAGGAGGGACCGTGTGGAGTGTAATGCGTCTGGAAGTACTGCTTCCCATTGCTGGTTGGGTAGGCCCCGAGATCTCAAAGCCAGACGTACCGCATTCCAGATGATAGCGTTAAAACGCTCGACTTGCCCATTCCCGACCGGATGATAAGGCGTCGTTCTGCTGGCAGCAATACCCCGTTCCGAGAGATAGGCCTTGAGTTCTCCTGACATAAAAGAAGGGCCCCGATCCGAATGAACATAGGATGCCATGCCACAGAAAGCAAATACCTGCTCAAGGCAGCTGATAACCGTGGTCGTCAGCATATTGGGGCAGGGAAAGGCAAACGGAAAACGGGAATACTCATCGACCATGGTCAATAGATAAGTATTGCGAGTTGAAGAGGGCAACGGCCCCTTAAAATCGATGCTAAGCCGTTGCATTGGCTGGGTCGCATGTATGAGTATACCACCCGAGGGGCGGAAAAACTGAGGTTTCAATTCCGCACAGACTCTGCAGTCCGAGCACATCTTCTTTACATCCCCGGTAGAGAATGGGAGATTTCGGGACCGCACGAAGTGTAGCATGCGAGTAACGCCCGGATGACACAACCCATCATGGATGTCTACGAGCGTAGAGGGTGCCATGGCGGAGCAGAATGCTCGTGTGAGGGTATCTGGAGCCACATTCTCCTTGCCAGGTCGATAGTGGATGGTGTAACCAAAAGAGGCCAATTCCAGCCGCCAAAGCTGGATTTTATTATTTTTAATTTTGGTCCGTTTTCGATTATCGAGCATGAAGGCGACCGATCGCTGGTCCGTGATTAAGGTAAAGTGCTGGCGAGCTAGGAGATGACTCCACTTCCGTACTGCCTCTATGATGGCTGTAGCTTCTTTCTCGACTGGAGGATAATGTAGCTCAGCCCCTTGAAAAGTCCTGGACAAAAATGCCACCGGACGACCTTCCTGATTCAGAGTGGCCGAGATCGCCACCTCCGAGGCATCACACTCAACAACAAAAGGAAGACTCTCATCGATGGAGTGAAGAGCCGCTTTCTCCAACTGTTTTTTCAGGAGGTTAAAGGCTGCAACAGCCGCTGTGTCTAGTGGGAATGTGCTGGCCTTCAGTAGAGGTTGGATTCGGTCCGAGAAGTTAGGAATCCATTTAGCATAGTATGCAAACAGGCCGAGGGCCCGGCGCAAGGAGGCCGGATTCTTAGGTGGCGGGAGTTCTTGGAGTGGGCGAAGCCTTTCAGGGTCAGGTTTAATGATGCCATTGCCCACACAATAGCCAAGGATGTTGATGGTTGGTTGTGACTCAATGGATTTAGCCGCATTCAATGTCAAATTACGGTGCTGGAGTGCATCCCAAAATCGTTGGAGATTGGCGTCATGTTCCCGCTGATTGCGACCTGCGACAGTAATATTGTCCAGATAAGGAAACGTATCCTTCAAGTCTTCCTGTTTGACCAGGTCATCCATTGCTCGCTGGAAGACAGCCACTCCATTAGTGACCCCAAAGGGGAGGCGACGAAATTGATACAGCCGTCCATTGGCTTCAAAGGCCGTATACTGCTTGTCTGAGACCTTCAAGGGTACCTGATGATAGGCACTTTTCAGATCATATGTTGAGAACACCGTGTACTCAGCCAGTTTATTAACCATATCATCGATGCGCGGCAATGGGTATGCGTCCAAGTCCGTATATTGATTGATGGTCTGTGAATAGTCAATGCACAGCCGTTTCTTGTGAGGTTGTAGAGGGTTCTTAACAATAACGACCTGGGCGCGCCATGGCGACGAACAAGGCTCGATGATATCCTCTGCTAAAAGCCGAGAAATCTCAGCCGCAATAAAAGACTGGTCTTCCTGACTGAAACGTCGTGACTTTGTTATAATCGATTTGCATCGAGGAGGGATACTGGTAAACAGTGAGGGTTCATCCAGTGAAGCTGCTGACAATGCACAGAACGGTAATCGAGGTCGTATATTAGAAATAGTGAGTTCAGGTTTGGATCCGCCGAACTCAATGGTGAGCTTCTTATGCTGCTTTTGAAAATCCAGTCCTAAGATAAGATCACTACATAAGTCCTTGAGCACCGAAAGACGGGTGGAGGGATACCTGTGACCATTAAGTGTTATTTCAACCATACAAAAGCCAGAAATTCTGGTATTAAGTGATGACTGAGCCATCGCAATTGCCTGGTCCGATGGGAAAACATGTAGCTTTAACTCTGCAACAATCTGTTCCCTAATGAAACTATCAGTGCTACCTGAGTCAATTAAGGCATCTAAAGTATGTCCATTAATTGATGCTTTTGTAGCTGCATGGAATAGGTTCTGAGGACAAGCAGCTGTAATTGGTGTCGTTGCACAAAGAGTGGCTGAAACTCTAGGTGTGTTTCTTCGAGAGAAAACCCGAGAGGAAGCACGATAGATTTTAGCCGGAACATCTTGATAGGCCCTTACCGGGGCAGTTCGGTAGGACTTAGCTTGATAAGCCCTCGTAGAGGCTCTTGATAGGCAAACCTTTGCAAAATGACCCTTTTTGTTGCAATGACTGCAAAACGCATTGCGAGCAGGGCAGAATTTCCGAGGGTGAAACTCATCACCACAAAAGAAGCATTTCTTAGATTGCCAAGAGGCTGCCACAGTGGGGTCATCATCCTCTTCATCAGTGAAGTCATCAGATTGATCGTCAGGGATAAAGTCCTCCCTAATAGAGTTCACCTGTGGCCTCTTAAATTGCCTGACTGTAGTTAAGGCAGCAGACCGAGGTCTGGGCACTGTATAAAGGTCTGCATTTCTTTTTGCCAGATCTAGAGAGCAAGCCATGTCATAAGCTCTCTGAAGCTCAAGTGTCTTACTTTCCAGTAGACGCTGGCGTATAAATGGGGAGGCAAGCCCGCAGATGAAAGCATCACGGATCATTTCTTCACGGTACAGCTCAGCTGAGGCCGCCTGAAAGTTACAGTCCATACTAAGTCTGCGAAGCTCTTGGAGGAATTTATCAATGGATTCCTCCGGCCCTTGTTGGGCTGTAGCTAGTAGATGTCTGGCATAGACCTCATTCGGTGTCTTAGTATATAGTCTTTTAAGCGTCCGAATTGCCTCCTCGTAACTGCCCCATTCCTCAACATACTGAAATACATTCGGAGTGACACAGTTGATGAGTATCCGCAACTTTGTGTCATCATCAGCCTTGCAATATTCAAGAAAATTGTCAAACGTGCGATACCAGTGATTCCACACCTTACCGGCTGCTGGGGTGTTTGGGTCCAAGTCAAGACGCGATGGTTTAAGGATGTTTTCCATGATGGGTGATTCCCTGGATCCTTAGTTCCGAGTTCGTCCAAAAAGTTTGAGTGCGAAGTTTTTCAAAGTTGATTAAATTGTCGTAAGAATGAGCCTTACGCGTGGTGAACTTAAAGTAAGCTTTAATCAACTAAAAAGGTGCTACATACAAAAGAGGTCTTACTCTATGCCTCTCCAGGATCCAACTGATCAGTCCCGTATTTATCCTGGACTAATCACAGGAAGTGATGCAATAAAGTTCGAGTCACAGGAAGCTGTATTGTGTTACCACAAAGAGCGTTGGTGCGATGACACAGCCTTGCTTGACCCCAGTCCGTACGTGAATTGGGTCTGCGGTGGATCTGTTGGTCAGGATCACGACTTGCATGTCGTCGTGAAGCAGGCGGAGGATGGTGACAAACTTTTGAGGGCAGCCGAATTCCCGATGTCCCCTCTTTCTGACGCTGTGATAGTGTCCCTTGTCAATATTGCTACTCCTCCTCCTCCTTTTCCAATCTCCCTGTCCTTTCTCAAGACCTTATAACCTGGAATATTTATCTCCCAGTCATGCCCAGCTTGTAGCCACGTCTCAGTGATGGCCACTACGTCTAACCTTCAATCTAAATTTGCACTTCTAATTAAGAAATCTGTTTTTATCTCTTATGCCAAGTGCAGTTTTTCCAGCGTTTTCTGTTGTTATTTCAGATTTCCAGCATCCGCAGTATTTTGCTATTGTAGCAGTGTATAGAACCTTGAATTGGGCCATAGACCCTATCCTGCCTTTAGGCGCTAATGTTTTCAACACACGTTTTAAATGACCACAACCCTTGTTTTTTTTATCACTTCCGTTGTATTTTTAATCAGTTATTTTGTTATTATTTCCTATATTTGTTTCTGAACCTGAAGTATTTCTGTCACCGTTAACACTATCTATACTCTGCTCTCATCCCTTTCTTTAATCTTTAGGCTATTTTGATTTCTGCCTGAGCCCTACCCGCTCTTTATTGGTTTTAAAGTCCGTTCTAATCGAGAAAGCTAGTGTCTTGCATGGAGCAGGTCCAAGGTCGAATCCCATCCTTAAATCAATGTGCTCTCACCACACACAGTCACTGGTCTCCCCGGAGTGTTCCTACCACTGCTGGGGCTAACATCAGTTAACAGCACAGACTCGGATCAAACGGACCATCCTGTGTGGCACTGTTGGAGGTGCCGTCTTTTGGATGAGACGTTAAACCGAGGCCCCGTCTGCTCTCTCAGATGGACGTAAAAGATCCCACGGCACTATTCCGAAGAAAAGTAGGGGAGTTCTGCCTGGCGTCCTGGGCCAAAATCTATCCCTCAACCAACATCATTGAAACAGATTATCTGGTCATTATCGCATTGCTGTTTGTGGGAGCTTGCTGTGCACAAATTGGCTGCTGGATTTCCCACATTACAACAGTGACTACACTTCAAATGGCGGTAAAGCGATTTGGGACGTCCCGAGGACATGAAAGGCGCTATATAAATGGCAGTCTGTCTTTCTGTTTAATCCTGTTCAAATGAAATGCTCCAACCTCAAACTTTCGTTACTGGGTGCCCCCCAGCCATCAAAAGCAAGACCTCAAAGGTAGTAATCTCCGGATTACTCCCGGTGCCACGTGCTAATGAGTACAGAAACAGGAGGATAGAACAGATGAATGCGTGGCTGGAGAGATGGTGCAGGAGGGAGGGCTTTAGATTCCTGAGGGAGGTGGGACCTGTACAAGCCGGACGGGTTACACTTCAACAAGACTGGAACCAATATCCTCGCGGCGGGGGTTTGCTAGTGCTGTTGGGGAGGGTTTAAACTAGCTTGGCAGGGGGATGGGAACCTGAGAGTGGATTCAGAAGGGAGAGAAGCAAAGCTGGAAATGGAAGGCAGAAAATTAGTAAGCGAGTTTGGTAGGCAGAGGAAACAAAGGCTAGAAAATAGACAAGAAGGGAGTTTGGCAGTGCTAAATGGTATATACTTCAACGCAAGGAGTCTAGGGAATAAAGCAGATGAGCTGAGGACACAGATAGACACGTGGGACTATGATATTATAGCTATTACTAAGACATGGCTGAAAGAAGGGCAGGAACGGCAGCTCAACATTCCTGGTTACAGGGTTTTCAGACGAGATAGAGAGGGGGATAAAAAAGGAGAGGGGTCGCAATATTGATGAAAGAAACAATTAAAGCTGTGAGGGAGGAAGGATATCTCAGAAGGATGATCAAATGAGGCCATATGGGTGGAACTTAAAAACAAAAAAGGGGCAATCACACTGCTGGGAGTGTACTATAGACCCCCAAACAGTCAGAGGGAGATAGAAGAGCAAATATGTCGGCAAATTTCTGAAAATAGGGCAGTAATAGTAGGGAATTTCAACTTCCCTAATATTAACTGGGATAAAATTAGTGTGAAGGGTATAGAGGGAGCAGAATTCTTAAAATGCATTCAGAAGAACTTTTTTAGCCAGTACGCAGCAAACCCAACAAGAGAGGGGGCGGTTCTGGACCTAGTTTTAGGGAATGAAGCTGGGCAGGTGGAAAGGGTATCAGTGGGAGAGCATATTGGTGCTCGAGATCATAATTCAGTTAGATTTAGGGTAGTTATGGAAAAGGACAAGGATGGACCAGGAATAAAAGTTCTCAATAGGGGAAAAGCTAATTTTACTAAGCTGAGAGGTGATTTAGCCAAAGTGGACTGGAGACAGAAACTTGAAGGTAAATCAGTGTCAGAGCAGTGGGAGGCATTCAAGGAGGAGATAGTGAGGGTTCAGAGCAAATATGTTCCCTTGAAGAAAAAGGGTGGGACTAACAAATCTAGAGCTCCCTGGATGTCAAGGGGCATACAGGGTAGGATAAAGAAAAAAAGGGAAGCTTATGACAGATACCGAGGACTCAATACTGCAGAAAGCCGAGAGGAGTATAGAAAGTGCAGGGGTGAAATTAAAAAGGAAATTAGGAAAGCAAGGAGAGAGCATGAAAAAATATAGTCATAGAGTCATAACGGCACAGAAGGAGGCCATTCAGCCCATCAAGTCTGTGCCGGCTCTCTGTAGAGCAATCCAGTCAGTCTCATTCCCCTGCAAGTTTATTTCCCTCAAGTGCCTATCCAGTCTCCCCTTGAAAACATTGAGTGTCTCCGCTTCCACCAATTCCGTCGGCAGCGAGTTCCAGGTCCTCACCACTCACAGCGTAAAAAAGTTTTTCCTTACATCCCCCCGTATCTCTTGCCCAAAACCTTAAATCTGTGTCCCCTAGTCCTTGTACCATCAACTAGTGGGAACAGCCTTTCCCCATCTAGCCTATCCAAACCCGTCATAATCTTGTACACCTATTCCATGAGCCTCAATTTTGTTAACCAGCCTTCTATGTGGTACTTTGTCAAATGCCTTCCGAAAATCCATGTAGACAACATCCATTGCATTCCCTTCATCAATCCTCCGTTACTTCATCAAAAAATTCAATTAGATTAAGACACCCTCAAAGCCTTCTTGAAAAAGTGCAACATCCCCACTGACACCTGGGAATCCCTGGCCCAAGACCGTTCAAAGTGGAGGAGAAGCATCCGGGAAGGCGCCGAACACCTCGAGTCTCTTCGCCGGGAGAAGCGGAAGCTAAGCGCAAACAGCGGAAGGAGCGCACGTCAACCCAAGCACCCCACTCACCCGCCCCTTCAACCACCATCTGCCCCACCTGTGACAGAGACTGTAGGTCCCGCAATGGACTCATCAGTCACCCGAGAACTCATTTTTAATGTGGAAGCAAGTCATCCTCGGTTCCGAGGGACTGCCTAAGAAGAAGACTTCATCAAAAAATTCAATTAGATTTGTCAAACACGATCTGCCTTTTACAAATCCGTGTTGGCTCTCCTTAATTAGCTTAAACCTCTCCAAGTGCCCATTAGTTTTTTCCTTGATAATTGTTTCTAAAACTTTACCCACCACTGATGTTAAACTGACTGGCCTGTAGTTACTAGGATTGTCCTTACACTCTTTCTTGAACAATGGTGTCACATTTGCCACTTTCCAATCCTCAGGCACCTCCTCCGCATCGAGGGAAGATTGGAAAATTATGGCAAGCCCTTCCGCTATCTCCTCCCCCAATTCCCTTAGCAACCTGGGATGCAAGCCATCTGGACCAGGCGACTTGTCCACTCTAAGCATACCCAGCCTTTCTCGTACATCCTGTCTGTCAATTTTCACCCCTTCCATTGCTTCTACCTTTTCCACTTCTACCGATATTTTGTCAGCATCCACCTCCTTAGTAAACACCGATACAAAGTACTCATTGAGTATTCTAGTCTTGCCCTGCGCCTCTAAGCATATATCATCTTCTTTGTCCCTAATAGGCCCCACCCCGCACCTCTTACTACCCGCTTACTGTTTACATGCCAGTAGAAGATTTTTGGGTTCCCTGTTATGTTAACCGCCATTCTACGCTCATATTCTCTCTTTGCCAATCTTATTTTCATCTTCACTTCCCCTCTCAACTTATTGTATTTGGTCTGGTTCTCCCTTGAAGAATTCACCTGACATGCATCATACACCCTCTTTTTTGTTTCATTATCTTCTCTATCTCCCTCGTCATCCAAGGAGCCCTTGCTTTGGTTCCCTTACCCTTCCCTCTTGTTGGAATGTACCTAGCCTGTACTTGGAACATCTCCTCCTTAAAGATCACCCATTTGTTCCGTTACAGTTTTTCCTGTCAGTCTTTGGTTCCATTTTACTCTGGCTAGATCCTTTCACATCCCATTGAAGTTAGCCCTATTGCAGTTTAGAAGTTCCACTCTAGATTGTTCCTTGCTCCTCTCCATTGCTAATCTAAATCTTATGATACGATGATCACTCGTACCCAAGTGTTCTCCCAGACACTTGGTCGACGTGGCCCACCTCATTCCCCAGCACCAGATCCAGCAATGCCTCCTTCCTAGTTGGGCCTAGAACATACTAGTTAAGGAAATTCTCCTGAACACATTTCAGAAATTCCTCCCCCTCCTTTCCCTTTATCCTAGCATTATCCCAATCGATATTTGGGTAATTAAAGTCCCCCAAAATCACCACTCTATAGCTCTTGCATATATCTGCGATTTCCCTGCAGATTTGCTCCCCTACCTCCCCCTCACTATTTGGAGGCCTGTAGAATACCCCCAATAGCGTGATCATACCCTTTTTGCTCCTCAACTCTAACCAAATGGATTCTGTCCTTGTCCCCTCAAGAACATCCTCCCTTTCCAACACTACAATGTCTTCCTTAATCAGCACTGCCACCCCACCTCCCTTTTTTCCTTCCCTATCTTTTCTGAACACCTTGTACCCTTGAATATTAAGTGCTCAGTCCTCACCTTTTTTAAGCCACGTTTCCATTATTGCCACAACATCATATTGCCACACGGCTAATTGTGCTTGTAGCTCACCAACCTCATTCACCACACTTTGTGCATTTACGTACATGCATTCTAAACCCATTTTTGAATTTTTCGTAGTCTTTCTTAGTCTGCTCCTATCTAATATGGTACTACTTCCGCCTCTAGTACTACTTTCTTCTCTAGTACTATCCAACACACTCACTCTTTTATGCACCTTATTCCTCTTTTCTACTCCTATATGCTGGTGCCCATCCCCCTGCCAAGCTAGTTTAAACCCTCCCCACTAGCCAACCTCCTCGCGAGAATATTGGTCCCAGCTCTGTTAAGGTGTAACCCGTCTGGCTTGTACAGGTCCTACCTTCCCCAGAAATGGACCCAATGCCTCAGGAATCTAAAGAACCTCCCTCCTGCACCATCTCTCCAGCCACACATTCATCTGTTCCATCCTCCTATTCCTGTACTCACTAGCACGTGGCACCGGGAGTAATCCGGAGATTACTAACTTTGAGGTCCTGCTTTTTAATCTCTTTCCTAGCTCCCTATAGTCTGCCTGCAGGACCTCATCCCTCTATCTGCCTATGTCGTTGGTACCGATATGGACAACGACCTCTCGCTGTTCACCCTCCCCCCTCAGTGTCCTGCAGCCACTCAGTGACATCCTTGACCCTGGCACCAGGGAGGCAACATACCACCCTGGAGTCACGTCTGCGCCCACAGAAACACCTATCTGTTCCCCTAACCAATGAACCCCCTATCACTATTGCTCTTCCACTCTTCTTCCTCCCCCGCTGTGCAGCTGAGCCACCCGTGGTGCCGTGGCCTTGGCTCTGGCTGCTCTCCCCAGAGGAGCCATCACCCCCACCAGTTTCCAGAACTGTGAACCGGTTAGCGAGTGAGATGCACTCTGGGGATTCCTGCCCTACCTGCCTGGTCCTCCTCCTCTGTCTAGCGGTCACCCATTCCCTCTCTGCCTGCACACTCTGAGGCTACGGGGTGACCACTTCTAGAAACGTGCTTTCCAAGTATTTCTCAGCCTCGCGGATGCACTGTAGTGACTCCAGCTGCCGGTCAAGCTCCGAAATCCGGAGCTCGAGTTGCTGCAGTTGGCGACACTTCCTGCACACGTGGTCGTCCAGGCCGCAAGAAGCGTCCAGGATTTCCCACATGGCACAGGTGTGCAAATCACAGGACTGAGCTGCCCTGCCCTGCCATGCCTCTATTTACCAGACTATGGAGGTAATTTAGCAGAAATAAACTTAAAACTTAACAAGAAACACTCAACAGCTACCCACCAATCAGCACTTCCCTCTATTAGATAGGCTATGAACTACTTAGCAGAAATATACTCAATACAGAACAAATAAAAACTTACCACAAATACTCACCCGATACTCACCTCAGCTCACTTGTGCCAGCGACACCTTTGAATTCTGATGTCACTCCTTCGTTGTGTCGCTTGCCGACTGTCTCCCTCGCAGGTAGTCTGCTCACTCAGACTCCCAGGCCTCTGCTCCGCGCTGCCTTTATCCCCGGTCTCCGACTCCATTCCTCCCGCAGGTCCGCTCACTCAGACTGTACTGCTGCCTTGTGACGTCACACTAATCTACTGGAATTTTTTGAGGATGTAACTGGTAGAATAGATAAGGGAGAACCAGTGGATGTGGTGTATTTGGACTTTCAGAAGGCTTTCGATAAGGTCCCGCATAAGAGATTAGCGTGTAAAATTAAGGTACATGGGATTGGGGGCAAGGTACTGACTTGGATAGAGAACTGGTTGGCAGACAGAAGGCAAAGAGTTGGAATAAACGGGTCTTTTTCCGAGTGGCAGGCAGTGACTAGTGGGGTTCCGCAGGGATCGGTCCTAGGACCCCAGCTATTCACAATATATATTAATGATCTAGACGAGGGAACTAGATCTAATATCTCCAAGTTTGCAGATGACACAAAGCTGGGTGGGAGTGTGTGCTGCGAGAAGGATGCAGAGAAACTCCAGTATGATTTGGACAGGTTGGGTGATTGGGCAGAAGCATGGCAGATGCAGTATAATGTGGATAAATGCGAGGTTATCCACTTTGGTGGCAAAAACAGAAAGGCAGATTA
Organism: Squalus acanthias; assembly: GCA_030390025.1. Lineage (NCBI taxonomy): Eukaryota > Metazoa > Chordata > Chondrichthyes > Squaliformes > Squalidae > Squalus > Squalus acanthias. The sequence goes on from JASTWF010000239.1 coordinate 721,131, forward strand.
TTATCTGAACGGCAACAGATTGGGAGAAGGGGAAGTGCAACGAGACCTGGGTGTCCTTGTGCACCAGTCGCTGAAGGTAAGCTTGCAGGTGCAGCAGGCGGTTAAGGCGGCAAATGGTATATTGGCCTTCGTAGCGAGAGGGTTTGAGTACAGGAACAAGGATGTCTTGCTGCAGTTGTACAGGGCCTTGGTGAGACCACACCTTGAGTATTGTGTGCAGTTTTGGTCGCCTTATCTGAGGAAGGATGTTCTTGCCATGGAGGGTGTGCAGCGAAGATTCACCAGACTGATACCTGGGATGGCAGGAATGACGTATGAGGAGAGATTGGGTCGATTGGGCTTATACTCGCTGGAGTTTAGAAGAATGAGAGGAGATCTCATTGAAACTTATAAAATTCTAACAGGGCTAGACAGAATGGATGCAGGAAGGATGTTCCCGATGGCGGGGGAGTCCAGAACCAGAGGTCACAGTCTAAGGATAAGGGGTAAGCCATTTAGGACTGAGATGAGGAGGAATTTCTTCACCCAGAGAGTGGTGAACCTGTGGAATTCTCTACCACAGAAGGTAGTTGAGGCCAATTCATTAAATATATTCAAGAAGGAGTTAGATATATTTCTTAAGGCTAAAGGTATCAAGGGATATGGGGAGAAGGCAGGGACAGGGTACTGAATTTGGATGATCAGCCATGATCTCATTAAATGGCGGAGCAGGCTCGAGGGGCCGAATGGCCTACTCCTGCTCCGATCTTCTATGTTTCTATGTTTCACACCTTATTTTTTGGAAATCGTGGAAGGTCCCGCTGCCGCCGCTGGTGCCTCCAATTAGGTCCTCGCTGTTTAAAGTACTCTGTTGCTCTGGCTCTCCGCTCCCTCTGTTTAAAGTACTCTGTCACTCTGGCTCTCAGCTCTTGCTCTGTTTAAAGTATTGTCACTCTGGCTCTCTGCTCCCGCTCTGTGTAAAGTATTCTGTCACTCTGGCTCTCCTCTCCCGCTCTGTTTAAAGTACTCTGTAGCTCTGGCTCTCCGCTCCCGCTCTGTTTAAAGTACTCTGTCGCTCTGGCTCTCCGCTCCCGCTCTGTTTAAAGTACTCTGTCACTCTGGCTCTCCGCTCCCGCTCTGTTTAAAGTACTCTGTCGCTCTGGCTCTCCGCTCCCGCTCTGTTTAAAGTACTCTGTCACTCTGGCTCTCCGCTCCCGCTCTGTTTAAAGTACTCTGTCACTCTGGCTCTCCGCTCCCGCTCTGTTTAAAGTATTCTGTCACTCTGGCTCTCTGCTCCCGCTCTGTTTAAAGTATTCTGTCACTCTGGCTCTCTGCTCCCGCTCTGTTTAAAGTACTCTGCCTCTCTTAATGAATACTTTGTGTCTGTTTTCACAAAAGAGAGGGGCGATGCAGACATTGCAATCAGGGAGGAACCGTGTGAAATATTAGATGAAATAAACATAGTGAAAGAGGAAGTATTAAGGTGTTTAGCATCTTTGAAAGTAGATAAATCCCCAGGCCCAGATGAAATGTATCCCAGACTGCTGCAAGAAGTAAGAAAGGAAATAGCAGAGGCTCTGACCATCATTTTCCAATCCTCTCTGGCTACAGGTGTGGTGTCAGAGGACTGGAGGACTGCTAACGTGGTACCGTTGTTTAAAAAGGGAGAAAGGGAGAAAGGGATAGACCGAGTAATTACAGGCCAGTCAGCCTAACCTCGGGGAAAATTATTGGAAAAATTTCTGAGGGACAGGATAAATCTTTATTTAGAAAGACACAGATTAATCATGAACAGTCAGCATGGATTTGTTAAGGGAAGGTCGTGTCTGACTAACTTGATTGAATTTTTTGAGGAGGTAACAAGGAGGGTTGATGAGGGTAGTGCGTTTGATGTAGTCTATCTGGATTTTAGCAAGGCTTTTGATAAGGTCCCGCATGGCAGACTGGTCACGAAACTAAAAGCCCATGGGATCCAAGGCAAAATGGCAAGTTGGATCTGAAAGTGGCTCAGAGGCAGGAAACAAAGGGTAATGGTCGAAGGGTGTTTTTGTGACTGAAAGGCCGTTTCCAGTGGGGTTCCGCAGGGCTCAGTACTGGGTCCTTTGCTTTTTGTGGTATATATCAATGATTTGGACTTGAATGTAGGAAGTATGATTAAGAAGTTTGCAGATGATGCAAAAATTGGCCGTGTGGTTGATAATGAAGAAGGAAGCTGTAGACTGCAGGAAGATATCAATGGACTGGTCAAGTGGGCAGAACAGTGGCAAATGGAATTCAATCCGGAGAAGTGTGAGGTAATGCATTTGGGGAGGGTTAACAAGGCAAGGGAATACACATTAAATGGTGGGACACTGAAGTGCAGAGGATCAGAGGAACCTTGGAGTGCATGTCCACAGATCCTGAAGGTAGCAGGACAGGTATATAAGGTGGTTAAGAAGGCATACGGGATACTTGCCTTTATTAGCCGAGGCATAGAATATAAGAGCAGGGAGGTTATGTTTGAACTGTATAAAACACTAGTTAGGCCGCAGCTAGAGTACTGCGTGCAGTTCTGGTCACCACATTACAGGAAGGATGCAATTGCACTAGAGAAGGTACAGAGGAGATTTACGAG
>JASTWF010000239.1:728723-733697 GCA_030390025.1 Squalus acanthias
CACCCAACCTGTCCAAATCATACTGGAGTTTCTCGGCATCCTCCTCACGGCACACACTCCCATCCAGCTTTGTGTCGTCTGCAAACTTGGAGATATTACATCCAATTCCCTCGTCTAGATCATTAATATATATTGTGAATAGCTGGGGAGCTAGGACCGATCCCTGCGGTACCCCACTAGTCACTGCCTGCCACTCGGAAAAAGACCGATTTATTCCAACTCTTTGCTTTCTGTCTGCCAACCAGTTCTCTATCCAAGTCAATACCTTGCCCCCAATCCCAAGTGCCTTAACTTTACACGCTAATCTCTTATGCGGGACCTTATCGAAAGCCTTCTGAAAGTCCAAATACACCACATCCACTGGCTCTCCCTTATCTATTTTACCAGTTACATCCTCAAAAAATTCCAGTAGATTAGTCAAGCACGATTTACCTTTTGTAAATCCATGTTGACTTTGTCTGATCCTGTCACTGTTTTCCAAGTGCTCTGCTATTACATCTTTTATAATGGACTCCCAGCATTTTCTCCACTACCGATGTCAGGCTTACCGGTCTATAATTCCCCGTTTTCTCTCTCCCACCTTTTTTGAATAGTGGGGTAACATTAGCTATCCTCCAATCCATGGGTACTGTTCCAGAGTCTATAGAATTTTGGAAGATGACCAGCAATGCATCTACTATTTCTAGGGCCACTTCCTTTAAGTACCCTAGGATGCAGGTTATCAGGCCCTGGGGATTTATCGGCCTTCAATCCCGTCAATTTCCCTAACACCATTTCCCTACAAATACTGATTTCATTCAATTCCTCCCTCTCATTAGACCCTATGTTCTCCAACATCTCTGGGAGTTTATTTGTGTCCTCCTTTGTGAAGACAGAACCAAAGTATACATAGATACATAGATACATAGAAGATAGGAGCAGGAGTAGGCCATCCGGCCCTTCGAGACTGCTCCGCCATTTAATGAGATCATGGCTGATCCTCCAATTCAGTATCCCGTCCCCGCCTTCTCTCCGTAACCCTTAACCCCTTTTGCCTGTAGAAATATATCTAATTCCCTCTTAAATATATTTAATGAGCTGGCGTACACTGCCCTCTGTGGCAATGAGTTCCACAGGTTCACCACCCTCTGAGTGAAGAAATTCCCCCTCATTTCTGTCCTAAATGGTTTAGCCCTTATCCTTAAATTATGTCCTCTAGTTCTGTTCTCACCCGCCAAGGGAAACATTCCTTCTGCATCTAGTCTGTCTAGACCTGTCAGAATTTTATACACTTCTATGAGGTCCCCTCTCAATCTTCTAAACTCCAGTGTGTACATCCCTAAACTACATAGTCTCTCCTCATAGGTCAATCCCGCCATTCCTGGTATCAGCCTGGTGAATCGCCGCTGCACCCCCTCCATGGCAAGAACATCTTTCCTCAGATGAGGCGACCAAAACTGTACACAGTACTCGAGGTGTGGTCTCACCAGTGCCCTGTACAGCTGCAGCAAGGTATCCCTGTTCCTGTATTCCAACCCTTTTGCTATGAAGGCCAGCATACCGTTTGCCTTCTTGACCGCCTGTTGCACCTGCATGCTCGCCTTCAGTGACTGGTGTACAAGAACACCCAGGTCTCTCTGTACTTCCCCCTCTCCCAATTTATTGCCATTTAAATAATAATTTGCCCTCCCGTTCCTGCACCCAAGGTGGATAACTTCGCACTTGTCCACATTATAGTGCATCTGCCATTTATCCGCCCAATCACCCAGTCTGTCCAAATCGCTCTGGAGCTTCCTGGTCTCCTCCTCTGAGCCCACCCCCCCTCCGAGTTTAGTGTCGTCTGCAAATTTGGAAATGCTGCATCCGACTCCCTGATCCAGGTCATTAATGTAAATTGTGAACAGCTGGGGACCCAGGACAGATCCCTGCGGTACCCCACTTGTTACTGCCTCCCATTCAGAAAATGAGCCGTTTATTCCAACTCTCTGTTTTCTATCTGACAGCCAGTTCTCTATCCACGTCAATACTTTCCCCTTTATCCCATGAGCTTCAATTTTCCCTGCTAATCTTTTATGTGGGACCTTATCGAAGGCCTTTTGGAAGTCCAGGTACACCACATCTACTGGCTCTCCCCCATCTATTTTACCAGTTACTCCCTCAAAAAATTCCAATAGATTAGTCAAGCACGATTTACCCTTTGTAAATCCATGTTGACTCTGTCCTATCCTGTCCCCATTTGCTAAGTGCTCCGCTATTTCATCCTTAATGATGGACTCCAGCATTTTGCCCACAACTGATGTAAGGCTTACAGGTCTGTAATTACCTGCTTTTTCCCTACCCCCCTTTTTGAATAGTGGGGTAACGTTAGCTACCCTCCAATCCATGGGCACTGTTCCCGAGTCTAATGAATTCTGAAAAATCATACTTAGTGCATCCGCTATCTCTAGGGCCACCTCCTTCAGCACCCTAGGATGCATGTTATCAGGCCCTGGGGATTTGTCCGCCTTCAATCCCTTTAGCTTCCTTAACACCATATCCTTAGAGATATTGATTTGCGTCAGTTCCTCCTTTGCAAATGTCCCTATTTTTCCCGATATCCCAGGGAGGTTTTTTGTGTCTTCCTTCGTAAAGACTGACCCAAAGTATGCATTTAGTTGGTCTGCCATTTCCTTATTTCCCGTTATATATTCCCCCGTATCTGACTGCAATGGGCCAACTTTGGTTTTCACCAGTCTTTTCCTCTTGATATACTTATAAAAGCTTTTGGAGTTAGTTTTTATATTTTCCGCCAGCTTGCTTTCGTAAGCTATTTTGCCCCTCTTGATTAAGCCCTTTGTCCTCCTTTGCTCTATCTTAAACTGTTCCCAATCTTCCGCTCTGGCGCTTTTTTTGGCTATTTTATACGCCCTATCTTTGGATTTTATGCTGTCTCTAATTTCCCCTGTTATCCACGGTTGAGTCACCTTTTTAGATTTACTTTTATGCCAGATTGGTATAAACAATTTTTGCAATTTTGTCATTCTATCTTTAAATGCTTGCCATTGTTTATCTACCTCCAGTCCTCCCAGGAACGTTGTCCAATCAGACCTACTCAGTTCCCGTCTAATGGCATCATAATTCCCCTTGTTTAAATTCAGGACCTTAGTATCTGAGTCAATTTCTTCGCTCTCCATTTCGAGTGAGAAATCGATCATGTTATGATCGCTCTGACCCAAGGGTCCCCGTACAACAAGATTACTAATTAGTCCCTTCTCATTGCACAGTACCCAGTCCAATATAGCCTGTTCCCGAGTTGGTTCCTCGACATATTGATCCAGATAACCATCCCTTAAACACTCAAGGAATTCCTCCTCCTCATTATTTTTACTGATTAGGCTATTCCAATCTATATGTAAGTTAAAGTCACCTATGATGACAGCTGTGCTCTTATTGCACGCTTCTCTAATTTCCCTCGTGATGCCCTCCCCAACCTCTATTTTACTATTTGGAGGCCTATATACCACTCCTATTAATGTTTTTCGCCCCTCGCTATTTCTTAGCTCCACCCATATAGATTCTGTATTAACTGAGTTAATATCCTTCCTTTCAATTGCATTTATCCCTTCTTTTACCAGCAATGCTACCCCTCCTCCCTTTCTTTTTTGTCGATCCTTCCTAAATACTGAATACCCCTGTATGTTAAGCTCCCAGCCCTGCTCACCCTGCAACCATGTTTCCGTAATCCCAATTAGATCATAATTATTAACCTCTATTTCCACAGCTAATTCATCTACCTTGTTCCTGATGCTTCTCGCATTAAGGTATAAAACCCTCAGGCTTTTTTTATGCTCACATTTTTTATGAATTAGTTTGGCCCTTTGTTTTTTGTTCCTCACCCTTTTACCATTTATTTCTGTCTGCCTTTCACTTTCCTCTATTTCACTACATAGGTTTCTAGCCCCCTGCCATATGTATTTAATTGATCTGCCATTTCTTTGTTCCCCATTATAAATTCCCCTGATTCTGACTGCAAGGGACCTACGCTTGACTTCACCAATCTTTTTCGCTTCTCATATCTATAGAAGCTTTTACAGTCAGTTTTTATGTTCCCTGAAAGCTTACTCTCATTTTCTATTTTCCCCCTCTTAATTAATCCCTTTGTCCTCCTTTGCTGAATCCTAAACTGCTCCCAATCCTCAGGTTTGCTGCTTTTTCTGGCCAATTTATATGTCCTCTCCTTGGATCTTATGCTATCCCTAATTTCCCTTGTTAGCCACGGTTGAGTCACCTTTTTTGTTTTATTTTTATGCCAAACAGGGATGAACAAATTCTGTTGTTCATCCATGCGATCTTTAAATGTTTGCCATTGCCTATCCACCGTCAACCCTTTAAGTAACACTCCCCAATCCATCCTAGCCAACTCGCGCCTCATACCATAGTAGTTTCCTTTATTTAAATTCAGGACCCTAGTCTCTGAGTCAACTACTTCACTCTCCATCTTAATGAAGAATTCTATCACATTATGATCGCTCCTCCCCAAGGGGCCTCGCACAACAAGATTGCTAATTAATCCTTTCTCATTACATAATACCCAGTCTAAGATGGCCTGATCTCTAGTTGGTTCCTCGACATATTGGTCCAGGAAACCATCCCGTATACACTCTAGGAATTCCTCCTCCACAGTATTGTTACTAATTTGGTTAGCAACTGCACAGACTGGGCCTTCGCCCCTCAGTACAACAGCACAGACTGGGCCCTTTCCCTCACTCTGATCCGGACCCCGCTCCCACCCTTTCCTGGACTCCGATCCGGACCCCGCTCCCAGCCTTTCCCAGACTGTGATCCGGATCCCGCTCCCACCCTTTCCTGGACTCTGATCCGGACCCCGCTCCCACCCTTTCCCGGACTCTGATCCGGACACCCCGCTCCCACCCTTTCCCGGACTCTGATCCAGACCCCGCTCCCACCCTATCCCGAACTCTGATCCGGACCCCGCTCCCACCCTTTTCCGGACAC
>JASTWF010002390.1:0-28581 GCA_030390025.1 Squalus acanthias
CTGACTGTATCTCTACTGATGTTAATCCAGCTCCCTCACACTGTCACTCAGTAACCCCTCCCCCAGCACCCTGTGTTACTGACTGTATCTCTACTGATGTTAATCCAGCTCCCTCACACTGTCACTCAGTAACCCCTCCCCCAGCACCGTGTTACTGACTGTATCTCTACTGATGTTAATCCAGCTCCCTCACACTGTCACTCAGTAACCCCTCCCCCAGCGCCCTGTGTTACTGACTGTATCTCTACTGATGTTAATCCAGCTCCCTCACACTGTCACTCAGTAACCCCTCTCCCCCAGCGCCCTGTGTTACTGACTGTATCTGTACTGATGTTAATCCAGCTCCCTCACACTGTCACTCAGTAACCCCTCCCCCAGCACCCTGTGTTACTGACTGTATCTCTACTGATGTTAATCCAGCTCCCTCACACTGTCACTCAGTAACCCCTCCCCCAGCACCAGTGTTACTGACTGTATCTCTACTGATGTTAATCCAGCTCCCTCACACTGTCACTCAGTAACCCTCCCCCAGCGCCCTGTGTTACTGACTGTATCTCTACTGATGTTAATCCAGCTCCCTCACACTGTCACTCAGTAACCCCTCCCCCCAGCGCCCTGTGTTACTGACTGTATCTCTACTGATGTTAATCCAGCTCCCTCACCCTGTCACTCAGTAACCCTCCCCCAGCCAGTGATACTGACTGTATCTCTACTGATGTTAATCCAGCTCCCTCACACTGTCACTCAGTAACCCCTCTCCCCAGCACCGTGTTACTGACTGTATCTCTACTGATGTTAATCCAGCTCCCTCACACTGTCACTCAGTAACCCCTCCCCCAGCGCCCTGTGTTACTGACTGTATCTCTACTGATGTTAATCCAGCTCCCTCACACTGTCACTCAGTAACCCTCTCCCCCAGCACCCTGTGTTACTGACTGTATCTCTACTGATGTTAATCCAGCTCCCTCACACTGTCACTCAGTAACCCCTCCCCCAGCACCCTGTGTTACTGACTGTATCTGTACTGATGTTAATCCAGCTCCCTCACACTGTCACTCAGTAACCCTCCCTCCAGCGCCCTGTGTTACTGACTGTATCTGTACTGATGTTAATCCAGCTCCCTCACACTGTCACTCAGTAACCCCTCCCCCAGCACCCTGTGTTACTGACTGTATCTCTACTGATGTTAATCCAGCTCCCTCACACTGTCACTCAGTAACCCCTCCCCCAGCGCCCTGTGTTACTGACTGTATCTCTACTGATGTTAATCCAGCTCCCTCACACTGTCACTCAGTAACCCCTCCCCCAGCGCCCTGTGTTACTGACTGTATCTCTACTGATGTTAATCCAGCTCCCTCACACTGTCACTCAGTAACCCCTCCCCCAGCACCAGTGTTACTGACTGTATCTCTACTGATGTTAATCCAGCTCCCTCACACTGTCACTCAGTAACCCCTCTCCCCAGCACCCTGTGTTACTGACTGTATCTCTACTGATGTTAATCCAGCTCCCTCACACTGTCACTCAGTAACCCCTCCCCCAGCACCCTGTGTTACTGACTGTATCTCTACTGATGTTAATCCAGCTCCCTCACACTGTCACTCAGTAACCCTCTCCCCAGCACCCTGTGTTACTGACTGTATCTCTACTGATGTTAATCCAGCTCCCTCACACTGTCACTCAGTAACCCCTCCCCCAGCACCCTGTGTTACTGACTGTATCTCTACTGATGTTAATCCAGCTCCCTCACACTGTCACTCAGTAACCCCTCCCCCAGCACCCTGTGTTACTGACTGTATCTCTACTGATGTTAATCCAGCTCCCTCACACTGTCACTCAGTAACCCCTCCCCCAGCACCCTGTGTTACTGACTGTATCTCTACTGATGTTAATCCAGCTCCCTCACACTGTCACTCAGTAACCCCTCCCCCAGCACCCTGTGTTACTGACTGTATCTCTACTGATGTTAATCCAGCTCCCTCACACTGTCACTCAGTAACCCCTCCCCCAGCACCCTGTGTTACTGACTGTATCTCTACTGATGTTAATCCAGCTCCCTCACACTGTCACTCAGTAACCCCTCCCCCAGCACCTGTGTTACTGACTGTATCTCTACTGATGTTAATCCAGCTCCCTCACACTGTCACTCAGTAACCCCTCCCCCAGCGCCCTGTGTTACTGACTGTATCTCTACTGATGTTAATCCAGCTCCCTCACACTGTCACTCAGTAACCCCTCCCCCAGCACCCTGTGTTACTGACTGTATCTCTACTGATGTTAATCCAGCTCCCTCACACTGTCACTCAGTAACCCCTCCCCCAGCACCTGTGTTACTGACTGTATCTCTACTGATGTTAATCCAGCTCCCTCACACTGTCACTCAGTAACCCCTCCCCCAGCGCCCTGTGTTACTGACTGTATCTCTACTGATGTTAATCCAGCTCCCTCACACTGTCACTCAGTAACCCCTCCCCCAGCGCCCTGTGTTACTGACTGTATCTCTACTGATGTTAATCCAGCTCTCTCACACTGTCACTCAGTAACCCCTCCCCCAGCACCTGTGTTACTGACTGTATCTCTACTGATGTTAATCCAGCTCCCTCACACTGTCACTCAGTAACCCCTCCCCCAGCGCCCTGTGTTACTGACTGTATCTCTACTGATGTTAATCCAGCTCCCTCACACTGTCACTCAGTAACCCCTCCCCCAGCACCTGTGTTACTGACTGTATCTCTACTGATGTTAATCCAGCTCCCTCACACTGTCACTCAGTAACCCCTCCCCCAGCGCCCTGTGTTACTGACTGTATCTCTACTGATGTTAATCCAGCTCCCTCACACTGTCACTCAGTAACCCCTCCCCCAGCACCCTGTGTTACTGACTGTATCTCTACTGATGTTAATCCAGCTCCCTCACACTGTCACTCAGTAACCCCTCCCCCAGCACCCTGTGTTACTGACTGTATCTCTACTGATGTTAATCCAGCTCCCTCACACTGTCACTCAGTAACCCCTCCCCCAGCGCCCTGTGTTACTGACTGTATCTCTACTGATGTTAATCCAGCTCCCTCACACTGTCACTCAGTAACCCCTCCCCCAGCACCCTGTGTTACTGACTGTATCTCTACTGATGTTAATCCAGCTCCCTCACACTGTCACTCAGTAACCCCTCCCCCAGCACCCTGTGTTACTGACTGTATCTCTACTGATGTTAATCCAGCTCCCTCACACTGTCACTCAGTAACCCCTCTCCCCAGCACCCTGTGTTACTGACTGTATCTCTACTGATGTTAATCCAGCTCCCTCACACTGTCACTCAGTAACCCTCTCCCCAGCACCCTGTGTTACTGACTGTATCTCTACTGATGTTAATCCAGCTCCCTCACACTGTCACTCAGTAACCCCTCCCCCAGCGCCCTGTGTTACTGACTGTATCTCTACTGATGTTAATCCAGCTCCCTCACACTGTCACTCAGTAACCCCTCCCCCAGCACCCTGTGTTACTGACTGTATCTCTACTGATGTTAATCCAGCTCCCTCACACTGTCACTCAGTAACCCCTCTCCCCCAGCACCCTGTGTTACTGACTGTATCTCTACTGATGTTAATCCAGCTCCCTCACACTGTCACTCAGTAACCCCTCCCCCAGCACCCTGTGTTACTGACTGTATCTCTACTGATGTTAATCCAGCTCCCTCACACTGTCACTCAGTAACCCCTCCCCCAGCGCCCTGTGTTACTGACTGTATCTCTACTGATGTTAATCCAGCTCCCTCACACTGTCACTCAGTAACCCTCCCCCAGCGCCCTGTGTTACTGACTGTATCTCTACTGATGTTAATCCAGCTCCCTCACACTGTCACTCAGTAACCCCTCCCCCAGCACCCTGTGTTACTGACTGTATCTCTACTGATGTTAATCCAGCTCCCTCACACTGTCACTCAGTAACCCCTCCCCCAGCACCCTGTGTTACTGACTGTATCTCTACTGATGTTAATCCAGCTCCCTCACACTGTCACTCAGTAACCCCTCCCCCAGCACCCTGTGTTACTGACTGTATCTCTACTGATGTTAATCCAGCTCCCTCACACTGTCACTCAGTAACCCCTCCCCCAGCACCCTGTGTTACTGACTGTATCTCTACTGATGTTAATCCAGCTCCCTCACACTGTCACTCAGTAACCCCTCCCCCAGCACCCTGTGTTACTGACTGTATCTCTACTGATGTTAATCCAGCTCCCTCACACTGTCACTCAGTAACCCCTCCCCCAGCACCCTGTGTTACTGACTGTATCTCTACTGATGTTAATCCAGCTCCCTCACACTGTCACTCAGTAACCCCTCCCCCAGCACCCTGTGTTACTGACTGTATCTCTACTGATGTTAATCCAGCTCCCTCACACTGTCACTCAGTAACCCCTCCCCCAGCGCCCTGTGTTACTGACTGTATCTCTACTGATGTTAATCCAGCTCCCTCACACTGTCACTCAGTAACCCCTCCCCCAGCACCCTGTGTTACTGACTGTATCTCTACTGATGTTAATCCAGCTCCCTCACACTGTCACTCAGTAACCCCTCCCCCAGCACCCTGTGTTACTGACTGTATCTCTACTGATGTTAATCCAGCTCCCTCACACTGTCACTCAGTAACCCCTCCCCCAGCACCTGTGTTACTGACTGTATCTCTACTGATGTTAATCCAGCTCCCTCACACTGTCACTCAGTAACCCCTCTCCCCAGCACCCTGTGTTACTGACTGTATCTCTACTGATGTTAATCCAGCTCCCTCACACTGTCACTCAGTAACCCCTCCCCCAGCGCCCTGTGTTACTGACTGTATCTCTACTGATGTTAATCCAGCTCCCTCACACTGTCACTCAGTAACCCCTCTCCCCAGCACCCTGTGTTACTGACTGTATCTCTACTGATGTTAATCCAGCTCCCTCACACTGTCACTCAGTAACCCCTCCCCCAGCACCCTGTGTTACTGACTGTATCTCTACTGATGTTAATCCAGCTCCCTCACACTGTCACTCAGTAACCCTCCCCCCAGCACCCTGTGTTACTGACTGTATCTCTACTGATGTTAATCCAGCTCCCTCACACTGTCACTCAGTAACCCCTCTCCCCCAGCACCCTGTGTTACTGACTGTATTTCTTCTGATTACGTTTCACAACTAGGGATGGACAATAAATGACGACCTTGCCAGCGAGAATGAATAACAAAACAAAGTTTGGTTGTTCGAAGAATGTGGCCTGGAATTCACCGCAGAATCAGAGGCTGAAATCCGGCTGTGAAACGTAATCAGAAAATATTTTACTGATAGAATCATCGAGGGCAGAAGGCGGCCATTCGGCCCATCGTGCCTGTGCTGGCTCTTTGGTCGAGCTATCCAATTAGTCCCACTCCCCTGCTCTTTCCCCACAGCTCTGTAAACTTTTCCTTTTCAAGTGTTTATCCAATTCCCTTTTGAATGTTACTATTGAATCTGCTTCCACCACCTTCCAGATCATAATCATTCTGTGCATTAAAACATTCTCCTCATCTCCCCCCTAGTTCTTTTATCAATTATCTTAAATCTGTGTACTTTTGTTACCAACCCTCCTGGCAGTGTCACCATTCCCGTAAATCTCCTCTGCACCCTCTCCAAGGCCTTGATATCCTTTCTAAAGCCTGGTGCCCAGAATTGGACACAATACTCCAGCTGAGGTCTAACCAATAATTCATAAATGTTTAGCATAACTTCCTTGCTTTCTGTGCCTCTATTTATAAAGCCCAGGATCCCGAATGCTTTTTATAACAGCCTCATAAACTTGTCCTGCTGCCTTCAAAGACAAAGTGCTTTGAGTGGTGGGTCCAGCAGTGAAACTGAAACCAAACCAAAGGGAACAAATAAAGATCCAATCCAAGGGAACAAGCAACGGGACAATGGGAAGAAACCACAACCGGCCCAAAAGTGGGATAATCTCCCCAAAAGGTCGGTCCGGACGGTTAGAAACTCCTCCTGGTGACTGTGTGCCTGCAGGACTCGGCTTCACTCCAGTGTTTAAAGGCACAGAGCGCTGGCCTCACACCCAGGGGGCAATGTGTGGGAATTCCAGGGGCAGTGAGGACATGCCCGGAAATACCCCGGAGCAGTGAAAGCCCACTGGGCCCCAGCACAAGCTCATCGGAAAACCCAGGGCAAGGGCAAACCCAGCCTGCTCACTCTGAACCCGGTTTGCTGCTCCCTCTGTGCCCAGCACTGCCTGCACCCCCGGCACACGACAGTGGAATTTCAGCCTCAGTGTTACAAGTTTCATCGGTTACAGGCTGGAGAGAGGAATCATTCAAACTGACCCAGAGCTGTGTGATTGGTTCAGTCTGTGTATCACTGACGGGCCCTTTTAAATTTGAGTGGTCAGGTATTCAAATTCCCGGTAACTCTAATCCCGGATATAAAAGAGGGGAGAGCTGTGTTTAAATCAAAGAGTCTCCTTGGAGATTCTCTGAGTGAAGGACCTGGTCAGCTTGAAACACTGAAAGAGAAACATCAGTTAGAAATTTACAATTAGTAGTTTTTGACCAATATCGACTCCCACAGGGATGGGGAATTCTAGAATAAGGCAGGAATCGGTCAGGATTTGAAAGGTATTTAGAAAAGAGTAATGGAATTCTTACATTTGGGATCTTTCTTGTCCACTCGAGGAGTTAGATAACAGACTTTCTCCTGTGAATGTAGAGCTGGATTATTGGGCCATGATGTGTTTCCTTGTTCATCTTCTGTTAAATACACTTCCTGAGTGGACAAATAAAGCCGATTTATTTGACATTTATCCAGAATATTAAACTCCAGCCCAGCTATAGGGTTATTATCATCAGCAGAAACAAACCCCAACTGTCAGAATGAACATGGTTCAGTCCTGGATGTCATTAACAGCAGCAATAACAGCAGAATCCAACCCCTGCAGTCACATGTGAACTCGCTGGTGTGTCAGCAGGTTGGATGACTGAGTGAATCCCTTCCCACACTCAGAACAGGTGAACGGCCTCTCCCCAGTGTGAATTCGCTGGTGTGTCTTCAGGTTGGATGAACGGGCAAATGTCTTCGCACAGTGAGAGCACCTGAACGGTCTCTCGTCAGTGTGAACTCGCTGGTGTGTTAGCAGATGGAAGGACTGAGAGAATCCCATCCCACAAATAGAGCAGGTGAACGGCTTCTCCCCAGTGTGAACTCGCTGGTGTGTGAGCAGGTTAGAAGACTGAGTGAATCCTTTCCCACAAATATAGCAGGTGAACGGTCTCTCCCCGGTGTGAACTCGCTGGTGTGTAAACAGGTTAGAAGACTGAGTGAATCCTTTCCCACAAATATAGCAGGTGAACGGTCTCTCCCCGGTGTGAACTCGCTGGCGTTTCAGCAGGTGGGAAGACTGAGAGAATCCCTTCCCACACACAGAGCAGGTGAACGGCCTCTCCCCAGTGTGAATTTGCTGGTGTTTCAACAGATTGGATGATTCTTTGAAAGTCTTCAGGCAGTGAGAGCAACTGAACGGCCTCTCCCCGGTGTGACTGCGTCGATGAATTTCCAGCTGGGACGGGTAATTGAATCCCTTCCCACAGTCCCCACATTTACACGGTTCCTCCGTGGTGCAGGTGTCCTGTGTCTCTCCAGGTTGGGCGATCAGTTGAAGCCTCGTCCACACACACAACAAGTGCACAGGTTTCTCCCCGCTGTGAATGGTGTGATGTTTTTTCAGGCTGTGTAACTGGTTAAAGCTCTTTCCACAGTCAGTGCACTGGAACACTCTCACTCGGGTGTGTGTGTCTCGGTGCTTTCCAAGTCACACTGATGACTGAAATATTTTTCCACAGATAGAACAGACACTCATTCCTCCTTCCACATTCAAAGGCCGATGATATTCAGGTCCTGATGAATCGAGTGACTCTGTCAGATCTTGACATGATGTTTGGTTTGAGCTTCCAGTCTGTAAATCCTCCCCTTCTAGTACCCTGTAAAAGGAGTTTACAAAAGTCATCACTGTAAGTACAGGATAGAAATTCAGAACAGACAATTCTAGTTTCTGTGGAACATTCTTTCCTCTCTTGTTCCCCCAAAGCTGTAAATCCCCGTCCCACACACTCTCCCTCCTCCCTGTGCTGAAATCCAAACCCATCGCACCATCTCCAACATTTCTTTCCTCCACTCCCAGTTTTCCCCTCCCTCTACTCTGGTTGGGTTCAGTTCTCCACCCGCTGTGTGCAGAGTGAGAATAAAATCAATGAGCTGCTGATTGTCTCTGCTGGTCACTGGGCCTTTTTGGATGGACCAATAGGGTGAGACTGGGTCGCCCCAGGGTCACCAAACAAGAATCAGCCCAACAAGGCTCCCTTTCAGGGGCCACTAATATGGGAGAAACATGTGGTCCAATCAAACTGACAGAGACCCTGAAGCCCCGCCCACTCTTTGTTCCTGGCCAATGTACCGCGCATGCGCTGTGAGACCCGCCCTGTCCAAGATGGCGGCCAGTGACCCGGATTACTCGGGCGGTCACTGACCGGGTCTGTAACCGGGGAAACACGGGGCTTGTGGGCGCTTATTCGGGGCCTCAGGCCTACAGTAGGTGTTTATAAAGCTTTTAAACCCACCCGCGGGTCCAATCCATTCCCTGCGACCACAATCGCCTTCCGGCTCCCGGCCGCTAACCTGCCTGTTCCGCTCAATCCATCACCGCCACTCGCACGGCGCATGCGCAATGTAATGAGCACCCGCGCCGGCGCACTGGGCTCCTGTCGTCATTGATCGGGCACTTTCCGCCCCGCGGGGGATTCTGGGTTAATGCACCGCCATTGAAATCCCCAATTGGTGGAGAAAACATTCATTTTTTCTCATCCGATTGAGAGTGGGCCGTTTTTGACTACCGGTAGGGGCGACAGTAAGTAGTCCCACTGTCACCAGACGGGAATTAGGCAAGAGCCCTAGTGCACCACAAATATGAAACAAACTGTAATAACTATGTAGTATACAGCGACACACACAAATACGATGGAAAGATGGCTACAAACTTCCATTCACTCCAATCCTCTGATTTCTATCTTGTCGCCATCTTTCCATCCATTCTGCTGCCTGGCCCTTCACTCCACATGGCCTGACCTTGGTCATCTTCTAAATTTTACATACTGTTATGGATAGCAAGCTGGTTATAAAACAGAGAGTAGGGGTAAAGAGTAGCTACTCAGACTGGCAAAAGGTGAAAAGTGGTGTTCCACAGGGATCGGTGCTGGGATCACTGTTGTTCATCATTTACATAAATGATTTGGACTCGGGAATTGGAAGTACAATTTCAAAATTTGTCGATGACACCAAATTGGGATGTAAAGTTAATACTGAGGAAGACTGTGAGAAAATGCAAGAAGACATTAACAAACTTGCAGAATGGGCGTGTAATTAGCAAATTAATTTCAATATAGATCAGTGTGAGGTGGTGTGTTTTGGTTGGAAGAATAAGGAGGCCACACACTACTTGGAAATTATTTGGACTCTTAATGGGGTAGAAGAGCAAAGGGCTGTAGGGGTCCAGATACACAAATCACTAAAAGTAGCGACAGAGGTTAAGGCCATAAAAGAAGCAAACAATGCACTGGGGTTCATTTCTAGAGGGATAGAATTGAAAAGCAGAGAAGTTATGTTAAACTTGTATAGAACCTTGCTTGGACTACACTTGGCGTACAGTGAACAGTTCTGGTCTCCATATTATAAAAAGGATATAGAGGCACTGGAGAAAGTGCAAAAAGGCTTTGCAAAGATGATCCCAGAACTGAGAGGATATATTTATCAGGAAAGGCTGAACAGGCTGGGGCTCTTTTCTCTAGAATAAAGAGAAGGCCGTTGGGTGACCTGATCGAGGTCTTAAAGTTATGAAAAGGTTATAGAGGGTGGACCTGGAGAAAATGTTTCCACTGCAGGAGTCCAAAACTAGAAGTCATAATTATAAGATAGTCACTAATAAATCCAATAAGGAATTCAGGGGAAACATCTTTACCCAAAGAGAGGTAAGAATGTGGAACGTGCAACCACAAGGAGTAGTTGAGGCGAATAGCACAGATGCAAGGAATAGAAGGTTTTGCTAGATGAAGAGGGTGGGAGGAGACTCGTGTGGCGCATACACCACCAGAGACCAGTTAGGACAAATGGCCTGTTCCTGTGCTGTAGACTCTCTGTAACTCTATGTAACTATGACTCCTGACGTAGCTGGAAAAGCTTTTGCTATTCTTACCACAATTGTGCACCATTTTCTTTTCCAAAGACCTCTGAGCTTCTCTAATGGCTGCTTTTGTCTCCCTCAATTGTGGGTGATATTTGTCCCTATTCTTCTGTAAACTGAATTTGCCTCGTTACAAACTGGGTTCAAATTTCGGCGAGTCAGGCATCATTCGCCCCTCGACCTATGCAGGCAGGTAAAACCCCACACGGTTCCTTAGTAAGGATTCCTCTGGTTCCTCGGCATATATTTGTCAGGATACCAAAACCCAGCTTTCTTACCGTCCACTCCAGGAGGCCCCACTACCTGAGCCTACAACCTTCAGCAGGGTCAGTGGTGGGTTTGTGCAGCGGGAGTGATCCCAGATTAACTGTCAGGATCGCACCCCTGTGGATGTTCCGGGTACATCAATAAAACAGGGAATTCCTAGAAACACGCTGCAGGTCCTTCTTTATCTGGAGATCAAATGTCTGTTGTATAATTGTACCAGCAGTTAACAGGCTGCTGTGAACTCCTCCCTCTGCTATTTTAATGCAGACTTTAACCAATTTATTTTAAACAGGTTTATTTTAAATGAGTTAACGCCTGCCTTAAAATGGTAGACTCAGGACTGTCACACAAATACGGTAAATCTTCGTAGAATAATTACCAGTCATTCTTAGACTGGAAACTTAAACCTGCCGTTTCACTTTCAGTCAGGAACAGATCGCAGTTTGACACCAATCTCTGATTTGACAGCACGTTTCCAGCATTCACCGTTGTTCTTTCTGACTCTAAACACAGTTGTAAAGGAGCCTTCTGTTCCGTGCCTAGGAGCTCTGAACCATGGAAGAGAGCGGCTGGGACACGTTTCTCACACGCGTCGAGATTAACCCACACGGCGACTTTGCCGTCAGTGAAGAGAGACGAGAAAGACCAAAGTGCCATTTGCCCCTCTCAATGTGGCCCTGAAGGACTGTGTCCAGGCTGAAGTTCTGTTCCCGCCGTACGATCCTCCCCCAGATTGTCCTTTCTGAGCTCCAGCCAGGTGATGCTAAACACTCGGGTGGGAAAGTCGAAAATCTACAACAATGTGTTTAAAACAAAGCTGATTTATTTGACAGATATCCAGAATATTAACCCCTATAACTGCGCTGGTGTTTATTAACATCAGCAGAAACAAATCCCAACTGTCAGAATGAACATGGTTCAGTCCTGGATCTGATTAACAGCAGAATCCAACTCCTGCAGTCACGTGTGAACTCGCTGGTGTGTCAGAAGGTGGGATGATTGAGTGAATCCCTTCCCACACATGGAGCAGGTGAACGGCCTCTCCCCAGTGTGAACTCGCTGGTGTCTCAGCAGGTGGGATGAACAGGTGAATCCCTTCCCACACACTGAGCAGGTGAACGGCCTCTCCCCAGTGTGAGTACGTTGGTGTTTCAGCAGGTTAGTTGAATCAGTGAATCCCTTCCCACACTCGGAGCAGGTGAACGGCCTCTCCCCAGAATGAACTCGCTGGTGTCTCAGCAGATCCTTTTCGCTTTTAAATCTGTTCTCACAGTCAGAACATGTAAAAGGTCTCTTATCTGTGTGAACACGCTGGTGTGCCAGCAGGTGGGATGACTGAGTGAATCTCTTCTCACACACAGGGCAGGTGAACGGCCTCTCCCCAGTGTGAATTCGCTGGTGTGTCAGCAGGTAGGATAACTGAGTGAATCCCTTCCCACACTCAGAGCAGGTGAACGGCCTCTCCCCAGTGTGAACTCGCTGGTGTATCAGCAGGTGGGATGAACGAGAGAATCCCTTCCCACACTCAGAGCAGGTGAATGGTCTCTCCCCAGTGTGATTATACTGGTGTGTCAGCAGATCATTTCTGCTTTTAAAGCTCTTCTCACAGTCAGAACATTGAAAAGGTCTGTTATTGGTGTGAACAAGTTGGTGAGTAGTGAGGTGGGATGAACAAGTGAATCCCTTCCCACACACGGAGCAGGTGAACGGTCTCTCCCCAGTGTGAGTGCGTTGGTGTACAGTGAGTTCAGATGACCGCCTGAACCCAGTCCCGCAGTGAGAGCACCTGAACGGTCTTTCCCCAGTGTGAACACGTTGATGGCATGTCAGTTCCCCAGAACTTTTATAGCACTTCCCACAGTCCGGGCATTTAAAAGGTCTCTCGTCAGTGTGAACTCGCCCATGCTTCAGCAGATTGGATGAATTAATAAATCCTTTCCCACACTCGGAGCAGGTGAATGGTCTCTCCCCAGTGTGAACTCGCTGGTGTCTCAGCAGATCCTTTTTGCTTTTAAATCTCTTCTCACAGTCAGAACATGTAAAAAGCCTCATATCAGTGTGAACTCGCTGGTGTGTCAGTAGGTGGGATGACTGAGTGAATCTCTTTTCACACACAGAGCAGCTGAACGGTTTCTCCCCCGTGTGAACTCGCTGGTGTCTCAGTAGATGGGATGAATCAGTGAATCCCTTCCCACACACGGAGCAGGTGAACGGCCTCTCCCCGGTGTGAACTCGCTGGTGTGTCAGCAGGTGGGATGATCTCCTGAACCTCTTCCCACAGAAAGAGCAGCTGAACGGTGTGTAACCGGTGTGAATGTGCTGGTGCTCCATCAGTGCCTCAGGGCATTTAAAACACTTTTCGCAGTCGGAGCCTTTGAACTCTCTCTCATCAGTGTGAACTTGCGGGTGTCTCAGCAGGGCAGCTGACTGAGTGAATCTCTTCTCACACACAGGACAGGAGAACGGCCTCTCCCCGGTGTGAATGCGCCTATGAATTTCCAGAACAAACAGGTAATTGAATGGTGCTTTTTGCTTCCACATTCAGAGGCCGATGATATTCAGGTCCCAATGAATCGAGTCGCTCTGTCAGATCTTGAAGTGATGTTTGGTTTGAGCTTCCCCTCTGCAAATCTCCCCTTCTAACATCCTGTAAAATGAAATTAAAACAGGAAAAAGGGAGCGTGAGATGAATCTGGTCATTTGCAGGGCCGGCACTAGAAAAACCTGACTATGAAAGCTGCCGGATTATTGTAAACATCCAACTGGTTCACTAATATCCTTCACAAGACTCTGGCCTCTATAGGAGGAGAGGAGAGATAGAGGTGGGAGGGGGCGAAGGAGAGGGACTCTGTACATCTGCAACTCGACAAGAACTTTGACAGAACCTCCCAAACCCGCGACCTCCACCACCGAGAAGGACCAGTGCGGCAGGTGCATGGGAAAACCATCAACTCCAAGTTCCCCTCCTGACTTGGACATAGATCGCCGTTCCTTCATTGTCGCTGGGGCAAAATCCTGGAACTCCCTCCCTAACAGCACTGTGGGAGTACCTTCACCACACGGACTGCAGCGGTTCAAGAAGGCAGCTCACCACCTTCTTAAGGGCAATTAGGGATGGACTTCCCAGCGACAGCCATATCCCAAGAATGAAGTAAAAAAATCTGTATATGTAAAATGGATTAAAATCCTCTACAGAAATACTTGTTCCTAAAACAATAGTCTTTTACATTGTAGGGACAGTGTCTGTTTAACAACCTAATCTCCCCCAGAATCCACCTCCCTTGACAGTCTCACATTGGAAATTGTTGGGCCCTCCTGACCTTAAAAGTACTGGGGGCTGAATCCAGCAGCTTCTCCTCCATCTCCAATCCAGCTCAAACTGATGCAACAAAAAGACCTACACAGGCGGCCAGAGACTGACTTCCGCATCCAGCGCCCGCCCTGATACAAGCCGGCTCTGGGTTGGTCGGTCTCTGTTTCCAGGCTCGGTTCTGTGAGAAACGCGAGCAATAAAACAAAAACAAAATACTGCGGATGCTGGAAATCGGAAATAAAGAGAAAATGCTGGAAATCCTCAGCAGATCAGGCAGCATCTGTGGAGAGAGAAACAGGGTTAACGGTTCAGGGCGCTGACCTTCCGTCAGCCTGCAATAAAACTCTTCCCCACTGCTGCTGACTCATACAAAAAGAAAATACTGCAGATGCTGGAAATCTGAAATAAAAACAGAAAATGCTGGAGATACTCAGCAGGTCAGGCAGCATCTGTGAAGAGAGAAACAGGGTTAACGTTTCAGGTCAATGACCTTTAGTCAGAACTGGAAAAAAGAGGAAATGGAACAGATTTTTAAGCAAGTGTAGGGGCTGGGAAAGGGGGGAGGGGATGAAAGAACAAAAGGGAAGGTCTGTGATAGAAAAGAAGGCAGGAGAGATTAAGAAACAAAAGATTGCTGACTAATGGCGGCCGCAGCACCCACAATCCCCTGCGCCCCAGAAACCGCTCTATCCAAGGCGCTGATTTCCCCACTGAGAGTGCGCATGCTCCCCGGGGCCGCGGGCCATTCTGGGAGCCTGGCTCCTGTCCTTTGTCCCGAGTCGGACTCGGTGGAACCGGCTGAAGAAACCGGGAAGCGGCGGCTCGGATGGGGGAGGCGCTGCACCCTGGGTTTCCTGGTGCCGGGGCCCTGGCCGCAAGTCCTGTCCTTTGTCCCGAGTCGGACTCGGTGGAAAATGGTGAAGATTCCACTCTCTCTCCTCCCCTAAAGGTGCTAACGCTGGCTCTACCCCCCAATACTCTGTCCTTCCCTACAAGCTTTCCCTCTGTAATATCTCCCAATTTTGGCGAGGGGCTCTCCCTGACCAGTCATCATTTCTCCTTCATTTACAGACGCTCCCTGACCAGTCACCATTTCTCCTTCATTTACAGACGCTCCCTGACCAGTCATCAATTCTCCTCCATTTACAGACGCTCCCTGACCAGTCTCCATTTCTCCTCCATTTACAGACGCTCCCTGACCAGTCACCATTTCTCCTCCATTTACAGACGCTCCCTGACCAGTCACCATTTCTCCTCCATTTACAGACGCTCCCTGACCAGTCCCCATTTCTCCTCCATTTACAGACGCTCCCTGACCAGTCCCCATTTCTCCTTCATTCACAGACGCTCCCTGACCAGTCACCATTTCTCCTTCATTTACAGACGCTCCCTGACTCACTTCCTGTCTGTCCCGGAGTTTGGCGCTTTGTTGAGATTCGGAGCGAAACGGAAACCCGCGGGTGGAGGCGGATAATATTCACTGCTCTTATAATGGGGCCTGGGGCCGCACTCGGTGTGTGCAGCCCGCGTCCCCCCGGGGTTTATTAACCCACCTCCCTCTGACCTGCTGCAGCCTCTCCGCTTCCGCCTCGCCACCCGCGCATGCTCAGCTCACACTGCCCAACAATCAGCCTCTCCCGCGCATGCTCAGCTCACACTGCCCAACAATCAGCCTCTCCCGCGCATGCTCAGCTCACACTGCCCAACAATCAGCCTCTCCCGCGCATGCTCAGCTCACACTGCCCAACAATCAGCCTCTCCCGCGCATGCTCAGCTCACACTGCCCAACAATCAGCCTCTCCCGCGCATGCTCAGCTCACACTGCCCAACAATCAGCCTCTCCCGCGCATGCTCAGCTCAAACTGCTGAATCATCCCTTTGTCATTTAATCTGGTATCATTCTACTAAATCTTTTTTGCACCTTTGCCAGTGCCTCGATATCCATTAATAATATGGAGAGCAGAACAGTTCACAGTAGTCCAAGTGTGGTCTAACAGGGGTTCTGTACAAGTTTAACATAACTGCTGTGCTTTTCAACTCTAATTGTTGCTTGCAATTCCTGCGCCATGTGGGAACTTCCGGACACTCCACGTGTCTTGGGGGACCATGTGTGTCGGAAGTGTTTCCAGCTGCTTGAGCTCGAGCTCAGGGTTTCTGAGTTTGAGGGGCAGCTGGAGTCACTGTGGAGCATCAGGGAGGCTGAGAGTTTGCTGGACCGTACGTTCCAGGAGGTGGCCCCCCCCACAGGCAGAGAGAGTTCAGGATAGTAAATGGGTGGCCATCCAGAAGAGTAGGAAGAGGCAGGAAGTGCAGGAGTCTTCAGGGGGGTCACTCTCAAACCAGTACGCAGCATTGGAGACTGCTGGGAGTGACGACACCTTGAAGGAGTGCAGTCCAGACCATGGCACCAATGGGCAAGGGTCGGCACGGGGGGAACAGCAAAGCGTACAAATACAGTCGTTATAGGAGTCATAGAGTCATAACGGCACAGAAGGAGGCCATTCGGCCCATCGAGTCCGTGCCGGCTCTCTGTAGAGCAATCCAGTCGGTCCCATTCCCCCGCTCTATCCCTGTAGCCCTGCAAGTTTATTTCCCTCAAGTGCCTATCCAGTCTCCCCTTGAAAACATTGAGTGTCTCCGCTTCCACCACTTCCGTCGGCAGCGAATTCCACGTCCTCACCACTCTCTGCGTAAAAAAGTTTTAACTCACATCCCCCCGTATCTCTTGCCCAAAAGCTTAAATCTGTGTCCCCTAGTCCTTGTACCATCAACTAGTGGGAACAGCCTTTCCCCGTCTAGCCTATCCAAACCCGTCATAATCTTGTACACCTCTATCAAATCACCCCTCAACCTCCTTTGCTCTAATGAAAACAAATCCAGCTTCTCCAACTTGTCCTTGCAGCTAAGATTCCCCCATCCCCGGAACCATTCTGGTAAATCTCCTCAGCACCCTCTCAAGGGCCTTCCCATCCTTCCTAAAGTGTGGTGACCAGAACTAGATGCAATACTCCAGTTGTGGCCTAACCAGCGCTTTCTAAAGGTTCAGCATAACTTTTGTACTCAATACCTCTATTTATGAAGCCCAAGATCCCATATGCTTTGTTAACCACTCTCTCAATATGTCCTGCCACCTTCAGGGACCTATGCACGTTAACTCCCAGGTCCCGCTGTCCCTGCACACTCTTTAAAACTGTGCCATTAAGTGTATATTGCCTCTCCCTGTTCCTTCTGCCAAAATGCATCACCTCACACTTCTCTATATTAATTTCCATCTGCCACTTGTCTGCCCATTCTGCTAGCCTTTCTATGTCCTGTTGCAGTCGATTGATATCATCACCACTGTTTGCCACACCCCCAAGTTTGGTGTCATTGAGTATTCTAGCCTTGCCCTGCGCCTCTAAGCATATATCACTTTCTTTATCTCTAATAGGTCCCACCCTGCCTCTTACTACCCGCTTACTGTTTACATGCCGGTTGAAGATTTTTGGGCTCCCTTTTATGTTAACCGCCATTCTACTCTCATATTCTCTCTTTGCCAATCTTATTTTCATCTTCACATCCCCTCTCAACTTATTGTATTTGGTCTGGTTCTCCCTTGAAGAATTCACCTGACATGCATCACACACCCTCTTTTTTTGTTTCATCATCTTCTCTATCTCCCTTGTCATCCAAGGAGCCCTTGCTTTGGTTCCCTTACCCTTCCCTCTTGTTGGAATGTACCTAGCCTGTACTTGGAACATCTCCTCCATTATTCCGTTACAGTTTTTCCTGTCAGTCTTTGGTTCCATTTTATCCTGGCTCGATCCTTTCGCATCCCATTGAAGTTAGCCCTATTCCAGTTTAGAAGTTCCACTCTAGATTATTCCTTGCTCCTCTCCATTGCTAATCTAAATCTTATGATACAATGATCACTCGTACCCAAGTGTTCTCCCACAACACTTGGTCGACCTGGCCCACCTCATTCCCCAGCACCAGATCCAGCAATGCCTCCTTCCTAGTTGGGCCAAGAACATATTGGTCAAGGAAATTCTCCTGAACACATTTCAGAAATTCCTCCCCCTCCTTTCGCTTTACCCTAGCATTATTCCAATCAATATTTGGGTAATTAAAGTCCCCCAATATCACCACTGTCTAGCTCTTGCATATCTCTGCGATATCCCTGCAGATTTGCTCCTCTACCTCCCTCTCACTATTTGCAGGCCTATAGAATACCCCCAATAGTGTGATCATACCCTTTTTGCTCCTCAACTCTAACCAAATGGATTCTGTCCTTGTCCCCTCAAGAACATCCTCCCTTTCCAACACTACAATGTCTTCCTTAATCAGCACTGCCACCCCACCTCCCTTTCTTCCTTCCCTATCTTTTCTGAACACCTTGTACCCTTGAATATTAAGTGCCCAGTCCTCACCATTTTTAAGCCATGTTTCTGTTATTGCCACAACATCATATTGCCACACAGCTAATTGTGCTTGTAGCTCACCAACCTTATTCACCACACTTTGTGCGTTTACATACATGCATTCTAAACCTATTTTTGAATTTTTCGTAGTCTTTCTTAGTCTGCTCCTATCTAATCTGGTACTACTTCCGCCTCTGGTACTATCTGTCAGTTGTGGGGAAGTTACTGGAATCTATCAGAGACAAAATGATTGAGCACTTGAACAAGTACGAGCTGATCAAAGGAAGTCAGCCTGGATTTGTGAAGAGTAGATCATGTCTGACTAACCTAGTAGAATTTTTGAGGTCTCTAATAAGGTAGACATGGGAGTGTCTATGTATGTTGTCTTTATGGATTTCCAGAAGGCATTTAATAAGGTTCAGCACAAGAGGTGATTAGCAAAAATAAAAGTGCACAAAATTGAAAATCACCTTGTGACATGGGTTGGGAATTGGTTGGGAGGTAGGAGACAGAGACTGGGGATAAAGGGAATGTACTCTGATTGGCAGGATGTGTCAAGTGGTGATCCCTGGGGATCTGGACTGGGGCCTCAGCTTTTCACCATATACACCACTGACTTGGATGAAGGAAGAGAGAGTTTTATATCCAAGTTTCCAGATGACACTAAGTTAGGAGGCACAGTAAGATGTGTAGATGGGAGCAGGAAGTTACACAGGGACAGAGACAGATTAGGTGAGTGGGCAACACTGTGGCAGATGGAGCTCAATGTGGGGAAATGTGAGGTCGTCCACTTGGGATGCAAGAAAGATAAATCCGAGTGTGAGAGACTGGGAACTGTGGAGGAGCAAAGGGATTTGGGTGTCGATGTACACAAATCACTAAAAGCCAGAGCACAGATACAAAAAGTCATGACAATGGTAATGGAATGTTGGCCTTTATCTCGAGGGGCTGGAATACAAAGGGGGGGAAATGATGCTTCAGTTGTACAGAGCCTGGGTCAGAGCCCATCTGGAGAACTGTGTTCAGTACTGGGCACTGATCCTCAGGAAGGATAGACTGGCCTTGGAGGGGGTGCAGTGCAGATTCACCAGAATGATACTGGGGCTTGAAGGCTTCAATTATGAGGTCAGGTTGCATAAACTTGGTTTGTATTCCCCTGAGTTTCAAACATTGAGGGGTGATCTGATCCGGGTGTTTAAAATGAGAAAGGGATTCCCTAATGTCAAAATAGAAACTATTTTCACTGGCAGGCGAGTCCAGAACAAGAGGGCATCACCTTCAAATTAAGGCTCGGCCACCTAGGAGTGAAATCAGGAAGCACTTTTCACAAAAGGGTGGTGGAAATCTGCCCAGGGTGATTGAAGTGGACTTTGTGATATAATAGAATTTTCTGTCCTGTCAGACTTGGGCATCTTGTAGATCCATCTTTTAAAAATTACACAGAATACACAGCACAGAAACAGGCCATCCAGACCAGGGGTTTTATCCTCTTTGAGTTTGATTCGTTTATTTAATAATTCTCTTCTTTTCATTTTAAGTGCAGTTATATCATTTCTAATCTTATCTCGGATGTCATGCCCACCTGATCTGTCTCCCTGGTAAATACTGAAGCAAAGTAATTTTTACTATTTCTCCCATCTCACTATCGCTGCCTGTGATTTTATCCTGTCCATCCCTTAGTGGCCCGATTCCCATCCCGACATTCTTTTAAAAAAAAATGATGTGCCTGTAGAATATGTTACTATTTTGCTTTATGCTCCTTGATAATTTAATTTCATAGTTCCTCTTTGCGTTCCTAATTGTTTTTTTGACTTCTCTCCTAATCTCTTCGTATTCTCCCTTGTCATGCTCTCCCCTGCTGTCCCTGTACTTGGTGTATGCCTCTTTCCTTACCCGCAATTTTTCCCTTGTGTCTTTATTCATCCACGGTGTCTCATTAGTGTTTAGTTTGTTCTTGTTTTTTAGCGGAATATATTTTTCCTGGACTCTGTTGAACACGTTTTAAATATTTCCCATTGCTCTTCTACATCATTGTTTGCCAATATTGTTGTCCATTTTATTTTCCCAAGCTCTATTCACAGCCCCTCAAAAATCAGCTTTTCTCCAATCTATTACCCTGGTCTTCGTCATACTTTTGTCCTTCTCAGTTATTATCTTAAAGCGTATTATATTATGGTCACTATTGCCTAGATGTTCCCCTACTTTTACTTCTCGTATCTGCTCTGGTTCATTCTCCATTACTAGATCCAGTAGAGAATCCTCCCTTGTCGGGCTTCTTACATACTGGGTTAGAAAGGAGTCCAGTACACATTGTAGGAACTCCATTCCCTTATCCCTTTACCTACAAAGTATTACAAGGTATTTACAGCACAGAAATAGGCCATTCAGCTCCACACAAGCCTCCTCCCATCAGCCGAAACAAACCCCAACTGCTAGAATGAACATGGTTCAGTCCTGGATGTGATTAACAGCAGCAATAACAGCAGATTCCAACCCCTGCAGTCACATGTGAACTCGCTGGTGTCTCAGCAGGTTGGATGAAGTAGTGAATCCCTTCCCACAGTCCCCTCTCACAGTCAGAACATTTGAAAAGTCTCTTATTAGTGTAAACACGCTGGTGTGTACTGAGGTGGGTGATCATGTGAATCTCTTTGCACACATGGGCAGATTAACAGCAGCAACAATGGCCTCTCCTAAAAGTGGACACGCTGGTGTCTCAGCAGATGTGATGAATGAGTGAATCCCTTTCCACAGATGGAACAGGTGAATGGTGTCTCTCCAGTGTGAACACCTTGGTGTGTCAGCAGCCTGGATGAAACAGTGAATCCCTTCCCACACACGGAGCAGGTGAACGGTCTCTCCCCAGTGTGAACTCGCTGGTGTGTCAGAAGATGGGATGAAGAAGTGAATCCCTTCCCACACACGGAGCAGGTGAACGGTCTCTCCCCGGTGTGAATTCGCTGGTGTGTCAGAACACGGGATGAAGAAGTGAATCCCTTTCCACACATGGAGCAAGTGAAAGGCCTTTCCCCGGTGTGAACTCGCTGGTGTGTCTGAAGATGGGATGAACAACTGAATCCCTTCCCACACACTGAGCAGGAAAATGGTCTCTCCCCAGTGTGAACTCGCTGGTGTGTCAACAGGATAGATGACTGAGTGAATCCCTTCCCACAGACGGAGCAGGTGAACGGCCTCTCCCCAGTGTGACTGCGTCGATGAGTTTCCAGCTTGTATGGGTAATTGAATCCCTTCACACAGTCCTCACATTTCCACGGTTTCTCCGTGGTGAGGGTGTCCTTGTGTCTCTCCAGGTTGGACGATCAGTTGAAGCCTCGTCCACACACAGAACACGTGTACGGTTTCTCCCCGCTGTGAACGGTGCGATGTTTTTTCAGGCTGTGTAACTGGTTAAAGCTCTTTCCACAGTCAGTGCACTGGAACACTCTCACTCGGGTGTGTGTGTCTCGGTGCTTTTCCAGTCACACTGATGTTTGAAATCTTTGCCCACAGACCGAACAGAGAGACATTTCTCCTTCCACATTCAAAGGCCGATGATATTCAGGTCCTGATGAATCGAGTGACTCTGTCAGATCTTGTTGTGATGTTTGGTTTGAGTTTCCTGACTGCAATTCCAGCCTTCAAATACCTGTAAAAGGACTTTACAAAAGTCATCACTGTAAGTACAGGATAGAAATTCAGAACAGACAATTCTAGTTTCTATGGAACATTCTTTCCTCTCTTGATCCCCCAAAGCTGTAAATCCCCATCCCACACACTCTCCCTCCTCCCTGTGCTGAAATCCAAACGCATTGCACCATCTCAACAGCAACTTTTTTTAAAAATTTGTTTATGGGATGTGGGCGTCGCTGGCAAAGCCAGCATTTATTGCCCATCCCTAATTGCCCTTGAGAAGGTGGTGGTGAGCCGCCTTCTTGAACCGCTGCAGTCCGTGTGGTGAAGGTACTCCCATAGTGCTGTTAGGTAGGGAGTTCCAGGATTTTGACCCAGCAATGATGAAGGATCGGCGATATACTTCCAAGTCAGGATGGTGTGTGACTTGGAGGGGAACTTGGAGGGGGTGGTGTTCCCATGCGCCTGCTGCCGTTGTCCTTCTAGGTGGAAGAGGTCGCGGGTTTGGGAGGTGCTGCCGAAGAAGCCTTGGCGAGTTGCTGCAGTGCATCTTGTAGATGGTACACACTGCAGCCACGGTACGCCGGTGGTGGAGGGAGTGGATGTTTAAGGTGGTATATGGGGTGCCAATCAAGCGGGCTGCTTTGTCCTGTATGGTGTCGAGCTTCTTGAGTGTTGTTGGAGCTGCACTCATTCAGGCAAGTGGAGAGTATTCCATCACACTCCTTACTTGTGCCTTGTAGATGGTAGAAAGGCTTGTATTTATACAGCACCTTTAACATAGTAAAATGTCCCAAGGCGCTGCAGAGGAGTAGTATAAGACAAAAAATTTGACACCGAGCCACATAAGGATAAATTAGGGCAGGCGACCAAATGTTTGGTCAAAGAAGTAGCTTTAAGGAGCGTGTTAAAGGAGAGAGATGAAGAGATGCTGTGAGGTTTAGGTAGGGAATTCCAGAGCTTAGGGCCTAGGTTGAGCGAGAATTTTGAAATCGAGGCGCTGCTTAACCGGGAGCCAATGTAGGTCAGCGAGCACAGGGGTGATGGGTGAACGAGACTTGGTGCGAGTTAGGACACGGGCAGCCGAGTTTTGGATGACCTCAAGTTTACGTAGGGCAGAATGTGGGAGGCCAGCCAGGAATGCATTGGAATAGTCAAGTCTAGAGGTAACAAAGGCATGGATGAGGGTTTCAGCATCGGATGAGCTGAGGCAAGGGTGGAGATGGGTGATGTTACGGAGGTGGAAACAGGCGATCTTAGTTATGCTGCGGATGTGGTCAGAAGCTCATTTCAGGCTCAAATATGACACCAAGGTTGTGAACAGTGTGGTTCAGCCTCAGACAGATGTTAAAGAGAGGGTGGAGTCAGTGGATAGGGAACAGAGTTTGTGGCGGGGACCAAAAACAATGGCTTTGGTCTTCCTAGTATTTAATTGGAGAAAATTTCTGCTCATCCAGAACTGTATGTCAGACAAGCAGTCTGACAATTTCGAGACCGTGGAGGGGTTGAGAGAAGAGGTAGAGCTGGGTGTTGACAGCGTATATCTCCAACATTTATTTTCTCCCTCCCTCTACTCTGGTTGGGTTCAGTTCTACACCCGCTGTGTGCAGAGTGAGAATAAAATCAATGAGTCAATGATTGTATCTCCTGGTCACTGAGACCCTGAAGCCCCGCCCACTCTCTGTTCCTGTACCAAGATGGTCGCGCATGCGCCGTGACCCCGCCCTGTCCAAGATGGCGGCCAGTGACCCCGCTGACCCGGGCGGCCGGGCCTGTCACCGCGGGGCAAACACGGGGCCTGTGGGCTCTTATTCGGGGCCTGAGGCCTACACCGGGTGTTTATGGAGCTTCCCAGCCCACCCGCAGAAAAAGCCTCAAAGCCGCCGCCCCGCAGCTGGATGAACCCCGGCCCCGGGGGCTGTTATTCGGGTCTAATGCCGCAGCCCCTTTATTATAAAGCGGGCCTTGTGTTTTATTCTCCCACCGCGCCCGCCATCTCCTACCTGTCCCGACCGCCATCTTCCTCCAGGCGGCCCAGGAACCCGGCTCTATTGCGCCTGCGCACTGGGTCCCCGTCACTCAGATAGGGCGTATTCCCAACCGCGCGGCATTCTGGGTACGCACTGCCGCCATTGAGGCTGTGAAGACATTCCTGATAATTGATTCTTTTTTACGCATCAGCTGCCTGTCCTCTAAATAATACTATGTGTCTTGGGTGAATGGAGCGGTTGAGGAACAGAAGAGGCGCATTTGGACCAGGAAGTGAGGTGAGGAAAATATATTTAAAAATAACCTGGCCGATGACCTCTGCACCACGATGACATCACAATCACTATTGCGAGCGGGCACTTTAGGGATCAGTGATATACGTGAGGACTGTGGTTAGGGTGATACAGTCAGGGGTTGGGTTAGGGATTACGTTAGTGATTCGGGTTAGGATCTTACGGTTAGGCTACCAAGCCTAGGAGAGGCACTCTGGAAGATATGGGGAACTGGGACTTGTCCATGAGGGTAACCAAATTTATGAGAACTTAAAAATTCTAGAGTAAGACAGGAGAAAAGGCCCAAAAATGGAAAAATCGGTAGCAGGAAATCCATTAGTCTCCTCTTAGCATGGAAAAAACAAGGAATTGACACACTGTTTAAAACAAAGCTGATTTATTTGGCATATATCCAGAATCAACATCACTAAAACAGATTATCTGGTCATTATCACATTGCTGTTTGTGGGAGCTTGCTGTGCCCAATTGGCTGCCACATTTCCTACATTACAATAGTGATTACACTTCAAAAAAAAAAGTATTTCATTGTCTGTAAAGCGCTTTGGGACGACTGGTGGTCGTGAAAGGCGCTATATAAATGTAAGTATTTCTTTTCTTTTAATATTAAATTCCACCCCAGTTAGAGGGATTATTAACACCAGCAAAAGCAATCCCAACTGTCAGACTGAACATGGTTGAGTCCTGGATGTGATTAACAACAGCAGAATCCAACCCCTGCTGTCACACGTGAACTCGCTGGTGTCTCAGCAGGTTGGATGATTGGGAGAATTCCTTTGCACACACGGAGCAGATGAATGGCCTCCCCCTCATGTGAACACACTGGTGTGCAATAAGGTTGGATGAGAGCCTGAACCTCTTCCCGCAGTGAGAGCAACTAAACGGTCTCTCATCAGTGTGAACTCGCTGGTGTTTCATCAGTCCCTCTGAGCTTTTAAAGCTGTTCCCACAGTCAGAGCATTGAAACGGTCTCTCGTCAGTGTGAATGAGCCAGTGCCTAGTCAATCCCTCAGAGCTTTTAAATCTATTCCCACAGTCAGAGCATTGAAATGGTCTCTCATCAGTGTGAACTCGCTGGTGTTTAAATCAGTCCCTCAGTGCGTTTAAATCTGTTCCCACAGTCAGAGCATTGAAATGGTCTCTCATCAGTGTGAACTCGCTGGTGTCTAATCAATCCCTCAGAGCTTTTAAAGCTGTTCCCACAGTCAGAGCATTGAAATGGTCTCTCATCAGTGTGAACTCGCTGGTGTCTAATCAATCCCTCAGAGCTTTTAAAGCTGTTCCCGCAGTCCAAGCATTTAAAAGGTCTCTCATCAGTGTGAACTTGCTGGTATTTAATCAGCTCACTTGAGCTTTTAAAGTTGTTTCCACAGACAGAGCATTGAAAAGGCCTCTCCCCAGTGTGAACACGCTGGTGTTCAGTGAGACTGGATGAGTGCTTGAATCTCTTTTTGCAGTGAGAGCAACTGAATAGTCTCAATTCAGTGTGAACTCTCTGGTGTCTTCTCAGCAGATATGAACAAGTGAATCCCTTCCCACACACAGAGCAGATAAACGGTCTCTCCCCAGTGTGACTGCGTTGATGAGTTTCCAGCTCAGATGGGTAATTGAATCCCTTCCCACAGTCCCCACATTTCCACAGTTTCTCCATGGTGCGGGTGTCCTTGTGTCTCTCCAGGTTGGACGATCAGTTGATGCCTTGTCCACACACAGAACACGTGTACGGTTTCTCCCTGCTGTGAATGGTGCGATGATTTTTCAGGCTGTGTTATTGATTAAAGCTCTTTCCACAGTCAGTGCACTGGAACACTCTCACTCGGGTGTGTGAGTCTCGGTGCTTTTCCAGTCACACTGATGTTTGAAATCTTTTCCCACGGACCGAACAGACAAACATTTCTCCTTCCACATTCAAAAGCCGATGATATTCAGGTCCTGATGAATCGAGTAACTCTGTCTTGAAATACCTGTAAAAGGAGTTTACAAAAGTCATCATTGTATGTACAGGCTAGAAATCAGCTATTTCTCCTCCATTTACAGATGCTCCCTGACTCGCTGGGGATTTCCCAGCACTTCCTGGTTGTCCCGGAGTTTGTATCTTAAACTGGCGGGTAGTTGTGGGGAGGCGGATAATGTATAATTAAGAATAGTCAGCAAAAGGAAAGGTCATGCTTGACCAACCTCATTGAATTCTTTGAAGAAATAACAGAAAGCGTAGACACGGGTAATGCAGTTGATGTAATATACTTGGATTTTGAAAAGGCCTTCGATAAGGTACCGCATAGTGGACTCATGACTAAGATCAGAGCATGTGGAGTCAGGGGAAAGGTGGCAGAATGGATAGCAAGCTGGCTACAAACCAGAAAACAGAGAGTAGGGGATAAAGGTATTTACTCAGAATGGAAGAAGGTGGGAAGTGGTGTTGCACAGGGATCGGTGCTGGGACCACTGGTGTTGACCATTTACATGAATGATTTGGACTTTGGAATCGGAAGTACAATTTCAAAATTTGCAGTTTACACAAAATTGGAGGGTGTAGTTAATACTGAGGAAGACTGTGATAGCATCCTTATAGAATTACACAGTTATGTTACGTAAATAGCAGCATCATCTTTTAATTTGCTTTGCCTGATCACATTAGAATCATAGAAATTTATGGCACAGAAGCCACGATTTCAGAATTGTCAGATTCAAAATCAACTTCTTCCAAGTACAATCTAACACTCCAAAAATTGTAATGGATGGAGGCGAGATATTAGGACTGTTGTCTAACACAATCCAAACACACTGACACACAGACAGATGGACAAGTGGAGCTTTGCAACAAATCCTTTCAAGCCTCACTAAAAAGTGAGAAGTCGCACAACACCAGGTTATAGTCCAACAGATTTATTTAATTTTACAAGCTTTCGGAGCTGTCGCTCCTTCGTCAGGTAAGTTAGCAATGAGAGAATCTCCCAGAATTCACAATTTAAACCCAGACAAAATCTATTCACATTATTCGCTACAACAAAGAGCACAGCCAAGACAATGAGATGTGTCCCAGGGGGTCCAACGTGTCAAACCACCTGCTGGCTGCATATCCTGTCAATTTGTGTTCTTGTGTTAGCCTTTTTAAAAAAAAAAACCAAAAAAAAAAAAACCAAATAAAACCACCTGGGAAGACCGGCCATGATGTCAAGTCACGTTCTGTATCGTGACATGAACCCGATATCGCGATTGAGGCCATCCTCATGAGTGCGGAACTTGGCTATCAGTTTCTGCTCTATGATTTTGCGCTGTCGTGTATCTCGAAGGCCGCCTTGGAGAACGCTTACCCGCAGATCCGAGGCTGAATGCCCCTGGCTGCTGAAGTGTTCCCCGACTGGGAGGCAACCCTCCTGCCTGGCGATTGTTGCGCGGTGTCCGTTCATACGTTGTCTCAGTGTCTGCATGGTCTCGCCGATGTACCATGCTCTGGAGCATCCTTTACTGCAACGTATCAGGTAGACAACGTTGGCCGAGTCACATGAGTATGTACCGTGTACCTGGTGGGTAGTGTCCTCACGTGTAATGATGGTATCTGTGTCCATGATTTGGCATGTCTTGCAGAGGTTGCCGTGGCAGGGTTGTGTGGTGTCTTGGTTGCTGTTCTCCTGAAAGATGGGTAATCTGCTGCGAACGATGGTACTTTTGAGGTTAGGCGGCTGCTTGAAGGCGAGTAGTGGAGGCGTGGGGATGGCCTTAGCAAGGTGTTCGTCGTCATCGATGACATGTTGAAGGCTGCGAAGAACATGGCGTAGTTTTTCCGCTCCGGGGAAGTACTGGACGACGTAGGGTACTCTGTTGGTTGTGTCCCGTGTTCGTCTTCTGAGGAGGTCTATGCGGTTTTTCGCTGTGGCCCGTCGGAACTGTCGATCGACGAGTCGAGCGTCATATCCCGTTCTTACGAGAGCGTCTTTCAGTGTCCGTAGGTGTCCATCGCATTCCTCCTCGTCTGAGCAGATCCTGTGTATTCGCAGGGCTTGTCCATAGGGGATGGCTTCTTTAACGTGGTTAGGGTGGAAGCTGGAGAAGTGGAGCATCGTGAGGTTGTCCGTGGGCTTGCGGTAGAGTGAAGTGCTGAGGCGTCCGTCTTTGATGGAGATTCGTGTGTCCAAGATTGAAACCGATTCTGAGGAGTAGTCCATGGTGAGTTTGATGGTGGGATGGAACCTGTTGATGCTATCGTGTAGTCCTTTCAGTGATCCTTCGCCGTGGGTCCAAAGGAAGAAGATGTCGTCGATGTATCTGGTGTACAGCGTTGGTTGGAGGTCCTGTGCAGCCGGACGCCATCTTACAACTCATCCGCTTCATCCTTGACCACAATGTCTTCACCTTCGACAACCATTTTTTCACCCAAACACACGGAACAGCCATGGGGACCAAATTCGCACCCCAATACGCCAACATCTTCATGCACAAGTTCGAGCAAG
>JASTWF010002391.1:0-28557 GCA_030390025.1 Squalus acanthias
CCCCTCCTCTCCCCTCCTCTCTCCTCCTCTCCGCTCTTCCCCTCCTCTCTCCTCCTCTCCGCTCTTCCCCTCTCTTTCTCTCCTCTCCCCTCCCCTTCTCTCATTCCCTCCTCTCCTCTGCTCCCCTCTCCTCTCTCTGCTCCTCCCACCGAGCCACTTGGACTCTACTTAAAAAACAAAACTGAAAAGACATTGGGGGTGAAATTGATCGTGGGCAGTTGCACAAATCGGGTGAAAGTGAATCCGCCCGATTTCCGTTTCCATTGACGAGGGGCCGAAGAGCCCTGAAGGGATGGAGACGAATTTCAGCTCAGGCCTCAGCTAAACCCGGTGCCTTCTTGGAGCCAGAGGAGCAGGAGAGGTTTCTGTTTCCGAGGCCCACTCCCCCTCCACCCAGGGACCGCCGACCGACCCCCTCTCCTGGGCACCCGAGTCTTGGCGGGTGGGAGGGGAATGGGGCAGGTCCCTGGGCTCCTCCTGCCTGCTGACAGGGTGCGTTGGGGTCAGGCAAACTAAACCTCCCACAGGGAGTGGTTGAGGCAAATCGCAGAGATGCAGTTAAGGGGAAGCTGGATAAGCACATGAGGGAGAAAGAGATAGAAGGATATGTTGATGGGGTGAGATGAAGAGGGTGGGAGGAGGCTCGAGTGGAGCAGAAACACCGGCACGGACCAGTGGGGCCGAATGACCTGTTTCTGGGCTGTAAATACTGTGTAAATCAAAATGTCTTTCATTGTCGCTGGGTGGGACTGGCCGTTAAATTTCATTTCGGAGCTCAGCTTTATCGCAACTCCATGGAGATATTTAAAGCTACTTCACGCTGCAGAGTTTCCGATGGGTCCTCCGACAAAACTTCTATTGATTGACATGGGTCGAGACACTAAATGGGGTAGAGGAGCAAAGCGAGCTGGGAATACAGATACACAAATCACTAAAAGTAGCGACACAGGTTGATAAAGTCATAAAGATTGCAAACAATGAACTGGGGTTAATTTCTCGAGGAATAGAATACAAAAGCTGGGAGGGAATGTTAAATTTATATCGAACCTTGGTGAGACCACACTCGGAATATTGTGCGCAGTTCTGGTCTCCATACTACAAAAAGGATAGAGAGGCACTGGAGAAAGTGCAGAAAAGATTTACAAGGATGTTATCAGAACTGAGAGGTTGCAACGATGCGGAAAGATTGAGCAGGCTGGGGCTTGTTTCTCTGGAAAAGAGGAGATTAAGAGGAGACCTGATCGAGGGCTTTTCTTTCACAGGCTGGTGTCGGGAGCAACGAGACCGGAGGCCCTGTGAGTATTTGAACTCACTTTCGCGGGCTTTTCTTTCACAGGCATACCAATCTCAGACCGTCGGCGGCATTCCAGAGCCACGTCACGATTCAAAACGTGACGTGGGCAGGAGGGAGCAGCTGATTGGGCGAGTACGGCTAGGTAAGTATTTATACTACTCTATAGTTTGACAGTTAAGGTTCATAGTTTATAAAGTTTAGAAGGTCTTAATTTTGTGGATATAGTTTCTAGTGCTAGTAACCAAGGGCCCTTGAGTAATTCATTTAATTGAGTGTAATTGGTGGTATTGATTTGATTTAATTTAAGTTCAATTAATTAAAGGGTAAGTCATGGCAGGACAGCCCAGCCCCGTGTTATGCTCCTCCTGCTCGATGTGGGAAATCAAGGACCCTTCCTGTGTCCCTGACAACCATGTATGCGGGAAGTGTATCCAGCTGCAGCTACTGACAGACCGCATTGCGGCGCTGGAGCTGCGGATGGATGCATATTGGAGCATTCACGATGCTGAGAACCTCATGGATAGCACGTTTAGAGAGTTGGTCACACCGCAGGCAAAGGGTGCACAGGCAGGAAGTAAATGGGTGACCACCAGGCAGAGTAAGAGGTGCAGACAGGTAGTGCAGGGGTCCCCTGTGGACATCCCCCTCTCAAACAGATAAACCACTTTGAATACTGTTGGGGGGGATGACTTATCAGGGGAAGGCAGCAGTAGCCAACTTCCTGGCACCATGGGTGGCTCTGCTGCACAGGCTGGGAGGAAAAAGAGTGGTAGAGCTATAGTGATAGGGGACTCAATTGTAAGGGGAATAGATAGGCGTTTCTGCGGCCGCAACCGAGACTCCAGGATGGTGTGTTGCCTCCCTGGTGCAAGGGTCAAGGACATCTCGGAGCGGCTACAGAACATTTTGGAGGGGAGGGCGAACAGCCAGCTGTCGTGGTGCACATAGGCACCAACGATATAGGTAAAAAAGGGGATGAGGTCCTAAAAGCAGAATATAGGGAGTTAGGAGGTAAATTAAAAAATAGGACCTCAAAGGTAGTAATCTCAGGATTGCTACCAGTGCCACGTACTAGTCAGAGTAGAAATAGGAGGATATTTCAAAAGAATACGTGGCTAGAGGAATGGTGCAAGGGGGAGGGATTCAAATTCCTGGGACATTGGAACCGGTTCTAGGGGAGGTGGGACCAGTACAAACCGGACGGTCTGCACCTGGGCAGGGCCGGGACCGCTGTCCTAGGGGGAGTGTTTGCTAGTGCTGTTGGGGAGGGTTTAAACTGTCAGGAAGGGACAGAAGGTATGGAGTAAAAGGTAAAGTGTTAAAAAAGGAAAAAGCAGGAACTAAGTGTCACAAAACATATTTGAAAGTTCTTTATCTGAATGCACGTAGCATTCGTTACAAATAGGACAAATAACTACGTATGGGTATGATCTTGTGGCCATTACAGAAACATGGCTGCAGGGTGACAATGACTGGGAATTAAATATGCCAGGGTATTTAACAATCAGGAAGGACAGGCAGGAAGGAAGGGGAGGTGGGGTGGCTATGTTAATAAAGGAAGGAATCACTGTAATACAGAGAAATGATATTGGGTCAAAGGATCAGGATAATGAAACAGTTTGGGTGGAGATAAGGAATTATAAGGGAAAAAAAAAACACTAGTGGGAGTAGTATATAGGCCTCCTAATAGTTGCAACTCTGCTGGAAGAAGTATTAATCAGGAAATAGTTGGGGCATGTAATAAGGGAACAGCTATAATTATGGGGGATTTTAACTATCATATTAACTGGACAAATCAAATTGGGCAGGGCAGCCTTGAGGAAGAGTTTATTGAGTGTATTAGGGATGGATTTCTTGAGCAGTATAGAAACATAGAAACATAGAATCTAGGAGCAGGAGTAGGCCATTCGGCCCGTCGAGCCTGCTCCACCATTCAATACGATCATGGCTGATCATCCAAATCCAGTACCCTGTCCCTGCTTTAATCCCCACAGTACACATATCCCACCCTACCCCCGTAACCCCACGTATTTAATTCCCCCTAACACTAAGGGTCAATTTATCATAGCCAAATCAACCTAAGTATGTAACTGATCCTACAAGGGGGCAAGCAACCTTGGACCTGGTCCTGTGTAATGAGTGAGGATTAATTAATAATGTCCTAGTTAAGGATCCCCTTGGAATGAGTGACCATAACATGGTTGAATTCCATATCCAATTAGAGGGTGAGAAGGTTGGTTCTCAAACAAGCGTACTGAGCTTGAATAAAGGAGACTATGATGGTATGAGAGCGGAATTGATTAAAGTGGACTGGGAAAATAGATTAAAGGGTAAGACGGTACATGAGCAGTGGTGTTCATTTAAGGAGTTATTTTACAACTTTCAGAAAAAATATATTCCACTGAGGAAAAAAGGGTGTAAAAGAAATGACAGCCATCCATGGCTAAGTAAAGAAATTAAGGATAGTATCCGACTAAAAACAAGGACGTATAAGGTAGCCAAACTTAGTGGGAGGATAGAAGATTGGGAAGTCTTCAAAAGACAGCAAAAAGTAACTAAAGGATTGATTAAGAAAGGGAAGATAGATTATGAAAATAAATTAGCAAAAAATATAAAAACAGATAGCAAGAGTTTCTATAGTTATATAAAAAGAAAAAGGGTAGTTAAGGCAAACGTAGGTCCCTTAGAGGATGAGACCGGGAAATTAATGGTGGGAAACATGGAGATGGCAAAAATGCTGAACAAATATTTTGTTTCAATCTTTACGGTAGAGGACACTAAGAATATCCCAACACTGGACAAACAGGGGGCTCTAGGGGGGTAGGAGCTAAATACGATTAAAATCACTAAGGAATTGGTATTCAGTAAAATAATGGGACTCAAGGCGAGTAAATCCCCTGGACCTGATGGCTTACATCCTAGGGTCTTGAGGGAAGTGGCAGTAGGGATTGTGGATGCTTTGGTAATAATTTTCCAAAATTCCCTGGACTCAGCAAAGGTCCTGGCAGATTGGAAAACTGCTAATGTAACACCCTTATTTAAAAAGGGTAGTAGGCAGAAGGCTGGAAATTATAGACCAGTTAGCCTAACATCTGTGGTGTGTAAAATTTTGGAGTCTATTATTCAGGAGACAGTAACGGAACATTTAGATAAACATAATTTAATATGACAAAGTCAGCATGGCTTTATGAAGGGGAAGTCATGTCTGACAAATTTGCTTGAGTTCTTTGAGGACATAACGTACAGGGTGGATAAAGGGGAACCAGTGGACATAGTGTATTTAGACTTCCGGAAGGCATTCGACAAGGTGCCACATAAAAGATTATTGCTCAAGATAAAAAATCACTGGATTGGAGGTAATATTCTGGCATGGGTGGAGGATTGGTTATCTAACAGGAAGCAGAGAGTTGGGATAAATGGTTCATTCTCGGACTGGCAACCAGTAGCCAGTGGTGTTCCGCAGGGGTCGGTGCTGGGTCCCCAACTCTTTACAATCTATATTAACGATTTGGAGGAGGGGACCAAGTATAACATATCAAAGTTTGCAGATGATACAAAGATGGGAGGGAAAGTTGAAAGTGAGGAGGGCATAAAAAACCTACAAGGGGATATAGACAGGCTGGGTGAGTGGGCGGAGATTTGGCAGATGCAATACAATATTGGAAAATGTGAGGTTATGCACTTTGGCAGGAAAAATCAGAGAGCAATTTATTATCTTAATGGCGAGAAACTGAAAAGTACTGCAGTACAAAGGGATCTGGGGGTCCTAGTGCAAGAAAATCAAAAAGTTAGTATGCAGGTGCAGCAGGTGATCAAGAAGGCCAACGGAATGTTGGCTTTTATTGCTAGGGGGATAGATTATAAAAACACGGAGGTGTTGCTGCAGTTATATAAGGTATTGGTGAGACCGCACCTGGAATACTGCATACAGTTTTGGTGTCCATACTTAAGAAAAAACATAAGAACATAAGAACATAAGAAATAGGAGCAGGAGTAGGCCAATCGGCCCCTCGAGCCTGCTCCGCCATTCAATAAGATCATGGCTGATCTGATCCTAACCGCCAATCTACTATCTATCACAGAACCATCTCCTGCATCTAACAGAATTGCACACACGAAATAGGAGCAGAATCAGGCTACACAGTCCCTGGGCCCGCTCCACTACCCACAGGGCCATGACCGATCCGAACCTAGACTCATGTCCAAATTCCTGCCCGCTCCCCGTAACCCTTAATGCCCTTTACTTCTAGAAACATACTTGCTCTCGAGGCAGTACAAAGAAGGTTCACTCGGTTAATCCCGGGGATGAGGGGGTGGACATATGAGGAGAGGTTGAGTAGATTGAGACTCTACTCATTGGAGTTCAGAAGAATGAGAGGCGATCTTATTGAAACATATAAGATTGTGAAGGGGCTTGATCGGGTGGATGCGGTAAGGATGTTCCCAAGGATGGGTGAAACTAGAACTAGGGGGCATAATCTTAGAATAAGGGGCTGCT
Organism: Squalus acanthias; assembly: GCA_030390025.1. Taxonomy (NCBI): domain Eukaryota; kingdom Metazoa; phylum Chordata; class Chondrichthyes; order Squaliformes; family Squalidae; genus Squalus; species Squalus acanthias. Next base: position 5,793 of record JASTWF010002391.1, read on the forward strand.
CTTTCAAAACTGAGATGAGGAGAAACTTCTTCACTCAGAGGGTAGTAGGTCTGTGGAATTTGCTGCCCCAGGAAGCTGTGGAAGCTACATCATTAAATAAATTTAAAACAGAAATAGACAGTTTCCTAGAAGTAAAGGGAATTAGGGGTTACGGGGAGCGGGCAGGAAATTGGACATGAGGCTGAGTTCGGATCGGTCAAGGCCCTGTGGGTGGCGGAGCGGGCCCAGGGGCTGAGTGGCCGGGTCCTGCTCCTACTTCTTGTGTTCTTTAGATTTGAGGTTAGGATCAGATCAGCCATGATCTTATTGAATGGCGGAGCAGGCTCGAGGGGCCGATTGGCCTACTCCTGCACCTATTTCTTATGTTCTTATGTTCTAATGAAAAGGTTCGATAGGGTGGATGTGGAGAAACTATCTCCACTTGTGGGTGAGCCCAGAACAAAGGGAGCATAAATATAAGACAGTCACTAACTGATCAAATAAAGCATTTAGGAGGAATTTCTTTACACGGAGAGTGGTGAGAATGTGGAACTGGCTGCCTAATGGAGTGGTTGGAGCTGTAGAATTCGCAATATATCGCGATCTTATTAATAAGGAGAAAACACAGAGTTTCGTTCAAACAGCTTTTATTTCAGCAGAATGCTGCCAGGTTTAAAGTGGACACAAGCAGCCTGTAAAATGGCCGCCGCACCTCGTGACAGAACATTCTAGACTTTTCAACAGGCAGACAAGATGGCGTTCCAATAAACATTTGTGCAAGATCGATTAAGATTCAGCACAGTGAAGATAATACACGAGACATTATGGGTTTGCAGTATACACATAAATACTGAAATCGGTCTCCCAGGTACAAATGAAAGCCATTGTACCGAGTAATCAAGGGCCCATCCAAAAGACATTAATATGTAAAATCCCAACGACTCTACGATGAGAGAGCCGTTAGCAGGTAGTTATACAAAACACTTGGAAGCCCCACAACCCCTCCAGGGAGAACACCGACCGATTTAACAATGGGAGAAATATTAACAGGTACTCAGACATTTACGAGTAGCCCCGAAACCCATTAAGAACGGAGATCACCCATACAAGACATTTGAGCGCCAGACCCTAAACAAAAGAATGGACATTATAGTTGGGCGGGAAACGGAAGATTTTGCACTATAATTGCAGGCTCCAAACCGTCCATCTCTCTCTTATCCTGTGCTCTTATTCGTAACCTCGTGGCTGCTCCTGTGTACTCGTAGTTGGGCTCCTGCTTGCCTGTTGCCTCTTTGAAAAGGACTGTTGAACTTTCTGATCCGTTCGGATCTACCTCGTGTCGCGTAACGAAGACCTATGTTGGTAACTGGCAGCGGAACCAAAGGCCCGAGATGAGATGAGATGAGATGAGATGAGATGAGATGAGATGAGAAGAGAGGAAGACCATATCCATCGCCACGGTCAGTAAATCCCGACCGCGCCTGTAGGTCGAATAGCCAAGTTTTCCTTGCCAGGAAGACTTCTTCGAACTTGCAAAGAACATATCGTATCGATGATATTGACAACTGTGCTCGAAAAGTACCTGTTAAACCAACCAACACAGGTCTTCATCACAGCAGACGGTCCAGCCTGCTAGCCGGAGCAGCAGAAGCAAGTAAACAAGTGGGACCAGGAGATCTCCTGACCGACACGTGGGTGCTGCGGTGAAAAACATCCGATCAGCTATTCGGAATTTCTCCGAGTTATCACGAGTGGTGAGCATGAGTCTCGAAATCCTACGAATCTAGTTTAGGATAGATATTGATAGGGGAGGGTTTAAGGATTAAGGATATTTGTAATGTGTGCCCCTATTTACTTTGTGCCGTTCGTTCCTCGTTTCCCTAAGATCGACTATATAACTGCTTGTAAGATTGTACTGTCATTAATCTGTGCTTATGACATGTATTTCATAATCTTAAGTATCATGCAATAAAGATTTTCCATTTCGTACTATTCAACCGAGTCTACATGAGTTTCATCTCCATTACTGCTCTCGCATCTAAGTCCAGTGTCTAGAACCGTAAGGGCGAGTGATTCGAACCACTCACAGGTGTGTCTAGTGTTCCCAGACTGGCTGGAGACCAGAACAGGCAACAAGGCCTAGACTCGCACTGACATACAGGCTGCACAGAGCCGCGTGAATCTCACAGGCTGCGAGACACGCAGGGTCAGAATCCTTTACAGAGCAGAGAGCATTGAGGCATTTAAGGGGAGGCTTGATACACACAAGAGAGTTGCCGGGATCTGGAATGCTCAACCTGAAAAGGTGGAGGAAGCCGATTCCATCAATAATTTTAAAAGGGAGTTGGACAGGTTCTCGAGAATGAGGAACTCACAGGATTAGGGACAAGAAGCGAGGATGTGGGACTAAACACGACTGCTCTTTCTTAGAGGCAACACAGGCACGATGGGACGAGTGGCCTCCTTGTGTGCTGTAAGTTTCTCTGATTCTGTGAAGGAATAGAGGGATTAGGAGGGCAGGGTGGGAAGAGGCTGTTCGAGTGGGAGGAGGCTCGTGTGAAGTATAAACACCGGCATCGACCAGTTGGGCTGAATGACCTCTTTCTGTGCTGCAGACTCGATGTAATTCTATACCCGAGAAACCTTCATGACATTCTCAGAAAACTGGAAAAGCAACATCTGACAAAACAATCTGTGATTGGACGGGGCGAGTTTGGAGACAGGATCTGGGGAGAAAGTCTTTCATTCACTTTGTGTGTTTGCGTGAGGGAACTCCCAGGCCATGGTTCTACTCCAGATTCACCGACAGGTAACATTTTATTCGTTGCTTTCACTGTTCTGGCTTCAGGTCTGATCGGCGAGCTACCTTTAGCGTAACAAAAGGCAGAGAGCGCGAAATAACTCCATCGCGTCTCTCAGAAGCATCCTAAAGTGCTTCGCACAGAAAGAACCACTGTCTGAATGCAATTGGCTGTGATTATATAGGTGAACACGGACAGCCTTTAGACTTGGGGGTCAGATCCAACAATCAGCAACAAGGTGAATGAATTAACCAAGCCAAGGGCTTAATTTGCTCCATGTGACTGGTTCTGGGACACTCATAGAAGTCTGGTAATCATAAAACTCTAACTCGTACCAAGTCCCGTTCACCCATCACCCCTGTGCTCGCTGACCTACATTGGCTCCCAGTCCAGCAATGCCTCAATTCTAAAATTCTCATCCTTATTTTCAAATCCCTCCATGGCCTCCCCCTCCCTATCTCTGTAACCTCCTCCAGCCCCACAACCCTCCGAGATCTCTGCGCTCCTCCAATTCTGGCCTCTTGCACATCCCCAGTTTCCATTGGTCCACCATTGGCGGCCGTGCCTTCTGTTGCCTGGGCCCCGAGCTCTGGAATTCCCTGCCTAAACCTCTCCAACTCTCTTTCCTCCTTTAAGATGCTCCTTAAAACCTCTCTCTTTGACCAAGCTTTTGGTCACCTGCCCTAATATCTCCTTGTGTGGCTCGGTGTCAATTTTTGTCTGATAATCGCTCCTGTGAAGCACCCTGGGACTTTTTACTACATTACAGGCGCTAGATAACTGCAAGTTGTTGTTGTTGGCTATGCTGCTCCATTCGAGATTTCAGCAGCAACTATTCAGGACTGAACATGCACAAATACCATCGCTGGAGTTCCTACACGTTTTCTGTGGGAAAGACGGTCGGCGTAAGGACAGATAAAAGTTGCGTGACTGGTAGAGCAATTATATTAACCTCACACGGCGTCTCCAGCTCTCGGCTGGGTTAACCCCTTCATTACTGCGGCTGCTGCCTGACATTTCTGCTGCTGGTTTGGGTTCCTGACAATCCCTCGGAAAAGGAGCAGATTTCTTATTTTTAAAAGCACCTTCACACTCAGCAGCTCACCGCCCGCTTACAAACTCCATCTTGCAGACTCCACTCTGGACCCAACCAGTTCAGTAATCAGAGTTTCTAAAATCCCAGACTTAAGCTGATGTCTCATTCCTGCCTTCAAAACCAGTGAACTTTTGCACTTACCTACAAGCTAATGGGTTGCCGTGTAACCCTGTAATTCAATGCACCAATGTTGTAATACAGAATCTGGTCGCATCCTGCCTAATTATTGACACCGATTCGCCTCTTTACCTGCCTCAGTAGGTCTGTCTGGACATTAAAGGGTTGATTCGGTAACCGTGTGCTCCCAGCGTGGAAAGCTGCCTTGGTCATCCCGGCCCACGGCCCCTGATTTCCAATCCCGGTGATTTAAATAGATGGAGCGATCGGGCACTGAATCCCAGCCAGCAATCTCGGTGAGCAGCGCTCCACGCTGGACACCCGATCGGGAGAGACAGCCCTACAATCCGGCAATCAGGAGTGCACACTCCAGGAGTTTCACTGGCTGATAGACTCAGCCTGACAACCACATCAGAAAACAGTCAGATCAGTAAATGGACGTTTCACGGACAGGTTAAAATATTTTTAGTTTGTGTCAGCTTGTCTTGAGGAAGCGCCGCACTGTCGGTGGGGCAGTACTGAGGGAGTGCCGCACTGTCGGAGGGGCAGTACTGAGGGAGTGCCGCACTGTCGGAGGGGCAGTACTGAGGGAGCGCAGCACTGTCGGAGGGGCAGTACTGAGGGAGTGCTGCACTGTCGGAGGGGCAGTACTGAGGGAGCGCAGCACTGTCGGAGGGACAGTACTGAGGGAACGCTGCACTGTCGGAGGGGCAGTACTGAGGGAGTGCCGCACTGTCGGAGGGGCAGTACTGAGGGAGTGCTGCACTGTCGGAGGGGCTATACTGAGGGAGCACCGCACTGTCGGAGGGTCAGTACTGAGGGAGCGCTGCACTGTCGGAGGGTCAGTATTGAGGGAGTGCTGCATTGTCGGAGGGGCAGTACTGAGGGAGCGCCGCACTGTCGGAGAGGCAGTACTGAGGGAGCGCCGCACTGTCGGAGGGGCAGTACTGAGGGAGTGCTGCACTGGCGGAGGGGCAGTACTGAGGGAGTGCTGCACTGTCGGAGGGGCAGTACTGAGGGAGTGCTGCACTGTCGGAGGGACAGTACTAAAGGAGCGCTGCACTGTCGGAGGGGCAGTACTGAGGGAGCGCCGCACTGTCGGAGGGGCAGTACTGAGGGAGCGCCGCACTGTCGGAGGGGCAGTACTGAGGGAGCGCTGCACTGTCTTTCGGAATAGACATTAAATCGAGGTCCCGTCCGCCCTTTTGGGTGGGCGTTAAAGATCCCACGGCACTATTTCAAAGAGCAGGTGAGTTCTCCCCTGAGTCCTGGGCCAATATTTATTCCTTAACTAACATCACTAAAAACAGATTATCTGGTCATCATCACATTGCTGTTTATGGGATCTTGCCATGTGCAAATTGGCTGCTGCGTTTCCTACAACAGTGACTACACTTCAAAAAAACAAGGAATTCATTGGCTGTGGAGCAGTTTGTGATACTGTGAAAGGGGCTCTATATAAATGCAAATCTTTTCTTTCTTTCTGTCTCCTCAGCTAAGGAAGGATGTACTTGGCATAGAGGGAGTGCAACGAAGGTTCACCAGACTGATTCCTGGGATGGGGGGATTGTCCTATGAGGAGAGATTGAGTCGACTAGGCCTATATTCTCTAGAGTTTAAAAGAATGAGAGGTGATCTCATTGAAACATACAAAATTCTTACAGGGCTCGACAGGGTAGATGCAGGAAGGATGTTTCCCCTGGCTGGGGAGGCTAGAACCAGGGGTCACAGTCTCAGAATAAGGGGTCGGCCATTTAGGACTGAGAGGAGGAGAAATTTCTTCACTTAGAGGGTGGTGAATCTTTGGAATTCTCTACCCCAGAGGGCTGTGGAGGCTCAGTCGTTGAGTATATTCAAGACAGAGATCGATAGATTTTTGGACTCTAAGGGAATCAAGGGATATGGGGATAGTTCAGGAAAGTGGAGTTGAGGTCGAAGATCAGCCATGATCTTATTGAATGGCGGAGCAGGCTCGAGGGGCCGTATGACCGACTCCTGCTCCTAATTCTTATGTTCTTATTTCTTTTTTTCTTTCTATTTCTTCTTTTTCTTTCTTTCTTCACCAGGATTGGAGCGATGAGGTTGCGAATTGCCGATGAGGTTTTTCTGACTACAGCCCTCTTAAAGCAAAAGTCCCCCGAGCAGCCTGATTAATGGAGGCTGCTCAGATGAGCATCATGAGTGGACTGGTGTTTATTGACCCCCCGCACAACTGTCGTAACGGGAGCGGTAGAGTAGAGGTTGTGTCACTGGATGAGTAATCCAGAAGCCTGGACTAATGATCCAGAAACGTGACTTCAAATCCCACCATGGCAACTGGGGAATTTAAACTCAGTTAATTACTGTAAATAAATCTGGAATAAAAAGCTAGTATCAGTAATGGCGACCATGAAACTACCGGATTGTCGTAAAAACCCATCTGGTTCACTAATGTCCTTTAGGGAAGGAAATCTGCCGTCCTTACCCGGTCTGGCCTATATGTGACTCCAGACCCACAGCAATGTGGTTGCCTCTGAAATGGCCGAGCGAGCCACTCAGTTGTACCAAACCGCTACAAAAAAGTATCACCACATGGACTGCAGCGGTTCAAGAAGGCGGCTCACCACCACCACCTTCTCAAAGGCAATTAGGGATGGGCATTAAATGCCAGCCATGGCAGCGACACCCACAGATAAAGCAGTGGGTCAGGCAGCATGTGTGGGGAGAGCGAACCTTTCTCCAGACCTGCTGTGTGTTTTTCCAGCATTTTCTGCTATTTTTTTCAGATTTCCAAATCCACAGCATTTTGCTTTTTCTTGTTCTGATGGAACAGTTTTGAGTTTTACCCAAGTCCATGGGAAGCGCTAAGGTTTTTATAAAAAAAACGAAAATGTTGGAACTCTGAAAAAGTTCAGTTACTCGTTGCATCTTGTGAAACAGATAAAATGGGAAGGAAATCCATTTTCACAACCCACCCTCACAAAGGCACCATCTGGCCTTCCTGTAACAAACTACAGGAAAAATAAAGAACTTGCATTTCTACAGCACCTTTCACAACCTTGGGGCGTCCCAAAACGCTTTACAACCAAATTACTTTTTGAAGTGTCGTCACTCCCTCAGTACTGCCTCTCCGACAGTGTGGCGCTCCCTCAGTACTGCCTCTCCGACAGTGCGGCGCTCCCTCAGTACTGCCTCTCCGACAGTGCGGCGCTCCCTCAGTACTGCTCCTCTGACAGTGCAGTGCTCCCTCAGTACTGCCTCTCTGACAGTGCTGTGCTCCCTCAGTACTGCTTCTCTAACAGTGCAGTGCTCCCTCAGTACTGCCTCTCCGACAGTGCGGCGCTCCCTCAATACTGCTCCTCTGACAGTGCAGCGTTCCCTCAGTACTGCCCCTCCGACAGTGCAGCACTCCCTCAGTATTGCCTCTCCGACAGTGCAGCACTCCCTCAGTACTGCCCCTCCAACACTGCGGCGCTCCCTCAGTACCGCCCCTCTGACAGTGCAGCGCTCCCTCAGTACTGCCCCTCCGACAGTGCAGCACTCCCTCAGTACTGCCCCTCCGACAGTGCGGCGCTCCCTCAGTACTGCCCCTCCGATAGTGCAGCACTCCCTCAGTACTGCCCCGCCGACAGTGCGGCGCTCCCTCAGTACTGCCTCTCCGACAGTGCGGCGCTCCCTCAGTACTGCTCCTCAGACAGTGCAGTGCTCCCTCAGTACTGCCTCTCTGACAGTGCTGTGCTCCCTCAGTACTGCTTCTCTAACAGTGCAGCGCTCCCTCAGTACTGCCTCTCTGACAGTGCTGTGCTCCCTCAGTACTGCTTCTCTAACAGTGCAGTGCTCCCTCAGTACTGCCTCTCTGACAGTGCTGTGCTCCCTCAGTACTGCTTCTCTAACGGTGCAGCGCTCCCTCAGTACTGCCTCTCCGACAGTGCGGCGCTCCCTCAGTACTGCTCCTCTGACAGTGCAGCACTCCCTCAGTACTGCCCCGCCGACAGTGCGGCGCTCCCTCAGTACTGCCTCTCCGACAGTGCGGCGCTCCCTCAGTACTGCTCCTCAGACAGTGCAGTGCTCCCTCAGTACTGCCTCTCTGACAGTGCTGTGCTCCCTCAGTACTGCTTCTCTAACAGTGCAGCGCTCCCTCAGTACTGCCTCTCTGACAGTGCTGTGCTCCCTCAGTACTGCTTCTCTAACAGTGCAGTGCTCCCTCAGTACTGCCTCTCTGACAGTGCTGTGCTCCCTCAGTACTGCTTCTCTAACGGTGCAGCGCTCCCTCAGTACTGCCTCTCCGACAGTGCGGCGCTCCCTCAGTACTGCTCCTCTGACAGTGCAGTGCTCCCTCAGTACTGCTCCTCCGACAGTGCAGCGCTCCCTCAGTGCTAGGAGTTTATTGTCAGTTTAGAATGTCTGTGGAGTGAGACTTGAACCCACGACCTACCCGACTGCTACCCATTGAGCCACGGCCAACAATGAAACCAATGGAAGGCCAGCCAGAGACCTGACAGGATATTGTGTGAGGGACTGAAACCCAGACTCACTGCCTCACGGTGAGGGTGGAGCTCGCTGGAAGGTGGGGCAGGGTCCGGACTGGACTCCGGCCCTACCAGATAAAATGTTCCGGATCTTTCATTACTCTGTGGGGGAAAAATTCAGTTGGTTGCGCCTCCCGTTAGCGCCTTAAGAGGGCGCTAATGGGGCGCGAAGCATCTAGCGCCCGTGCACGGCGATGTTTGCGCTGCTCGTGAAATTAACTAGACATTTTGCGGCGGCGCTAAACACTACCGCCACTATCTCCTGCGCCGGCAGATCATGACGTCAGTCGAGTGCGCAACGCCCCGGTATCACCCCGGAGCAGATATTGAGTGGCGCCCCCTGCCTTACCGCCTGACGCTAGCAACGACAGGTTGAGGGGAGCGTTTTGCAGTCAGGAAGGGACTGGGGGAGCGCTATTTAAAGGCGACCGCTTCCTGCCTTTTTTTGTTGGTGACATTTTTGAACCACGCATTCTGAGAGAGAGAGAGAGAGAGAGAGAGAGACTTCTGGAGAGATTCAACGCTGTGTGAAGGAGTTTTGGGTACTGAGCAGCACTTTGCATGTTCATTTTGATTTGCCCTTCCTTGTATTGATTTAGAAGAGATTGTGGGGGCTGCACTCTGAGCTCTTTCCCTGGTACTCTCCATTGTTCTTTCCAGCAGATGTGATGTGCAGGTCTCTCCAGGTCGAGATTCAAGGCTGCAATGAGCAGGAATAACAACAGAAAACGCTGGAAAAACTCAGCAGGCCAGGCAGCATCCACGGAGAGAGAAACAGAGTTAACGTTTCAGGTCGAAGACTTTTCATCAGAACTGGAAATAGCAGGTAATGAAATAGATTTAAGGCAAGGATAAAGCTGGGAAAAGGGGGAGGGGATGAAAGAACAAAAGGAGAGATTAAGCGACATTGAGAGACATTAAGAGATGATCAAGGCAAGAGGAGGTGTTAATGTGACAGGTTGAGGCTAAAAGAAGTGTGAAATGCACTGGCAGAATGAAGGACAGCTGCCAGCTTCTAGGAGGGAAAAAAAGGGGAGGGGGGGCCAAACAAAAGGGTGGATGAAAAAATAAAATATAAATGTGATAGGGGCCGAGGTTATGATCTAAAATTGTTGAACTCGATGTTGAGTCCAGAAGGCTGTAAAGTGCCTAATCGAAAGATGAGGTGCTGTTCCTCGAGCTTACGCTGCGCTTCCGTGGAACAGTGTAATAGGCCGAGGACGGTGAGGTCAGAGTGGGAGTGGAGCGGAGAATTAAAGTGACAGGCGACCGGGAGCTCGGGGTCCCTCTTACAGACTGAACGGAGGTGTTCCGCAAAGCGGTCACCCAATCTGCGTTTGGTCTCCCCAATGTAGAGGAGACCACATCGTGAGCAGCGAATACAGTACACTAAATTGCAGGAAGTACAAGTAAATCGCTGTTTCACCTGGAAGGGGTGTTTGGGGCCCTAGACAGTGGGAAGAGGGGAGGTATAAGGGCATGTGCTGCATCTCCTGTGCTTGCACGGGAAGGTGCCGGGCGAAGGGGAAGAGGTGCTGGGGGTGGTAGAGGAGTGGACTAGGGTGTCGCGGAGGGAGAGGTCCTTACGCAATGCTGAAAGGGGAGGTGAGGGGAAGATGCGTTTGGTGGTGGGATCACGCTGGAGGTGGCGGAAATGGCGGAGGATGATCCGTTGAATGTGAAGGCTGGTGGGGTGAAAGGTGAGGACAAGGGGAACTCTATCGTGGTTCCGGGAGGGAGGGGCAGGGGTGAGGGCAGAAGTGCGGGAGATAGAACGGACACGGTCGAGGGCCGTATCGACCACAGTAGAGGGAAATCCTCGGTTGAGGAAAAAGGAAGACATGTCTGAAGCACTGGTATGGAAGGTGGCATTGTCAGAGCAGATGCGGCGGAGACGGAGAAACTGGGAGAATGGAATAGAGTCCTTACAGGAGGCGGGGTGGGAGGAAGTGTAGTCCAGGTAGCTGTGGGAGTCAGTGGGCTTGTAGTGAATGTTAGTCAATAACCTATCCCCAGAGATGGAGACAGAGAAGTCGAGGAAGGGAAGGGAAGAGTCGGAGATGGACCATGTGAAGGTGAGGGAAGGGTGGAAATTGGAAGCATAGTGAATGAAATTTTCTAGTTCAGGGCGAGAGCAGGAGACGGCACCGATACAGTCATCAATGTACCGGAAAAAGAGGTGAGGGAGGGGACCCGAGTAGGACTGGAACAAAGAGTGTTCCACATATCCCACGAAAAGGCAGGCATAGCTAGGACCCATGCGGGTACCCATAGCAACACCTTTAATTTGGAGGAAATGGGTGGAGTCAAAGGAGAAGTTGTTCAACGTAAGAACAAGTTCAGCCAGGCGGAGGAGGGTGGTGGTGGATGGGGACTGGTTGGGCCTCTGTTCAAGGAAGAGGCGGAGCGCCCTCAGGCCATCCTGGTGGGGGATGGAGGTGTAGAGGGATTGTACGTCCATAGTGAAAAGGAGACGGTTGGGGCCGGGAAACTGGAAACTGTTAAAATGGCGGAGGGCATCGGAAGAGTCGCGGATGTAGGTTGGAAGAGACTGGACAAGGGGAGAAAAAATAGAGTCGAGATAGGAAGAGATAAGTTCCGTGGGGCAAGAACAGGCTGAAACGATGGGTCTACCGGGGCAGTCCTGTTTGTGGATCTTGGGAAGGAGGTAGAAGCGGGCTGTGCGGGGTTGGGGAACTATGAGGTTGGCGGCCGTGGGGGGAAGATCTCCAGAGGAGATGAGGTCAGTGACAGTCTTGGACACGGTGGCTTGATGTTCGGTAGTGGGGTCATGGTCCAGGTGGAGGTAGGAGGAGGTGTCGGAGAGTTGGTGTTCAGTTTCCGCTAGGTAGAGGTCGGTCCGCCAAACAACAACAGCACCACCCTTGTCAGCAGGTTTAATGACAATGTCGGGGTTGGATCTGAGGGAATAGAGTGCTGCAAGTTCAGAGTGAGGTAGGTTGGAGTGAGAGAGGGGAGCAGAGAAATTGAGACGGCCGATGTCACGCCGGCAGTTGGCAATGAAAAGATCTAGAGCGGGTAAGAGGCCAGAGGGAGGGGTCCAGGTAGAACGGGAATTCTGAAAGCGGGAGAAAGGGTCAGCCGTGCGGGGGCAAGTCTCCTGGCCAGATAAGTGGGCACGGAGGCGAAGGCGGCACCTTCCCGTGCAAGCACAGGAGATGCAACACATGCCCTTATACTTCCCCTCTTCCCACTGTCCAGGGCCCCAAACACCCCTTCCAGGTGAAACAGCGATTTACTTGTACTTCCTGCAATTTAGTATACTGTATTTGCTGCTCACGATGTGGTCTCCTCTACATTGGGGAGACCAAACGCAGATTGGGTGACCGCTTTGCGGAACACCTCCGTTCAGTCCGTAAGGGGGACCCCGAGCTCCCGGTCGCCTGTCACTTTAATTCTCCGCTCCACTCCCACTCAGACCTCACCGTCCTCGGCCTCTTGCATTGTTCCACGGAAGCTCAGCGTAAGCTCGAGGAACAGCACCTCATCTTTCGTTTAGGCACGCTACAGCCCTCTGGACTCAACATCGAGTTCAACAATTTTAGATCATAACCTCAGCCCCTATCACATTTATATTTTATTTTTTCATCCACCCTTTTGTTTGCCCCCCCCCCCCCACCCTTTTTTTCCCTCCTAGAAGCTGGCAGCTGTCCTTCATTCTGCCAGTGCATTTCACACTTCTTTTAGCCTCAACCTGTTACATTAACACCACCTCTTGCCTTGATCATCTCTTAATGTCTCTTAATCTCTCCTTTTGTTCTTTCATCCCCTCCCCCTTTTCCCAGCTTTATCCTTGCCTTAAATCTATTTCATTTCCTGCTATTTCCAGTTCTGATGAAAGGTCTTTGACCTGAAACATTAACTCTGTTTCTCTCTCCACGGATGCTGCCTGGCCTGCTGAGATTTTCCAGCGTTTTCTGTTGTTATTTCGGATTTCCAGCATCCGCAGTATTTTGCTATTGCAATGAGCAGGATGTGGATGGAAAGCAATATCAACCCTGCCCTTTAAGAACTGGCTGGGGCCATTGTTTCTGTGTTCCATTGCTGACTGACATCACATGAGCTTCTCCAGTGCTCTGAGGTAGCGCCTCGCTCCTCGGCCTTTGCGCCTTAAGACAGGTGTGAAGCGCCTGATTTAGCGCTCCAATCACCTCCAGGGGCGATAAAAGTCAAGTTTGCAGTCAGAGGCGATAATTAGCACCAGGCGCTAATCTTTGCGCCCGGCCGATAATTGCGCCCCAAACAGGGCGATACTGAATTTTTCCCCCTGTGTCTTTAAGAGCTCGGTTGTGCAATCTGTTTCTACGCAGTGGATTGCCTTTCCAATTTCTAGTTCCCCATTTTATAGTCTGCCTGGGAGCTGTTCGCAGCAGCTTGTTGAGCCTGTGGTCCTGAGGGGGAAGTGTGAACCAGGTACAGGAACTCAGTCCAGTTAGAGATTGTCAGCCGGGAATTGTATTTATGAAAGGGTCGAGTTGACTCGTAAGTGATGCAAATACTAAATATTATTTTAGTGTCTGAGCAAATTGCTAACTTTAATTATTCTACTGAATCGTTTTCACTTAATTGTAAATCTATATCTCTGGGACTGTTTCTTTTATTCATTCTCATTTCATTTAGAAAGACACGGATTAGTCAGGGACAGTCAGCATGGATTTGTTAAGGGGAGGTCGTGTCTGACTAACTTGATTGAATTTTTTGAGGAGGTAACAAGGAGGGTCGATGAGGGTAGTGCGTTTGATGTAGTGTATATGGATTTTTGATAAGCTCCCACATGGCAGACTGGTCAGAAAAGTTAAAGCCCATGGGATCCAGGGCAAAGTGGCAAGTTGGATCCAAAACTGGCTCAGAGGCAGGAAACAAAGGCTAATGGTCGCCGGGTATTTCTGTGACTGGAAGGTTGTTTCCAGTGGGGTTCCACAGGGCTCAGTACTAGGTCCCTTGGTTTTTGTGATATATGTCAATGATTTAAACTTGAATGTAGGGGGTATAATTAAGAAGTTTGCAGATGATACTAAAATTGGCTGTGTGGTTGATGCTGAAGAAGGAAGCTGTAGACTGCAGGAAGATATCAATAAATTGGTCAGGTGGGCAGAACAGTGGCAAATGGAATTCAATCCGGAGAGCAGTGTGAGGTAATGCATTTGGGGAGGGCTAACAAGGAAAGGGAATACACAATAAATAGTAGGACACTGAGAACTGCAGAGGAACAGAGGGACCTTGGAGTGTACGTCCACAGATCCCTGAAGGTAGCAGGACAGGGAGATAAGGTGGTTAAGAAGGCATACGGGATACTTGCCTTTATTAGCTGAGGCATAGAATATAAGAGCAGGGGGGTTATGCTTGAACTTTATAAAACACTAGTTAGGCCTCAGCTAGATTACTGCGTGCAGTTCTGGTCACCACATTACAGGAAAGTTGTGATTGCACTAGAGAGGGTACAGAGGAGATTTACCAGGATGTTGCCTGGACTGGAGAATTTTAGCTATGAGGAAAGATTGGATAGCCTGAGTCTGTTTTCTTTGGAACAGAGGAGGCTGAGGGGAGACCGAATTGAGGTGTATAAAATTATGAGGGGCCTATATAGAGTGGATAGAAAGGACCTATTTCCCTTAGCAGAGGGGTCAATAACCAGGGGGCACAGATTTAAAGTAATTGGTGTAAGGTTTAGAGAGGATTTGAGGGGAAATTTCTTCACCCAGAGGGTTGTGGGGGTCTGGAACTCACTGCCTGAAAGGGTGGTAGAGGCAGAAACCCTAACGACATTTAAAAAGTACTTGGATATGCACTTGAAGTGCCGCAAACTGCAAGGCCACGGACCAAGTGCTGGAAAGTGGGATTAGGGTGGAGAGCTCTTTGTCGGCCAGCACGGACAAGATGGGCCGAATGGCCTCCTTCCGTGCTGTAAATTTCTATGATTCTATGATTCTCAGGATGTGGGCATCGCCGGCAAGGCCGGCATTTATTTCCCATCCTAGTTATCCTGAAAAAGTGGTGGTGGGCCGCCTTCTTGAACCACTGTAGCGGATTTGATACAACTGAGGGGCTTGCCAGGCCACTTCAGAGGGCAGTTAAGAGTCAATCACGTTGGTGTGGGTCTGGAGTCACACGTAGGCCCAGACTGGGTAAGGACGGCAGATTTCCTTCCCTAAAGGCCATTAACGAAGCAGATGGGACTTTACGCCAATCTGACAGCTTCGTGGTCACCTTTACCGATCCAGAGCTCTTCCACATTCAGGTCCAAGGTGAGGCCATTGCCCATGCCAGTTATTCACTGGGTGCAAGCAATTCTGGCCTCTTGCACATCCCCCCGATTTCCATCGCTCCACCATTGGCGGCCGTGCCTTCAGCTGCCGGGGCCCTAAGCTCTGGAATTTCCTCCCTAAACCTCTCCGACCCCCGCGCTCCCGCCATTGGTCGCCCAACAGACCCATCCTCACATCGCCCCGCCTTCCCACGGCCAATCGGAAAGCGAACAGACTCTTTGTTACCCAATTGGATGACTCGGGACTGTCGGTCAAACAGCCTTTCTTTCCCCATCGCCAATATTTTTAGAACTAATAAACAGAAATGTTGAAAGAAAATGAAAACAAAACACACAATTCTTTTCAACGCCCCTACGGTTTCTTTTCCTCCCGGATCGCTCGCTTGCAGCAGTGTCTGGGAGATTAATCTTTAATTCCTGGAGACTCCAGGACAGCCCGGGTGGGTACTTGGCAACCCTAGGATGTGGTGTAACAAAGTTTCAGTTACCTCCTCAATGCAGAAGTGGACGGTTTAGCAACCAGTTCCTGTAATGTGGCACCTGGAACTTCCCTCCACATTCTCGAAAAAGAAAGAAAAGAAAGACTTGCATTTCGATAGCGCCTTTCATGACCACCGGACGTCTCGAAGCGCTTTACAGCCAATGAAGTACTTTTGAAGTGTAGTCACTGTTGTAATGTGGGAAACACGGCAGCAAATTTGCGCACAGCAAGCTCCCACAAACAGCAATGTGAAAATGACCAGATAATTTGTTTTTTTGGTTATGTTGATTGAGGGCGAAAGATTGGCCAGGACACCAGGGATAATTCCCCAGCTCTTCTTCGAAATAGTGGCCATGGGATCTTTTATGTCCACATGAGAGAGCAGACAGGGCCTTGGTTTAATGTCTCATCTGAAAGATGGCACCTCCGACAGCGCAGCACTCCCTCAGCACTGCACTGGAGTGTCAGCCTAGATTTACATGTACAAGTCCCTGGAGTGGGACTTGAACCCACAACCTTCTGACTCAGAGGCAAGGGTGCTACCCACTGAGCCACAGCTGACAGCTCAAATGGTAGAGATTGGTTGATCTGTAGCGCAGAGCTGACACAGACCCGGGATATTTTTTTAATTTATTCATTCATGGGATCTGGATGTCGCTTGCAAGGCCAGCATTTATTGTCCATCCCTAATTGCCCTTGAGAAGGTGGTAGTGAGCCGCCTTCTTGAAGGTACTCCCACAGTGCTGTTAGGGAGGGAGTTCCAGGATTTTGACCCAGTGACGATGAAGGATCGGTGATATACTTCCAAGTCAGGATGGTGTGTGACTTGGAGGGGAACGTAGAGGTAGTGGTGTTCCCATGCGCCTGCTGCCCTTGTCCTTCTAGGTGGAAGAGGTCGCGGGTTTGGGAGGTGCTGCCAAAGAAGCCTTGGCGAGTTACTGCAGTGCATCTTGTAGATGGTACACACTGCAGCCACGGTACGCCGGTGGTGGAGGGGGTGAATGTTTAAGGTGGTGGATGGGGTGCCAATCAAGCGGACTGCTTTGTCCTGGATGGTGTCGAGCTTCTTGAGTGTTGTTGGAGTTGCACTCATCCAGGCAAGTGGAGAGTATTCCATCACACTCCTGACTTGTGCCTTGCAGATGGTGGAAAGGCTTTGGGGAGTCAGGAGGTGAGATACTCGCCACAGAATACCCAGCCTCTGACCTGCTCTTGTTGCCACAGTATTTATATGGCTGGTCCAGTTAAGTTTCTGGTCAATGGTGACCCCCAGGATGTTGATGGTGGGGGATTCGGCGATGGTAATGCCGTTGAATGTCAAGGGGCGGTGGTTAGACTCTCTCTGGTCATTGCCTGGCATATACAGGTTCATGGACAAAAAGCGGGGGTGTAGGACTGAGCATGACCGCTCTTTCAAAGAGCCGGCACAGGCACAAGGGGCCAAATGGCCACCTTTGAGTTTCTACGATTCATTTGCCTTGACTTATCTGCCACTCTTCTCTACTTCAATGACCTCTTGCACAAAGCCAGCTAGAGGGTGTCAGTGCGAGCTGATTTGTATAATGTCTTTCTCTGCTATTTTTGTGCAGGACAATGGATTATAATCTCAGTTTATTACTGCAGCCTGATGAACCAGATCAAAACACTGAAGCAAAAGACAAACAGAGGTCAGTAAATTTACAAATGATATTACATAGGATTACGTAGGATATACGGCACAGAACTGTACGCAGTATTCGAAGTGTAGTCTAACCAAGGTTCGATACAGGTTTAGCATAACTTCCCTACTTTTCAGTTCTATCCCTCTAGAAATAAACCCTAGTGCTTGGTTTGCTTTTTTTATGGTCTTGTTTGAAGGGATAATTACTAGTCCTAGGGCTACCCCGGATCAGGCATATTTCTCAACTGAAGTTTGAGGTAGCTGAATCCTAAAGACGCTTAATTGGGTCTAAAGGTCTGGACTATCTCTCCCTAAAGGAGAGGAACAACCTGAAAATGTTACCATCCTCCAGATAGCACTTTTAATAAGTTTAGCTAGACTGTAATGTTCCGGATATTATGTAGGTCTGGAAAACTCCCCCAGAATTCTGCAACTCCTCACCAAAGAGTGTACAGAGATTGAGTTTGCGAGTTTGATACAGAAGTCTTATGTAAGACAATTCTAAAAATATATAGATTTAGTAAAGAACCGACATGTAATTTACAGTTGATGAGTCATTCGCATAGAAGCATAGAAGATAGGAGCAGGAGTCGGCCATTCGGCCCCTCGAGCCTGCTCCGCCATATAATGAGGTCATGGCTGATCATCCAAATTACAGTTCCAAAAAGAGAAAGCTCACAATCCTATTATCAGAGAACCTTACTCTCAAATCTTAACTTCGCTACAGTTTTACAGTTCTTAAAGTTCTGTTCAGGATATCCACCAAAATCAAATACCTTTGATCCCCGAGGTACAAAGAGTTGGAGACTTACAGAGCTGCCTCTGAAGCCGAGAATCGCTTTGCCCGATTACAGCGAGTCTCCTATCCCATTTGAGAGTTCAATATTTATATCCTTTTCCAGTGGTATTTCCTTTAAGGTTTTCTGCTGATGTAAGCTAATTATCTCTAGTCATTTTTCTGCTGACCCCTGCAATTCTTACAATCACCTCAGCATTACAGAATTATGTCTCTTCTCTAGGTGTTCTAAGTTTACCATAAAAAACGGTGTAACGGCAGGTGTGTTTTACTTGATGTCATTTTTACGAAGGCAGATGTTTCTTACTTTTATGTGCTTCTTTACAAAGTGTAAATTAAAACATCTTAACCAGGGTGAACCATTGTTTTGTTCCCAAAGGTTCAGCCTACCAGAGCCTTTAACCTTCTGTTTCAATAAGGTTATTGATTCAGTGTCAACAACTATCTTATCTCTATAGCCAGAATGCTTTCACAGCTTTTTCATAGTTAGGTTTCTAGATTTCCAGACCCAGTTTGTCATGTTTTAATAAGGCCAGAATTCTTTCAAAAGGTAGTATTTTTCTGAATAGGTTATATGGCTTATTCCTTCACATGCTAACCTATGTTGCAACTTTTAGTGATTTGTGCATTTGTACTCCAAAATCCTTTTGTTCCTCTACCCCACCCAGACTCGCACCCTCCAAGTGATAAGTGACCTCCCTATTCTTCCTATTCTTCCTACCAAATTTATCTGTGTTGAACTTCATTTGCCAATTATATGCCCATTCTGTGAGTTTATTAATGTCCTCCTGTAATTTGTTGCAGTCCTCCTCAGTATTGACTATCCCACCCTCAATTTAGAAATTGTGTTTTTGATTCCAAAATCTAAATCGTTAATATAAATTGTGAACAGCAGTGGTCCCAGCACTGATCCTTGTGGAACAACACTACATACATAGAAGATAGGAGCAGGAGTAGGCCATCCGGCCCTTCGAGCCTGCTCCGCCATTTAATGAGATCATGGCTGATCCTCCAATTCAGTATCCCGTCCCCGCCTTCTCTCCGTAACCCTTAACCCCTTTTGCCTGTAGAAATATATCTAATTCCCTCTTAAATATATTTAATGAGCTGGCGTACACTGCCCTCTGTGGCAATGAGTTCCACAGGTTCACCACCCTCTGAGTGAAGAAATTCCCCCTCATTTCTGTCCTAAATGGTTTAGCCCTTATCCTTAAATTATGTCCTCTAGTTCTGTTCTCACCCGCCAAGGGAAACATTCCTTCTGCATCTAGTCTGTCTAGACCTGTCAGAATTTTATACACTTCTATGAGGTCCCCTCTCAATCTTCTAAACTCCAGTGTGTACATCCCTAAACTACATAGTCTCTCCTCATAGGTCAATCCCGCCATTCCTGGTATCAGCCTGGTGAATCGCCGCTGCACCCCCTCCATGGCAAGAACATCTTTCCTCAGATGAGGCGACCAAAACTGTACACAGTACTCGAGGTGTGGTCTCACCAGTGCCCTGTACAGCTGCAGCAAGGTATCCCTGTTCCTGTATTCCAACCCTTTTGCTATGAAGGCCAGCATACCGTTTGCCTTCTTGATCGCCTGTTGCACCTGCATGCTCGCCTTCAGTGACTGGTGTACAAGAACACCCAGGTCTCTCTGTACTTCCCCCTCTCCCAATGTATTGCCATTTAAATAATAATTTGCCCTCCCGTTCCTGCACCCAAGGTGGATAACTTCGCACTTGTCCACATTATAGTGCATCTGCCATTTATCCGCCCAATCACCCAGTCTGTCCAAATCGCTCTGGAGCTTCCTGGTCTCCTCCTCTGAGCCCACCCCCCCTCCTAGTTTAGTGTCGTCTGCAAATTTGGAAATGCTGCATCCGACTCCCTGATCCAGGTCATTAATGTAAATTGTGAACAGCTGGGGACCCAGGACAGATCCCTGTGGTACTGATGTTCTCGGGGTAATTTTTGATAAAGCAGTTCGGGAGCATTTAAACTAGTATGGCAGGGGGCTAGAAACCTATGTAGTGAAATAGAGGAAAGTGAAAGGCAGACAGAAATAAATGGTAAAAGAGTGAGGAACAAAAAACAAAGGGCCAAACTAATTCATAAAAAATGTGAGCATAAAAAAAGCCTGAGGGTTTTATACCTTAATGCGAGAAGCATCAGGAACAAGGTAGATGAATTAGCTGTGGAAATAGAGGTTAATAATTATGATCTAATTGGGATTACGGAAACATGGTTGCAGGGTGAGCAGGGCTGGGAGCTTAACATACAGGGGTATTCAGTATTTAGGAAGGATCGACGAAAAAGAAAGGGAGGAGGGGTAGCATTGCTGGTAAAAGAAGGGATAAATGCAATTGAAAGGAAGGATATTAACTCAGTTAATACAGAATCTATATGGGTGGAGCTAAGAAATAGCGAGGGGCGAAAAACATTAATAGGAGTGGTATATAGGCCTCCAAATAGTAAAATAGAGGTTGGGGAGGGCATCACGAGGGAAATTAGAGAAGCGTGCAATAAGAGCACAGCTGTCATCATAGGTGACTTTAACTTACATATAGATTGGAATAGCCTAATCAGTAAAAATAATGAGGAGGAGGAATTCCTTGAGTGTTTAAGGGATGGTTATCTGGATCAATATGTCGAGGAACCAACTCGGGAACAGGCTATATTGGACTGGGTACTGTGCAATGAGAAGGGACTAATTAGTAATCTTGTTGTACGGGGACCCTTGGGTCAGAGCGATCATAACATGATCGATTTCTCACTCGAAATGGAGAGCGAAGAAATTGACTCAGATACTAAGGCCCTGAATTTAAACAAGGGGAATTATGATGCCATTAGACGGGAACTGAGTAGGTCTGATTGGACAACGTTCCTGGGAGGACTGGAGGTAGATAAACAATGGCAAGCATTTAAAGATAGAATGACAAAATTGCAAAAATTGTTTATACCAATCTGGCATAAAAGGAAATCTAAAAAGGTGACTCAACCGTGGATAACAGGGGAAATTAGAGACAGCATAAAATCCAAAGATAGGGCGTATAAAATAGCCAAAAAAAGCGCCAGAGCGGAAGATTGGGAACAGTTTAAGATAGAGCAAAGGAGGACAAAGGGCTTAATCAAGAGGGGCAAAATAGCTTACGAAAGCAAGCTGGCGGAAAATATAAAAACTAACTCCAAAAGCTTTTATAAGTATATCAAGAGGAAAAGACTGGTGAAAACCAAAGTTGGCCCATTGCAGTCAGATACGGGGGAATATATAACGGGAAATAAGGAAATGGCAGACCAACTAAATGCATACTTTGGGTCAGTCTTTACGAAGGAAGACACAAAAAACCTCCCTGGGATATCGGGAAAAATAGGGACATTTGCAAAGGAGGAACTGACGCAAGTCAATATCTCTAAGGATATGGTGTTAAGGAAGCTAAAGGGATTGAAGGCGGACAAATCCCCAGGGCCTGATAACATGCATCCTAGGGTACTGAAGGAGGTGGCCCTAGAGATAGCGGATGCACTAAGTATGATTTTTCAGAATTCATTAGACTCGGGAACAGTGCCCATGGATTGGAGGGTAGCTAACGTTACCCCACTATTCAAAAAGGGGGGTAGGGAAAAAGCAGGTAATTACAGACCTGTAAGCCTTACATCAGTTGTGGGCAAAATGCTGGAGTCCATCATTAAGGATGAAATAGCGGAGCACTTAGCAAATGGGGACAGGATAGGACAGAGTCAACATGGATTTACAAAGGGTAAATCGTGCTTGACTAATCTATTGGAATTTTTTGAGGGAGTAACTGGTAAAATAGATGGGGGAGAGCCAGTAGATGTGGTGTACCTGGACTTCCAAAAGGCCTTCGATAAGGTCCCACATAAAAGATTAGCAGGGAAAATTGAAGCTCATGGGATAAAGGGGAAAGTATTGACGTGGATAGAGAACTGGCTGTCAGATAGAAAACAGAGAGTTGGAATAAACGGCTCATTTTCTGAATGGCAGGCAGTAACAAGTGGGGTACCACAGGGATCTGTCCTGGGTCCCCAGCTGTTCACAATTTACATTAATGACCTGGATCAGGGAGTCGGATGCAGCATTTCCAAATTTGCAGACGACACTAAACTAGGAGGGGGGGTGGGCTCAGAGGAGGAGACCAGGAAGCTCCAGAGCGATTTGGACAGACTGGGTGATTGGGCGGATAAATGGCAGATGCACTATAATGTGGACAAGTGCGAAGTTATCCACCTTGGGTGCAGGAACGGGAGGGCAAATTATTATTTAAATGGCAATAAATTGGGAGAGGGGGAAGTACAGAGAGACCTGGGTGTTCTTGTACACCAGTCACTGAAGGCGAGCATGCAGGTGCAACAGGCGATCAAGAAGGCAAACGGTATGCTGGCCTTCATAGCAAAAGGGTTGGAATACAGGAACAGGGATACCTTGCTGCAGCTGTACAGGGCACTGGTGAGACCACACCTCGAGTACTGTGTACAGTTTTGGTCGCCTCATCTGAGGAAAGATGTTCTTGCCATGGAGGGGGTGCAGCGGCGATTCACCAGGCTGATACCAGGAATGGCGGGATTGACCTATGAGGAGAGACTATGTAGTTTAGGGATGTACACACTGGAGTTTAGAAGATTGAGAGGGGACCTCATAGAAGTGTATAAAATTCTGACAGGTCTAGACAGACTAGATGCAGAAGGAATGTTTCCCTTGGCGGGTGAGAACAGAACTAGAGGACATAATTTAAGGATAAGGGCTAAACCATTTAGGACAGAAATGAGGGGGAATTTCTTCACTCAGAGGGTGGTGAACCTGTGGAACTCATTGCCACAGAGGGCAGTGTACGCCAGCTCATTAAATATATTTAAGAGGGAATTAGATGTATTTCTACAGGCAAAAGGGGTTAAGGGTTACGGAGAGAAGGCGGGGACGGGATACTGAATTGGAGGATCAGCCATGATCTCATTAAATGGCGGAGCAGGCTCGAAGGGCCGGATGGCCTACTCCTGCTCCTATCTTCTATGTATCTATGTATCTATAACCTA
>JASTWF010002392.1:0-28450 GCA_030390025.1 Squalus acanthias
CCACTCCCCTCCCCTCCCACTCCACACTCCCCTCCCCCTCCCACTCCCACTCCCCTCCCCTCCACTCCCACTCCCACTCCACCTTCCTCCTTTTCCACTCGCTGCAGCTGGCGCGGATCGCAGACAGCAAGGACCACGTCTTCCCGGTAAACGATGGCTTCGAGGCTCTCCAGGGCATCATTGACTCGGTGAGTACTGCATGACGTGGCTGATTGACAGCCCGAGGTCGCGGGCAGCGATTTGCACCCAGCTGCTTCCAATTAAGTCGCCAGACGCCCGGCCCTGAGCTGAGCCAGTCTGCACCAGACGCTGAAAGCAATAAACTGCGAGGGGTTGGGACCAAGGGATCGGAGCTTTCTGCACCGAGCAGGGTTGAGGCACGGAAGGGGCACTGAAATCTGGTTTCATGCTGACAAAATAAACAGAAGAGCATTGCCAAGCTTGGTGTGGGTGTGGGGGGAAGAGAGGAGAGAGCAGAGGACAGCAACTAAACAAATAGATACTGTAAGATTTTGTATAGTATGAGGCTGAGGCTAAATGTCAAACTATCAGATTACCAGAGCAGGCTTTAGTTCTAATACTCAAGCTGGATTCTGCAGTGTTTTTTTTTCCTGATTTGTCAGCGACAGGGATTATGTTGATCAGAACTGGAACAATTTTTTTTTAATGCAAATTCCACAGCATTTTTCGCTAAGTCAAAAAAAAAAGAAGACAATCCATCCATGCATTTTGTGAAGACACTGTGAAAGTAAACACAAGCGATACGGATGCAAGCACCAGTATGGCAGGATGTTGGAATGAGGGAAGAAGTTAAAACCGCTGAAAGGAAAATTCAGGACAGATGTTGGGAAGAATGTCTGCGCTCAACATGGCAGATTTTGACTTTTTTCGCACCACAGTACTACTGTCGCGCAAAGTCAAAATCCACCCTAACGAGTGACCGGCACTTGCGGAGGTCTTCTGAGGATGATAATGGGAGTGAAAATCTTGGCCGCAGGCTCGAGGCATGATGTAATGGAGGAACTGTATTTTTAAGAGAGGTTGTGGTTAGCTGAGCAGAGATGGTCTTGCTCTTGTGCAGTCTTGTCTCAGCACTCACCTGGAGCATGGTGGTATGTTGGGGTTTCTGTTCATCCTGCACATTGGGCAGCTGCACGCTGTTTGGGAGCGGGGGGGATAACTTGACTCCTTTGGGTGGATTGGCGGGGGTGGGGGGGGGGGGATATTCAGTGTCCTGCCTCCGTGGTGATGGGCTTGGCAGCGGCTTGATTTCTGTTCTCATGCTGGCTGCTTCGGGTTTGAAATGCACGAAAAAAAACAGGACCACATGGAAGGCAACGAGCCTGCACATTTCACATGGGACACACCGTGTGCTCTGGGAAGCATATTAAAGAATCAAAAAAAAACCATGAGAGGCTCCAAATTATGGATCTCAGAACCTGAGTGACTCTGCTGACCCCCCCGAGTTACACACTAGATCCAGACAAGTCTGGTCACTGTGGATCTGAGCAACCTTGGTCCTCTGAGACTGAGATCTGAGCGACCCTGGTCATTCCGTGCTCCAGCTTCTGAGCGACCCTGCTCTTCCTATGTCTGACTCAGCTGCTCATGGTTTTGTCCAATCTGATTGATGCCGCCCTTCCCCTTGCTACCAGCTCCTTCAGCACTGTTGCTGTTGCGAGCAGTTTCCGCGGGTGGCTCCGAGGAAGGAGTAAATGACTTCGCTCTAGGAATCCTGCTTCAATTTCCCCCCCTCCTCTTTTTAAGGCACTGGATCACACTGGGGTACACAGTTCCACAGGGGAGGGGGGAGGCAACATTAACCCTTCAGTGCCTCACCAAAAAGGTGTAAGCGCAGACAGTGTGCATCAGCAAGCTATTCAACTGTGGGAGCATCATATCCAAAGCCCGATTCCCAGCACCACCTGGTATTTCTATTTTATTGCAGGGATCAGTGGAGTCCGAACCTTCCCCCAGCAGAAATCACTTAACAGCGCTGATGGGGGATTGAATCAGAGATCTTTCTGATCTGTGTGGCTCAGCACCAGACTGTAGACTTACACTATCCGGGATCTCGCACAACAACAGCTACCTTTAAATCTCATCTCACGAGAAAGTGTCCAAAGCACTGTGTCGAAAACCCCCAAAAAATAAATTCTGGTGTTCATGAAGTCTTTTCTACAGAAACAGAGAAAAATAGGAGCAGGAGTAGGCTATTCGGCCCTTCGAGCCTGCTCCATTCAATATGATCATGGCTGATCCTCTATCTCGATACCATATTCCCGCTCTCTCCCCATACCCCTTGATGCCTTTTGCGTCTAGAAATCTATCTATCTCCTTCTTAAATCTATTCAGTGACTTGGCCTCCACAGCCTTCTGTGGTAGAGAATTCCACAGGTTCACCACCCTCTGAGTGAAGAAATTTCTCCTCATCTCAGTCCTAAATGTCCTACCCCGTATCCTGAGACTGTGACCCCTCGTTCTAGACCCCCCCAGCCAGGGGAAACATCCTCCCTGCATCCAGTCTGTCTAGCCCTGTCAGAATTTTATACGTTTCAATGAGATTCCCCTCTCATTCTTCTAAACTTTAGTAAATACAGGCCTAGTCGACCCAATCTCTCCTCATAGGACAGTCCTGCCATCCCAGGAATCAGTCTGGTGAACCTTCACTGCACTCCCTCTATGGCAAGTATATCCTTTCTTAGGTAAGGAGACCAAAACCGCACACAGTACTCCAGGTGTGGTCTCACCAAGGCCCTGTATAACTGTAGTAAGACATCCTTGCTCCTGTACTCCTGTGGCCATCACAATGTCGTCTCAAGCTGCACCCCTCACTCGGTCGGTCCCTTTCCAATGAGATGGCTGGGACACTCTTTGCAGAAACACACTGATGAAAGCTACTTGGAGGCTTGGCTGAGCTTTGCCCCCATTCGCTGAGTGCCAGCTTGATCTGGAAGCAATCTGCGCACACCCCCCCACCCTGTGCGGTCCCAGGTAAAAGCACTCCTGCAAAATTGGCCCTCACTTCGGGCTGCCAGGGATTCACGTTGAAGTCATTTATCGTTGTCTTCCTTGCCAATCCCATAATGCTTGCTTTCCTAGTTTCGGTTGCTCAGAGGAAGAGATAACAGGGAGGCTCAATGGGGCGCCACGCTGTACTTTCAATGGCAGGACCTGGGCTTGAATCCAGGCCAGACTGATTAAATGAAAAGTCTTTTCAATCTGCCAACTTCACATGAAGTGAGCCAGGCAATCTTATTCCAACTGGGCACAAATCCACAGCAGAAAACTGCCCATTATTCTGCAGTTATCGGTCACAAATAGTCAACCTTAACTCGGTCAGGCCGCATTGAGGGTTGGTGCATTGGAGTGAATTCCTCGGGGGCTAAGGGTTAAGACACATTGTTGGGATAGGATTGAGGGAGCTTTACCCTCTGTCCTGTACGGCAGCTCGGAGCTGCTTGACGCCGACAACGGGTAGCCAAAGTGGAAGCACCTTCAACTTCCCAGCACCGTCACCCTGTTACAGGGACATTTTCTGCCTCAGAGCTCGGCTCTGCCAGGGCAGAAGATGACCGCTAAGTTCAAATTGCGAGCACAACAGTTGGATATTGAAAAAAAACAATTTCAAACCCAGCCCATTATGAACATCTGCCTCTATAAACCCGGCCCACCCAAGTAATCGGATCAGGTTTTTAGAAGCTTATGTATTTCTCGGTTAATTGATACAATTGCATAGTTTGAATTGTGCACCTAACCCTTTGGTTACTGTGTAATCACAGGCTATCAGTGTAACTAGGCCATACCCAGAGAGCGGTGAGAATGTGGAACTCCCTACCACAGGGAGTAGTTGAGGCGAATAGCATAGATGCATTTAGGGGAAAACTAGATAAGCACATGAGGGAGAAAGGAACAGAGGGATATGTTGATGGAGTTAGATGAAGAGGGGTGGGAGGAGGCTCGTGTGGAGCATATTTGTTTTAATTTTTTTAATTCGTATATGGGATCTGGGCGTCACTGGCAAGGCCAGCATTTATTGCCCATCCCTAATTGCCCTTGAGAAGGTGGTGGTGAGCCGCCTTCTTGAACCGCTGCAGTCCATGTGGTGAAGGTGCTCCCACAGTGCTGTTAGGGAGGGAGTTCCAGGATTTTGACCCAGCGACGATGAAGGATCGGCCGATATATTTCCAAGTCGGGATGGTGTGTGACCAAGAGGGGAACTTGCAGGTGGTGGTGTTCCCATGCGCCTGCTGCCCTTGTCCTTCTAGGTGGAAGAGGTCGCGGGTTTGGGAGGTGCTGCCGAAGAAGCCTTGGCGAGTTGCTGCAGTGCATCTTGTAGATGGTACACATTGCAGCCACGGTACGCCGGTGGTGGAGGGAGTGAATGTTTAAGCTGGTGGATGGGGTGCCAATCAAGCGGCCTGCTTTGTCCTGGATGGAGTCGAGCTTCTTGAGTGTTGTTGGAGCTGCACTCATCCAGGCAAGTGGAGAGTATTCCATCACACTCCTTACTTGTGCCTTGTAGGTGGTGGAAAGGCTTTGGGGAGTCAGGAGGTGAGACACTCGCCGCAGAATACCTAGCCTCTGACCTGCTCTTGTAGCCACAGTATTTATGTGGCTGGGCCTGTTGGGACAAATGGCCTGTTTCTGTGCTGTAAATAATTTGTAATATCTTCCTATGACTATAGGACTCCCTACCATCTTAGACTTCCCTTCCACCCTGCCGTCTTTAGGTTTTCGCCTTCCAAGATTGGCAACAACTAATCACTACTTTGCTCATCTTCAGATTCCCCTCGTTTTCTCTCCTAACCTTTTTGAACCGCAGTGGTGCCCTATCTCTGGGCCTGAACCTCCGCTGGGGTCACTCGGTAATTGCAAACCCATTCCAATTGTCTTGTGTTATTCATGAAAATGACCAACGCAGCATTTTGGTGGCTCACAGGAACAGGAGCCCTTCAAACCTGTTCCGCCATTCTGTTTGATCGTGGATGATCTTTACCTCAACTCCATTTACCCACCTTTGCTCCATCGCCCTTGATACCGCTGTCTAACAAAAAAAATCTGTCGTTCACAGGTTTTTGGGGGAGAGAGTGCAAGATTTCCACCACCCTTTGTGTGAAGAAGTGCTTCCTGATTTCACCCCTAACTAGCCGAGCTCTAATTTTAAGATTAAGCCCATGTTCTGAATTTTCCCAGCAGAGGTTTCTCTGTATCTACCTTATTTAATCCCTTATCATTTTAAAAGACCTTGATTAGATCATCCCTAAACCTTCTAAGCACAAGGCAAGTTTATACAACCTGCCCTCAATATTTAACTCTCTAACCCCCTGTATCATTCCGGTGAATCTGCGCTGCACCCTTTCCAAGGCCAATATATCCTTCCTGAGGTGCGGTGACCAAAACTGTGCGCAGTGCTCCAGATGGGGGTGTGACCAAGGCTCTGTGCAACTGAAGCATCACTTCCTCCCCTTTGTAGAATGGGCCTGTACTCTCTGGAGTTTAGAAGAATGAGAGGCGATCTCATTGAAACATATAAGAATCTGAAGAGGATTGACAGGGTAGATGCTGAGAGGTTGTTTCCCCTGGCTGGAGTGCCTAGAACTAGGGGGCATAGTCTCAGGATAAGGGGTCGGCCATTCAGGACTGAGATGAGGAAGAATTTCATCACTCAGAGGGTTGTGAATCTTTGGAATTCTCTGCCCCAGAGGGCTGTGGATGCTCGGTCGTTGAGTATATTCAAGGCTGAGATCAATAGATTTTTGGACTCTAGGGGAATCTAGGGATATGGGGATCGGGCGGGAAAGTGGAGTTGAGGTCGATGATTAGCCATGATCTTATTGAATGGCGGAGCAGGCTCAAGGGGCTGTATGGCCGACTCCTGCTCCTATGTCTTATGTTCTTATGTAATCTAACTCTCTTGCGATAAAGGCCAACATTACACGAGAATTCCTTGTTGATTCCTTTTTGTAGCTGTGCGCTAGCTTTTAGTGATTTGTGCGCACGGGCTCCCAAATCCCCCTGCCCCTTCACGGCTCCTAGACTCTCGCCATCAAGTTCAGCAAAGTCGGCTTTCTCCTTCAACGTCCTTGCTCCCAAAGCTAATGATTATTGTACTGGGTAACGGGGGCGAATCAGGAGCAGACGAGCCCACTTCCCTGCGGCAATTGTGTGCCAGCAATACATCTCAGATTGACTCCTGGCCCTGTTGTAAGCTTCAGACTCGCTCCTTAATCTGGGGGCCAACTGCTTAGATATATTTTTTGACACCCAATTCACTGGCCTGTCTCAGAAACAAATGGGTTGATAAAACCATCTGTGGGAATGTTTGAAATGTCTTTTTCCCCCAGAAAGTGATTTTCATAGCTTCCTACATTTTGAAATTCTCACAAAGTGAAAATATTTACCAATTTTCCTGGACCATTACAGTCCCTTGGCTGGAATGTAAACGTGCCAAAAAATCCTGAAGAGTGTGTGCAGCTGCCTCAACGCTAGGCCACACAAAGTTGTGAATAGAACAGGAGAAGCAAAGCCTGCAAGTACTTGGAATTCAGTCACAAAGTCAGGATGACGCCAATCAACACATTGCATTTATATAGCGCCTTTAACGTCCCAAGGCGCTTCACAGGAGCGATTATCAAACAAAATTTGACACCGAGCCACATAAGGAGATATTAGGGCAGGTGACCAAAAGCTTGGTCAAAGAGGTAGGTTTTAAGGAGCGTCTTAAAAGGAGGAGAGAGAGAGAGGCGGAGAGGTTTAGGGAGGGAATTCCAGAACTTAGGGCCCAGGCAGCTGAAGGCACGGCCGCCAATGGTGGAGCGATTAAAATCAGGGATGCTCAAGAGGCCAGAGTTTTTTCTCGGGATGTGGGTGACACTGTCAAGGCCCCATTTGTTGCCTTATCTCTCCTTGCCCAGAGAAGGTGGCGCTGTGCCTTCTTCCAGCACTTGAGTGTATGTCCGCACACACACACCAACTGCTTTTTAGTGTTCAAGACCCTTTTGGCACTGTGCCATTAATAATGTTATGATGGGTGCCCTATATAACTGGGAATGAAGGTCTGAGGTATTCAATGCAAATTGTGGAGGGGAGGGCTGTGAAATATGTTCAAATTAGGGGGCCTCTTCATGTCATGATTGAGAGTGTCTGAGCAACCCTCCTGAGCCTTCGCCGCCTCCCCCCCCCCCCCGCCAAAATACTGACACCAGTCCCTCTTCATAGGACACATGAACAGACAGTCAGCGGCCCTTTACTGGTTTGCTGGTACCCGCAGTAGCAGACACAGCACTCCCGATGCGTCACGCGTGCTGTGCCGAGTGCGCCAGCAATATATTCAAACGAGGTGAGCTCGCATTATTGAGCGCTCATTGGCGTCGTGACACGCGGAGCGCGCCTAAAACAGTGCTGCACCTTGTGATCAGCCCCAGTAAGTTAGAGCACAGCACAGACATTCGACAGACCTAACCATCTGGTAACACTATTGAATTGATAGATACAGAATGAATAAAACGCTATATATGTGTGTATATATATATATATGATCTCGAGGAGCTGATTCCACTTGAGGTGGAGTCCATAAACTAGGGGTCCTAAATATAAGGTAGCCACTAATAAATCCAATAAGGAATTCAGGAGAAACTTCTTTTACCCAGAGAGTGGTGAGGATTTGAGTACAGGAGTAAAGAAGTCTTACTCCAATTATATAGTGAGAAGTCGCACAACACCAGGTTATAGTCCAATAGCTTTATTTGAAATCACAAGCTTTCGGAGCGTCTATATATGTCTATTTATGCTGTGCCCATTTGTATTTCTTCACTTCACCTGACGAAGGAGCAGCGCTCCGAAAGCTTGTGATTTCAAATAAAGCTGTTGGACTATAACCTGGTGTTGTGCGACTTCTCACTTTTGTCCACCCCAGTCCAACACCGGCATCTCCGCATCATGGCCAATTATATAGGGCATTGGTGAGACCACACCTGGAGTACTGTGTACAATTTTGGTCTCCTTACCCAAGGAAGGATATACTCGCCGTAGAGGGAGTGCAACAAAGGTTCACGAGATTGATTCCTGGGATGGCGGGACTGTCGTATGAGAAGAGATTGAGCAAACTAGGCCTGTATTCTCTTGAATTCAGAAGAATGAAAGGGGATCTCATTGAAGCATACAAAATTATTACAGGGCTTGATAGAGTGGATGCTGGGAGAATGTTTCCCTTGGCTGGGGAGTCTAGAACCAGGGGCCACAGACTCAGGATAAAGGGTAGGCCATTCAGGACTGAGATGAGAAGAAATTTCTTCACACAGAGGGTGGTCAATCTTTGGAATTCTCTACCCCAGAGAGCTGTGGAGGCTCAGTCATTGGGTATATTCAAAACAGAAGTCGATAGATTTCTGACTAGTAAAGGCATCAAGGGATATGGCGATAGGGCCGGTGAATGGAGTTGAGGCAGAAGATCAGCCATGATCTCATTGAATGGCGGCGCAGGCTCGAAGGGCCGAATGGCTGACTCCTGCTCCTATTTCTTATGTTCTTATGTTCTTAGAATGTGGAACTCGCTACCACAGGGAGTGGTTGAGGCGAATAGCGTAGATGCATTTAAGGGGAAACTAGATAAACACGTGAGGGAGAAAGGACTAGGAGGATATGATGATGGGGTGAGATGAAGTAGGGGTGCGAGGAGGCTCGCCTTTCAACGGGCCAGTTTTTATCAAACAATAGAATTTGCCCAACACTACAACACAATGGGCTAGAACTTACTGTAAAAATAATGGTGAGTTAATGCCGCGCACCGTTATTTATGCGCAAAGCATACGGCAACTTCAGGCGAGCGCAGGTGCGCGATTAAGCGTGAAAATCCGGAAATTGCTGTGACGGACTAAACTCGCCACAGAAAGTTAGGGATTTTCCATTTCAGTCTAAGTACCCTTTTTAATGGCATGTTAAGTCTTAATTATTGCCAAACAACCTCTTTGGCACTGAAAATTTACAAGTGTGGAGTCTCATTCCTTCAGCTATTAATTCAGCTCCTTGGAGATTTTTTTTTAATTAGAGAATTACTTATTTGCTTTTTTTTTGTCTCTTGATCCAATCTCTCTTTATTTCACTTTCTGTACTCGATTTGACGTTGAATTCACTGTTCTAACTGGTTCAGTCTGCGCTGCTCATTAACGATTCTTCAACCTGATTGATTAAGGAGACGCACAGTTGCTTGCCCTGTAGAGGGTGCTGTGCCATTTCAATGCCCACGTGCAGCAACTTGTTGTTCTTGTCCCATTCGCCCGTCCCGTTCGCCCATCACCCCTGTGCTCGCTGACCTACATTGGCTCCCGGTTAAGCAGCGCCTCGATTTCAAAATTCTCATCCTTGTTTTCAAATCCCTCCATGGCCTCGCCCCTCCCTATCTCTGTAATCTCCTTCAGCCCCACAACCCCCCCAAGATATCTGCGCTCCTCAAATTCTGCCCTCTTGAGCATCCCTGATTATAATCGCTCGACCATTGGCGGCCGTGCCTTCTGTTGCCTGGGCCCTAAGCTCTGGAATTCCATGCCTAAACCTCTCCGCCTCGCTACATCTCTTTCCTCCTTTAAGACGCTCCTTAAAACCTACCTCTTTGACCAAGCTTTTGGTCACCTGCCCTAATTTATCCTTATGTGGCTCGGTGTCAAATTTTTTGTCTTAAAATACTCCTCTGCAGCGATGTGGGACGTTTTACTATGTTAAAGGCGCTATATAAATGCAAGTTGTTGTTGTTGTTAGTGCAGCCCAGGTCACATGTCATGTTGGACATCAATCTAATGCACCATACAAGACACAGTCTCAGCAAGGCCCACCGTGAGAGGTTGTCAAGCATTTAAGCAAGGCAACCTGATTCAAATAAATACTCCTGGCTGACGCACAATACACCCTGCTGCTTTCTGAAGGAACTGACGCGTTGCTGTTAATACACCTTCTGCAGCCACATACGTCTCAGGTTTCAAGCCAGAGTATTTTCTTAATACTTTGGTAATGGCACTAGAACAGCTTAGTGCCTGGAACAGATAATCAGCCACTTTCAATGCTCCAACCCAGTTTTTCATAAGAACATATGAAACGTAAGAAATAGGAGCAGGAGTCGGCCATGCAGCCCCTCGAGCCTGCTCCGCCATTCAATAAGATCATGGCTGATCTTCGACCTCAACTCCACTTTCCCGCCCGATCTCCATATCCCTTGATTCCCCTAGAGTCCAAAAATCTATCGATCTCAGCCTTGAATATACTCAATGACTGAACATCCACAGCTCTCTGGGGCAGAGAATTCCAAAGATTCACAACCCTCTGAGTGAAGAGATTCCTCCTCATCTCAGTCTTAAATGGCTGACCCCTTATCCTGAGACTGTGTCCCCTAGATCTAGACACTCCAGCCAGGGGAAACAACCTCCCAGCATCTACCCTGTCAATCCCGCTCAGAATCTTATATGTTTCAATGAGATCACCTTTCATTCTTCTAAACTCCAGAGAGTACAGGTCCATTCTACACACTCTGTCATCATAGGACAGCCCTCTCATCCCAGGAATCAATCCAGTGAACCTTCGTTGCACCGCCTTCATGGCAAGTATAGTCATAGAGTTATACAGCACAGAAAGAGGCCCTTCGGCCCATCATGTCCGCATTAGATAAGGGATCCTTCCCTTGAAGGCAGTCCTGCAAGTGATTCCCTTATGAGAGTTCTTCCAAAGATAGTCACCCTACCCCATTGTTATCCAAGTTCTATCGCCACAACAATGACAGGGGGTAGATGTTAGGAGTTACAGAACCCTCGGTTCTTCGTCAGTACTGGTACCTAATGCAACCATTCAATCGCTGTTTTTACAATGGCCTTTCCAGGGGTGTCTGCAGTGTAGCATCACGATGTGAGCGTCCTGTGCACTGGGTGCATGCCCCCAATATTAAACCTGCCTGCTTCTCCAACACTGGCTATGTGGGAGACCTATTTATTTACCGGATTTTCCTGGCGGCCACTCTCAGTGAATGTGGCACATTTAAATTGGGGTTGCTGACAGTCGCATGGATCCTGTGCATCAGGAATTGGTGATGCTCAAACCACTGTACGGCCAACGTAAATACAGCTGGCGTTATGAGGAGAGAGTTTATGAACTAGGCTTGTATTCCTGGAATATAGAAGGTTGAGGGTTGAATTGATTGTGGATTTTTAGGATTTTGAAAGGAGTTGATAGGGTAGATAGAGAGAAACTATTTCCACTGGTGGGGGAGTCTAGGACAAGCGGTCATAACCTTAAAATCAGAGCCAGGCCATTCAGGAGAGAAGTTAGGAAACACTTCTTCACAGTTCGAAGTGTGGAACTCTCTCCCACAAAGAACAGTCGATGCAAGGTCAATTAATCCTTTTAAATCTGAGATCGATAGATTTTTGCTAGCCAGGGGTATAGAAGGATATGGAACCAAGGTGGGTGGATGGAGTTAAGAGACAGATCAGCCATGATCTCATTGAATGGCGGAACAATCTCAAGTGGCTGAATGGCCTCCTCCTGTTCCTATGTTCCTATCACTGTCTTCCCCCAGTACCTGCCCCTGGCTCTGACCCTTTCCATTGATTTTATCATCATTTAATTCAGCCCCCTAACAATCTTTTCTGATTTTCTCTTCCCAAGGACTACATCTGAATGCTCTGGAACTCTACCATTCTGGAGAGTTCACATCTTTTTTTTTTCCAAAATGTGCTATTTTTCTCATAAGTCATTAGATACGCACATGGTAATGCTTAGAGGAGTAATTGCACCTCCCCAGTTCAGGCTGTGGAGTGGAAAGCATTGCAAGATTGCTGATTGTTGCTTCTTTCTCCCCGATGACTAGATCCTGAAGAAGTCTTGTATTGAGATCCTGGCAGCTGAGCCTTCAAGCATCTGTGCTGGAGGTAAGTACTTCAGGCCAACACCAAGTGCACTTAATGTTATGCTTTCTCAGGGTCATTGAATCCACTCCAGTAAAAGCATGCAGCCTGGCAGTTTTCTCTCTTCATACTATTTTCATTCCGCCAAAAAAAAGTTTATATTCTTAAGGGTTGGGATAAGGTTTTTCGCTAATCCTTAGTCCTTTCATGCTCATTTCCTGCTGCCAGTTTCTTCAGTATATGAATCAGTTGCAGGGTTATCTTGACATGAAGGGAGGTCTTCTTGTAACATGGTAGGAACATCTCTGAAGGTGTCTTCTGCCTGCTACTTCTAGTGGTAGCTGTTCTTTTTTGAACTCGTGATGCGGAGATGCCGGTGTTGGACTGGGGTGGACAAAAGTGAGAAGTCGCACAACACCAGGTTATAGTCCAACAGCTTTATTTGAAATCACAAGCTTTCGGAGCTGCTGACTTCACCTGACGAAGGAGCAGCAGCTCCGAAAGCTTGTGATTTCAAATAAAACTGTTGGACTATAACCTGGTGTTGTGCGACTTCTCACTTTTTTTTTGAACTCAACGCACAACAGCTGGAGAAAATCTTCACCCCCCCCCGATGCCCACTCAGTTGTTTCAAAGCGGAGTCATTCAGAAGAGGACAATTTGGACCCCCTGGTTGAGAATGTCTCACTGGAAGATCATTATATTCTGAGGCTTAGCATATTGTGAAAGGGCAGGTGCCTTGTGGGCAACTGAACTTCCCTGGGGTTCTTCTCCTGGGAGCAGAGAAGGCTGAGAGGAGATTTGACAGAGGTCTTTAAAATCATGAAGGGTTTAGATAGAGTAAATAAAGAGAAACTGTTTCCAGGTGGCTGAAGGGTCGATAATCACGGGGCACAGATTTAAGGTGATTGGCCAAAGAACCAGGGGCGACATGAGGAAAAATTTATTTAGGCAATGAGTGGTGAGGATTTGGAATGCGCCGCCTGATAGGGTGGTGGATACAGATTCAATAGTAGCCTTCAAAAGGGAATTGGATAAATAGTTGAAGGAGAAAACATGGCAGGGATATGGGGAAAGAGCGGGGGGAGTGGGACTAACTGGATTGCTCTTCGAAAGAGCCGGCGCAGACTCAACGGGCCGAACGGCCTCCTTCTGTTCCATGATTCTATCCCTCATTTTGTAATTGCAGTGCGTGTGTCAAACCGAGCCAGTCAGCAATGGTCCAGGTTCAATGTCCATGTCTGAGATAGCTGGGGGCGACTGCAGTTGGCCTCATCACAGCCCATGCTGGGGAGGGGGAATGAGCTAAGGCTCCTGCTGTTGCTGGAAGTGCCCATGGATGGCTGTTGAACTTGGGGATGGAACCAAGCTCAAGTGTCAGGTATCCTGCCAACACTGACGATCCAGGCTCACATGAACAATGGCCATTTAAGGGCAGTACCAGGAGGCAGCCGGGTCAGAGTTACCCGAGCTCATTATCAGTCCTGTCCCTTCTTACTTTTCTCCCTGTCCTGCAAAAGCAGGCACGCAAACACTGTCAGGAAGCAGGGTTAGCCCAGTATCCACATGGCAGGTGAACAGGCCCTATTAAGATAGAATAATATAATTTTTTTAAATTCGTTTTTATGGGATGTGGGCGTTGCTGGCAAGGCCAGCATTTATTGCCCATCCCTAGTTGCCCTTGAGAAGGTGGTGGTGAGCCGCCTTCTTGAACCGCTGCAGTCCGTGTGACAGAGGTGTTTAAAATCATGAAGGGTTTCGATAGAATAAATAAAGAGAAACTGTTTCCAATGGCTGAAGGGTCGAGAACCACGGGGCACAGATTTAAGCTGAAGGTACTCCCACACTGCTGTTAGGGAGGGAGTTCCAGGATTTTGACCCAGCGACGATGAAGGATCGACGATATACTTCCAAATCAGGATGGTGTGTGACTTGATGGGGAACTTCAAGGTGGTGGTGTTCCCATGCGCCTACTGCCCTTGTCCTTCTAGGTGGTAGAGGTCGCGGGTTTGGGAGGTGCTGCCGAAGAAGCCTTGGCGAGTTGCTGCAGTGCATCTTGTAGATGGTACACACTGCAGCCACGGTGCGCCATGTGGTGGAGGGAGTGAATGTTTAAGGTGGTGGATGGGGTGCCAATCAAGCAGGCTGCTTTGTCCTGGATGGTGTCGAGCTTCTTGAGTGTTGTTGGAGCTGCACTCATCCAGGCAAGTGGAGAGTATTCCATCACACTCCTGACTTGTGCCTTGTAGATGGTGGAAAGAAATGGAACTATTGGTCCAGTTGTGGTTTTCTTTCTCTTCGTGTCGGGAGATGACCACCCTCCAATTGGCAA
This sequence comes from Squalus acanthias, assembly GCA_030390025.1. Taxonomy (NCBI): domain Eukaryota; kingdom Metazoa; phylum Chordata; class Chondrichthyes; order Squaliformes; family Squalidae; genus Squalus; species Squalus acanthias. The sequence goes on from JASTWF010002392.1 coordinate 14,221, forward strand.
ATGCCTACAGTGGCATGATTAAAGTCAGGAGTTCGCTGTGGGAGAGGTATCCACTGGCTCCATCAGCCCGTGGTGAAGTGCGCTGCAGGTTCCTAAGTGCGGCCCTCAAGCAAGATATCTGTTGGAAGGAAGGAAGACTTACATTTATATAGCGCCTTTCACGACCTCAGGGTGTCCCAAAGCGCTTTACAGCCAATGAAGTACTTTTTGGAGTGCAGTCACTGTTGTAATGTAGGGAAACGCGGCAGCCAATTTGCGCACAGCAAGCTCCCACAAACAGCAATGTGTTAATGACCAGATAATCTGTTTTAGTGATGTTGATTGAGGGGATAAATATTGGCCAGGACACCGGGGATAACTCCCCTGCTCTCTTCAAAATAGTGGCCATGGGTTTTTTTACGTCCACCTGAGAGATCAGACGGGGCCTCAATTTAACGCCTCATCCGAAAGGCAGTGCGGCACTCTTTCAGTACTGGCATTGAAGTGTCAGGCTAGATTTTTGCGCTCGAGTCTCTGGAGTGGGACTTGAACCCACAACCTTCTGACTCAGAGTGCCACCCACTGAGCCACGGCTGACATTAGGGATGGTGCGCCTCATTAAAAGGTTACTTTCAAAAATCGTTCAACTCTGCAAAAGGTGTCAGTAGTTGGTATGGAACCTGTCAAAGATTACCAAAGGGTGTGTCCCCTTTTCACTCATTGACACAATCTTGGTTGTGAGAGTAGCCAACTTGTCAGAGAGCTGAAGTCATGCCTGGGATGGATTCATCCTGCAGGCTGTATAAAGTGGAACACTTCCAGCTGTACTTGTGGGATTAACTGTAGAATTTGCTTATGGCAGTGGATTTTTGTCATGACAACACAAGTTTTTTTCTTTAGAACTTTGGCACTTAATGCACCATTTGAAATTATAATGAAATGAGTGCCTCACCAACTTCTTCCCTTGTTTAAAGAGATAGGGCTGGATTTTCATAGGGCCGTGGAGGCGGGTTTGGAGGCGTGTGGGGGGTTAAAATTGCGAAAAGTGGCGGGCGGACCTGATCCCGACTCCATTCCGCCTTCACGCAATTTTGACAAAATCGGTCGCGGGGTTCCTGACGCCGTCCCGCCTCCAAGAGGCGGGAGAGGCCATTAAAGCCCTTAACAAGCCCTAAATTGGCTCTGTAATGCCATTTTGAAACGTTTTAGCTAGTTTAACCCTTTTCCGACGTGAAGCACGCCTGATGTGAAACACGCCAGTGAAACCTGGCGGGAGCACAAGTGGATAGCTGACTATCAGCTGCAGGTCCACTAATACAACGGAGATGTGATGAAGGTAGTAGTAGTATTAGATCTGAAAGTCGCCTCTGATGCTGCTGCATTGAATGTCTTCAGAGACTGCCTGGCCTTTGATGTGAGAGGACCTGGAGGCAAAAAAATTCTCTCTCTCTCTCTCTCTCTCTCCTCTCTCTCTCTCTCTCCTCTCTCTCTCTCTCTCTCTCTCTCTCTCTCTCCTGCTGCTCATTTTGCATCCAGGTCCACTCACAGCAAAGGCCAGGCAGTCTCTGAAGACCTTCAATGCAGCAGCAATGATGACATCATCAGAGGCGACTTTCAGACTGAAACCACTAATTGGTTCATGGGTTCCCACATGCTGGAACTCAATTGCCCAATTAAGTGAAAATTGCATCAATCTCCCACATCCAATTGCAGTCGGGTGGATAACACGAAATGCGGATGACACGACTCCAACCCGCCCCAGTATCAAAATCCAGCCCATAGTGTCTCAGGCATTTTCACTGTAGCTTTCCACAAAATTGTTTCATTTTATTCTAACTGCCCGTGTCCTAACTCGCATCAAGTCCCGTTCTCCCCTGTGCCCACTGACCGACACTGGCTCCCAGTTGAGCAACATCTCAATTTAAAAAATTCTCATCCACGTTTTCAAATCCTCCATGGCCCCTCACCCCTCCCTATCTCTGTAATCTCCTCCAGCCCTACAATCCCCCCGAGATCTCTGCACTCCTCCAATTCTGCCCTCTTGCACATCCCCGATTTTAATCGCTCCACCATTGGCGGCCTGTGCCTTCAGCTGCCTGGGCCCTAAGCTCTGGAATTCCCTCCCTAAACCTCTCCGCCTCTCTCTCCTCCTTTAAGACGCTCCTTAAAACCGACCTCATTGACCGAGCTTTTGGCCACCTGCCCTAATACCTCCGTATGTGGCTCGGTGTCAAATTTTGTTTGATAATTCGCCGTGGGACGTTGTACTAGGGTCACCATTACTGAGTCTAGTTTTTATGGATGGCCTTAAGAGGTGGAGAGGGGGAAGGATTTAGGGATGTATGCCACAGTGTGGGGCCATGGCGATTGAAGGCACAGCCACCAATGGTGGGGTGAAGGAGGAGGCAGAAAAGGCCAAAGGAATGGAGAGTTCGGGTGATGTAAGTTTTGAGGTTGCAGAGATAGGAAGAAGCAAGGCCAGATTTAAACATAAAGAGGAGCATTTTAATTTGAGGGGTTGAGCACTGGGAGCCAATGTCATAGAGTCATAACGACACAGAAGGAGGCCACTCGGCCAATCGAGTCCAGTGCCAGCTCTCTGTAGAGCAATCCAGTCAGTCCCATTCCCCCGCTCTATCCCCGTAGCCCTGCAAGCTTATTTCCCTCAAGTGCCTATCCAGTCTCCCCTTGAAAACATTGAGTGTCTCCGCTTCCACCACTTCTGTCGGCAGCGAGTTCCAGGTCCTCACCACTCGCTGCGTAAAAAAGTTTCTCTTCACATCCCCCCTGTATCTCTTGCCCAGAACCTTAAATCTGTGTCCCCTAGTCCTTGTACCATCAACTAGTGGGAACAGCCTTTCCCCGTCTAGCCTATCCAAACCCGTCATAATCTTGTACACCTCTATCAAATCATCCCTCAACCTGCTTTGCTCTAATGAAAACAAATCCAGCTTCTCCAACCTGTCCTTGTAGCTAAGATCCCCCATCCCCGGAACCATTCTGGTAAATCTCCTCTGCACCCTCTCAAGGGCCTTCACATCCTTCCTTAAAGTGTGGTGACCAGAACTGGACGCAATGCTCCAGTTGTGGCCTAACCAGCGCTTTATAAATGTCGGTCATCAAGGACAGGGGTAATGGGTGAGCGGGACTTGCTGTGGGATAGGGGGGCAGCAGAGCTGAAGTTTACAAAGGGTGGAGGATGGGTGGCCGTCCTGGTGGAGCATTGGAATGGTCGAGTCTACAGGTGGCAAAGGGATGGCTGAGCGTTTCAGCAGCAGACAGGCTGTGGTGGGGCGGAGGTGGGCGATGCTACAGAGATGGATGTAGGCGGTCTTTGGGAGGAGAGGATATGGGCTTGAAAGCTCAGCTCGGGATCGAATAGAACGGCAAGTTTAGGAATTATTGTTGCAGCCTGAAACAGTGGCCGGGGAAAAGGATGGAACTAGTGGCAGTGTTTGGAGTTTGTGCAAGGACTGAAGAAGATGACTTTGGTCTTCCCAATACTGGAGGAAATTGTGGCTCATCCAAGACTGGATATGGTGTCATGTTTGACCCTGAAATGAGCTTCCGACCACATATCAGCAGCATAACTAAGACCGCCTACTTGCACCTCCGTAACATCGCCCGTCTTCGCCCCTGCCTCAGCTCATCCGCTGCTGAAACCCTCATCCATGCCTTTGTTACCTCTAGACTTGACTATTCCAACGCACTCCTGGCTGGCCTCCCACATTCTACCCTACGTAAACTTGAGGTCATCCAAAACTTGCACCAAGTCCCGTTCGCCCATCACCCCTGTGCTCGCTGACCTACATTGGCTCCCGGTTAAGCAACGCCTCGATTTCAAAATTCTCATCCTTGTTTTCAAATCCCTCCATGGCCTCGCCCCTCCCTATCTCTGTAATCTCCTTCAGCCCCACAACCCCCCCTGAGATATCTGCACTCCTCTAATTCTGCCCTCTTGAGCATCCCTGATTATAATCACTCAAACTTTGGTGGCCTTGCCTTCTGTTGCCTGGGCCCTGAGCTCTGGAATTCCCTGCCTAAACCTCTCCGCCTCTCTACCTCTCTTTCCTCCTTTAAGACGCTCCTTAAAACCTACCTCTTTGACCAAGCTTTTGGTCACCTGCCCTAATTTATCCTTATGTGGCTCGGTGTCAAATTCTTTGTCTTAAAATACTCCTGTGCAGCGCCTTGGGACGTTTTACTATGTTAAAGGCGCTATATAAATACAAGTTGTTGTTGTTGATATTAGGCAAGCAGTTTGACAATACAGATCAGTGGAGGAGAGGTAGAACTGGGTGTCATCAGCTTATCTGTGGAAGATAACCCCCTTGTCTGTTGGTGATGTTACAGCATGTAGATGAGCAATAGGAGAGGGCTAATGATAGATCCTTGGGGGACCCCGGAGGTAACGGTACGGGGGGTGGAAGAGGGGCTGTTGCTGGAGTTTCTCTAGCGAGGCTCTGATAGGTATGAGCGGAACCAGGCGAGGGCAGTCGCACTGAGCTGGACATCAGAGGAGAGATGTTGGCGGAGGATGGTGTGGTCAACCATGTCAAAGGCCGCAGAGAGGTCGAGGAGGAAGGGCAGGGATACTGCACCCTGGTCACACTCACAGAGGATGTCATTTGTGACTTTAGTTATGGCTGTTTCAGTGCTGTGGCAGGGACAGAAACCTGATTGGAGATATTGGGCTGGATTTTGATACTGGGGCGGGTTGGGGTCGTGTCATCCGCATTTCGTGTTATCCACCCGCCTGCAATTGGATGTGGGAGATTGATGCAATTTTCACCTAATTGGGCAATTGAGTTCCAGCATGTGGGAACCCATGAACCAATTAGTGGTTTCAGTCTGAAAGTCGCCTCTGATGATGTCATCATTGTTCCTGCATTGCAGGTCAGAGACTGCCTGGCCTTTGCTGTGAGAGGACCTGGATGCAAAATGAGCAGCATCTGAGAGAGAGAGAGAGAGAGAGAGAGAGAATTTTTTTGCATCCAGGTCCTCTCACAGCAAAGGCCAGGCAGTCTCTGAAGACATTCAATGCAGCAGCATCAGAGGCGACTTTCAGACCTATACTACTACTACCTTCATCACATCTCCGTTGTAATAGTGGACCTGCAGCTGATAGTCAGCTATCCACTTGTGCTCCCGCCAGGTTTCACTGGCGTGTTTCAGATCAGGCATGCTTCACGAGGGAAAAGGGTTAAACTAGCTAAAATGTTTCAAAATGGCATTACAGAGCCAATTTAGGGCTTGTTAAGGGCTTTAATGGCCTCTCCCGCCTCTTGGAGGCGGGACGGAGACGGGACCACTCCACATGATTTTATCAAAATTGCGTGGAGGCGGAATGGAGGCGGGATCGGGTCCGCCCGCCACTTTTCGCAATTTTAACCCCCCACACGCCTCCAAACCCGCCTCCACGGGTTAATGAAAATCCAGCCCATTCAGTCAGTGAGAAAGATGACTGAGTATTTGGAGGTGACTACAAGTTGAAGGACTTGAGGAGAAAGGGAGATTGGAGATCGGATTTCGTCAATGGGGGCGCATTGGGGGCGGGACTGCTGGTTGTCGGGTTTCAATCCCGCCCCCAGCGACATCTGGCCAATCCATGCTATTTTCTCTTGATTGACCTTGTTAAGCCCACCCCTGCGGGCTTAGCCGACCAATTAAGGGAAAGCCGGTGACAGAGGACGTCAGCGTATGATGTTTCATCTGTCAAAAATTTTTGACAGATGAATTGTCAGCGTTTCTCAGCTTTGAGAAGCTGTCAAACACTGACAATCTCTGTTCTAAGGTGAGCCCTTGCACACAGGCTCACCAAGACCTCTCTCCTCAGCAGAAATCAGATGGCTGCTGCATCTGAGAATGCAGCAGCCATTCTGTCATCTCTGCCGTTGAGATGAGGCGCCTCCGGATCCCCAATGGTTGAAGCCTGCAGGAAGAAGCAAAGGTAAGGAAACTTTTTCTGACACTTTGCACTCACCTCTCATACTTACCTCTCCACACTTGCACCCATCACTCACCTCCACAGCGCACTTTTCGACCCCTCTCACCCCCGCAGACCCACTGCTCGCCTCGCTGACCCTGGCGAGGTTCGGAGCCGTCGGGAAGCCCGCACTTGCAGGGGTAAAATGGGGATAAGCCTCAAAACTGCCTGTTAACTACCTGTCAACAGGCAGTTAATTGGCTCTAGTCCCCTTCCCGCCTCAAGGAGACGGGTCCCTGCGCGAGTCGGGGACCCGCCTCCCGGGAAGATGGCACGGAGGCGGGTTGGAGCGGGGTCGGTACCCGCTCCCAGTTTCTGCCATTTTTCCCGGCAGTCCCGCCTCCATACCTGCCTCCCCAGGGCTGGGGAAAATTCCCCCCCAGGCTGTAGTTTGCAAGTCCAGAGGGGTCGAAGGTGGGTATTTTGAGGAGGGGGAGTGGTGACGGTGGTTTTGGAAAGGGAGGGAGACAGCGCCCGTGGCATGGGTACCGGTTACAATGTCAGTACTGCACTGGTGCGCATTCTTCGATTGTGCACTCTATGCTCTAAGGACACTGACCCACCACAGGCTCTTGTCCGACATCGCTCTGTCATGTACAATTACCATGTTGTAACCGTCCTGGGAAGTGAGGGTTTGTAACTTGTACAAACCACATTCAGCATCTCTTTTATTATACCTTTCTGTTCCAGGCAAGTAACCCAACAATTTTACTGACCAGAATTCAGATTGTGTGGGCAGAACTAGCAACCTCATTGAAACTGCTCTGAAATCACTGAGTGTGCAATTGCCGTATATTTTCTGCTTTAGAAACTGTTTGTTTATTTTCACAGATTATCACACAGTTAGAAGGGCAGTGGGCACTCATACAGGGGTGTCTTCATCATGATAGATGACCCCTGATCCTTAATTGAAAACATTTGCACGCAAGTTCCTAATGGAAATAGTAATGTCCCAAAGTATTCAGATCGTGAATATGCAGAGTGCAATCTTGTCAACCAGGGGTGTTGCTTTTCCCTCCCACCCTCATTCTCAGTGGACTTTTCCAGTGATGATGTCAGGAGCTGAATCACATCCACGCCCCTCCCCTTCTCCGTTCAAACTAGTGCAAAAGTCAATTGAAAACAGAGGGAGAGGAAGAATATGTGGAGGGTAGATTTCCAAAAACTTGGTTTCAATTAGGGATCCATAACTTCTCAGCATTTGAAAAGAAAATTGTTAGGGCTCCCTTTCATGTTTCAAGAAATCTAATCCACAAAGTCCCAACAAGAGACCATTGGATGGGTGGTGGGTTCCAAAGAACACAAAGCAACTATGAATTTGTTCAGTGAGTTTATGCGGTGAGCAGTTGAGGCCTGCAGAATGCAAAGACGCCAGATTCCATCGCCGGAATGTACTGACTGAGCTCATCTCAGCTGAGATGTCAGTCGAGCCGATACAATTGGCCTGCAGCCGGAAACTGGTCTGCAGACAAAAGCCAAAGGGACAAAGGGCAAGGCCCAGCATTTATTGCCCATCCCCCAGTTGCCCCTTAGGGGCAACACGGTGGCATAGTGGTTAGCACTGGTGCCTCACAGCGCCAGGGACCCGGGTTCGAATCTGGCCTCGGGTGACTGTCTGTGTGGAGTTTGCACATTCTCCTCGTGTCTGCGTGGGTTTCCTCCGGGTGCTCCGGTTTCCTCCCACAGTCCAAAAATGTGCGGGTTAGGTTGATTTGGCTATGATAAATTGACCCTTAGTGTTAGGGGGGGATTAAATATGTGGGGTTACGGGGATAGGATGGGATATGTTAGGGGGAATTAAATACGTGGGGTTACGGGGATAGGGTGGGATATGTGTCAGTGCAGGCTCGATGTACTGTGGGGATTCTGTGTGAGAAAGCAGGGACAGGGTACTGGATTTGGATGATCAGCCATGATCGTATTGAATGGTGGAGCAGGCTCGACGGGCCGAATGGCCTACTCCTGCTCCTAGTTTCTATGTTTCTAGAAGGTGTTGGTGAGCCGCCTTCTTGAACCGCTGCAGTCCGTGTGGTGAAGGTGCTCCCACAGTGCTGTTAGGGAGGGAGCTCCAGGATTTTGACCCAGCGACGATGAAGGGTTCTAAAATATGTCCTAACCTCGGAGATATTACCACCAGTTCTGAGAGATCCGGGGGGGACTAAGGAGCGCTGGTGGTAAAGAGGCTTGGCAAGCCGGCCAGATGGACAACCGGCAGATCACGTCTCCCAAACTGATGCCAAAAAAAAAATCACTCGATTCTTGATCGCCGTCGCTTTCCTAACTTCTGTTTTCTCGTTCTTAGAAACGTTTCAAGTTGTTGTGAGGGGCAACGGATTTTCCCACGCACGCAGTGTGGATAAAGTTCTCTGCAGCTTCAAGATTAATGAAACCATGACCCTCAGTAAGTGTCTCACCCGACCTCTGGGAAGTTTGAAATGTTGGGTATTTTGCAAGGACCCTTGATGTTGTCAAATATTTTGTGCAACTTTGTTTGTTTTCCCTCCACTTAAAAAAAACCCCCACAACATGCAAGGTATAGTAGACACCTCCGTCGCCATTGTAAAATCAGGGTGCTCAGATGATATCGCACGACGGTAGTTTACGCTCACCATTTCTTCCCCCTTCAGCCAAATTTTCTCCTTTCCTTTCCTGAAGATGCTAACCCTGAAATTCCTTGGGGCTTCCGCCAGTCCCCTGCTGTAACTTCCGCAGAACCCTCTTCGAAACATCGGATACGTTGGGTGTCTGCTGCTTCTGGGAGTCTCGTAGTTGCCTTGGCAAGGGCGGAACTTCCATTTTCCCCTCACAAGGTGAATGGCAGGTGGGTGCCGGGTGGGGTGCAAATACTGCCTCAGCTAAAGTTCCCACTTCTAAGCCTCAGTCGGGACCTGGCGTAGAAGTGGCGGCGGAGAACCCCAGTAAGAGGACAGGTGAGCCTCACCTGCAATGGTGCCCTCACCTCCAAAGAGGACAATATTCTTTCAAATTTATCCCGGATATGTCCCCTTGCTTGGAGACTGAACGGAGGAGTGCCAGCGATTGGGGGGGTGGAAGAGGAGGGTTGGGGGGGGCCGAAAGGGGGTACAACCCCCCAAGGGCAGCCGGTTGGCCGAATGTCCACTAACATGGGGCTAGCAGGCACCAGAGATGTGCTCAAAGTGGCACCTGTGCCCATCTGCCCCAGGCAAATGAGGTGCCTCCACCCTCCCACTGAATCTCCTCACTTCGGTGGGAGGGGACCAGCAGATCTGACCCCAGCCGAACCAACGGATCACCAGCTATGGAATTCCGGAGCTAGTGGCTGCAGGTCCACTGAGGTCAGCAGACTGTGTGCTATGTCATCGAGGGAGCTACATTTACTCTTTGAGACTCAATTCTATAAAACTGCTCTCCTAAGTTCACTGAGAGATATCTGGTATTCTTTATAATCGATGGTGTAATAACTGCAGCGGTGAATGCTCACAAGGAGTGCATCTCACGAAATTACGGGCTACACACCCAGGATTCTCGAGATGCGGGCCTCCCCCAAGGTGCCAGACTCGGCTCAGCGGTCGCATTTTCGCCTCTGGGTTTAAAAAAAAAATTATGGAAAACCTGTTCTTCGCTGAAGAGGATCGCAAATGTTTTCAAACAAAGTTAAAAGACATTCCCGGCCCAGAGAACCCTCAAGAACAGTCCAGCAGAGTCTACACTGAACTCTCGCTCCGATTCCAGTGAAACTGACCTCGAGTTACTTGAACGCTTTCTCCTGGAAGCTCTTCCAATGATGGAATCGCATTGGATGAGGGAGAGCGTTCCAAAAGCTGAAATGCACACATGATGAACGGAGCCAGAGTGATAATTTAAACCAGACTTTTATTTTCAGTTGTCTCAAGACTATTAAAAGTCTGTTGCTGCGCATTGATGATTCTCAGCAGCAGATTACAAGTGCTGCTGCCAATTTAAGACTGAACTGCAGTTTGATTTAGCCGATGACATTTTCATGAACAATTAGCCTCAACCACCTTCCTGCTCAAGTATTTTTTTCCAGTGAATTTTTCGGTGCTCCTCAAGGTGATAGGCACTAGCTGGGGACCCATCTCAGGCAGCCAGCACCAGCCTCAAGCACTTGCAGGTTGGGTATGTGCCAGGTAAGGATCTCTCTGCCCCAACATTGTGCTTCCAATCCAGAAAAACGTTGATATTTTTCCATTTCCCACACTAGCCATCCTGTGAACTCGACGTGGGGTTTTGAATTACTGCCAATTGTGACCAGATTGTGCTGTGGCCTCGCATGCACTGGGAACGGGATTCAAACTTCAATTAAACATAGGACCCTAGTAGACAATAACAGAGGAGTCTGTCAGTCGTTCATTTTGGCTGAATTCAAAACTAGATCCCAAGTGATGAAAGTCCAGCATCGAAGGCATTAATCTGCCTAGCGACCATTTCACCCGTTAAACTACTGTACTTGCTGTACCTCCTTGACAATGTATGCGGTGCTGTGCGATATCATCCAATATTCTAACCCAGGGCGATACCATGCAGCATAATTATGCTACCTGATTGGGCTGTGTGAACTCCAAGGATGGAGTGCAAGGATCTGGTCTGAACTCAGTGTAGTGTTGTGCAAAATCGCGAAGACAGCTGTCTTTCACTTCTGGCTAACGTGCCTCCAAAGGAACAGGACAACAAATGAACCGTGGATTTGGAAAGCCACTCTGTGAAGGGCAAACGGATGAAATGAGGTGCGAGTGCGACAGGAAATGTGACTCAAGATTGAAATGTAATTGGAGGAGATAAAAAGGAGAACATTAGATTCTTTGCAACAACATTGGGATAAGAAGCCAAAAGGGAAGACCTTCAACAACAACAACTTGCATTTATACAGTGCCTTTAACGTAGTAAAACATCCCAAGGCGCTTGACAGGAATGTAAAATTTGACACGAAGCAACACAAGGAGATATTAGGACAGGTGACCAAAAGCTTGGTCAAATAGGTAGGTTTTAAAAGAACGTCTTTTAAAGAGGAGAGAGAGGCGGAGAGGTTTAGGGAGGGAATTCCAGAGCTTAGGGCCCAGGCAGCTGAAGGCACGGCCGCCAATGGTGAAGCGATGGGGATCGGGGGGATGCGCAAGAGGCCAGAATTGGAGGAGCGCAGCGATCTCGGGGGGGGTTGTAGGGGCTGGAGGAGGTTACAGACGTTGGAAGGGGGAGGGAGGCCGTGGAGGGATTTGAAAACAAGGATGAGAATTTTAAAACCGAGGCATCATTTTTCAAAATAAAGAAAGCTCCCGGGCATTGTGAAAGAAGCGTGGTTGCTGATTGATGCTGTAAATCGCCACCAGCAACAGTGATGGTTCTTTTGAAGAGAATGGAACAGATTTTCATTGCAAGTAAAGATATACATTTGGACAGGGATGTTTTGAGAGGTGAGGAAATGAAAGAGAAGCAAAAGCTGAGAGACAACTGCAGGACTCATCCATTAGATGCAGTAAGATAGATGGCCCGAAGTGGCCTCTCGTTCAACAAGTTTATTGGCAGTATGTCAAGAGCATGCAATGAATGGTAATTGTCAGAAAAACACATTGTGGTTACTCAGCAATAAAGGAAAGTACAATATACTGTATGCTGCTTTCTCGAAGAAGAATCACAGAGCATCAACTGAAGGTGAGTAAATGGAAAACCACATCCTGTTTGTTTGTACAATGGGGTTGAGGCAAGATACTGAATAAAACATTGCAACAAAGGAAACAGTTCACTGGCTGGTGAGCCATCTGCCCACCAGGGAAAGTGTGTGTGTGTGTGTGTGAAATGGTTGTGACATTCCTCACAAGTACTCAGCAGGGATCTTTCTATCTCTTGCAGCTCAGAAGCCCTTGGTGGTCGAAGACACCTATTTGCTCTGTCCCGCACCAGTGCTACAAGAGGTTGACAGGTACGTTGAGATTTCCCACCACCCACCCCACCCCCCCCGCCAGAATGTTTTGCAGCCAACAAGAGTTCTCGGCAAGAACAACAGAAAACGCTGGAAAAACTCAGCAAGGCCAGGCAGCATCCGTGGAGAGAGAAACAGAGTTAACGTTTCAGGTCGAAGACCCTTCGTCAGAACTGGGGAAAAAAGCAGGAAATAGAATAAATTTAAAGCAAGTATAAAGCTGGGAAAAGGGGGAGGTCTCTCAATGTCTCTTAATCTCTCCTTTTGTTCTTTCATCCCCTCCCCCTTTTCCCAGCATTAAACTTGCTTTAAATCTATTTCATTTCCTGCTTTTTTCCAGTTCTGACGAAAGGTCTTCGACCTGAAACGTTAACTCTGTTTCTCTCTCCACGGATGCTGCCTGGCCTGCTGAGTTTTTCCAGCATTTTCTGTTGTTATTTTGGATTTCCAGCATCCGCTGTATTTTGCTATCATAAGAGTTCTCGGTACCCCTGGGCGAAGGCAATGGTCAGGCAGACCGCAATCAAGCTGGGCTTACCTGAGTGGCTCAATGGGTACTGCATCCCTGGGTGAGAAACTATTCAGTGACAGACTATAAGGTCCTTCGATTCCATTCCTGATATGTGCTGGGCTATCTCCCTTTTGACGAGAGGAGAGGAGAAAATTGGGAAGAAAATAAAAGAAAGTTCAAAGTGCCGACAGTTGAAGAATTGTTCCGTGCAATCCTCTGGCAAAGGTCTTGTTGCAAGCTGCAACATCAAATGCGCCTATAAGCTCAGAATTCGGCAAAGCTACACTGCTGAGCCAGCCAGGGATAGTCACAGCGTTCAGGGCAGATCCAATGGGGGTAATGGATCTTCTAAGAAGTTTGGTTTGGGAACTGAATTTGGTCTAAGCTGGTGTAACTCCACATTGATCAGGACACCGTGCACAAGTTAAATTAAATTAAATTAACACCAGCCTTGTGGCATAATCGTACCTTTGGAATTGACTCTTCTTGGACAGTGTTCCGGAGGAGTTCCAGAACAAGCTCAGCATTCTTTGCATCAGCAGCTATGTTTTTTTTTGAGGCTAGGGTATCAAAATGTCACCATTTTCTGTGGCGCCCATACTCAGATGGGAAAGTGGTTTGCCTGCTCTGTACAAGGCCCCTCCAGTACCACTCTGTGCCCAAGTGCTCGTGGGCACCCAGGAGAAGCCCTTTGAGCGACTCCCCTCTTTCTCGCGTTGCTTCTCTCCCTGTGGGAAGACCTCCAGCCCCTGCCCCATGAGAGACCAGTAATCTACAGTTGCCTGCCCAATCCGTGTCCCGTCACTCGGTAGCTCAGTGTGTTGGTTCTCAATCCATTATTTCACCAGGCAGCCAGTGACTTGTACAACCCAAAATGAAGGAAATACTTTCATTTGTCTAGTGCTTTATTACATCACTTCACCATAGAAACATAGAAACATAGAATCTTGGAGCAGGAGTAGGCCATTCGGCCCGTCGAGCCTGCTCCACCATTCAATACGATCATGGCTGATCATCCAAATCCAGTACCCTGTCCCTGCTTTCTCACCAGAATCCCCATCGAGCCTGCACCGACACATATCCCACCCTATCCCCGTAACCCCACGTATTTAATTCCCCCCTAACACTAAGGATCAATTTATCATAGCCAAATCAACCTAACCCGCACATTTTTGGACTGTGGGAGGAAACCGGAGCACCCGGAGGAAACCCACGCAGACACGGGGAGAATGTGCAAACTCCACACAGACAGTCACCCGAGACCAGATTCGAACCCGGGTCCCTGGCGCTGTGAGGCACCAGTGCTAACCACTATGCCACCGTGTTGCCCATGAGGAATACCAAAGTAATGGCCTTAAGAGACGAGGCCATATTATGTACAGCTCCATTGTAGCATAAAAACATCACAATCATGCTCCAGCCCCGGACTATCCTATCAGGCTTATCTGTCAGGAAAGATCGAACAAGCTAGAAAAGAGAAGATTGAGGGGTGACCTGATAGAGGTCTTTAAGATTATGAAAGGGTTCGATAGGGTAGACATAGAGAAAATGTTTCCACTTGTGGGGGGGGGGGGTAGTCCATAATTAGGGGCCATAAATACAAGATTGTCACCAAGAAATCCAATAGGGAATTCAGGAGAAACTTCTTTACCCAGAGAGTGGTGAGAATGTAGAACTCGCTACCACAGGGAGTGGTTGAGTCAAATAGCGTAGATGCCTTCAAGGGGAGGCTAAAAATAGACATGAGGGAGAAAGGAATCGAGATACATTGATGGGGTGAGATGAAGAGGGGTGGGAGGAGGCTCGTGCGGAGTATAAACACCAGCATGGACCAGTT